>JANSLV010000027.1:0-361585 GCA_029298845.1 Ophiostoma perfectum
TCTTTTAAAGCCTTAAAGTCTTTTTTTAACTTTTTAATTACCCTTTCTCTCTTCGATATACTTAAGTTATCCTTATATTACTTAAGCCTCCCGTCTTCTTATAAAAACCAGTAATTTATAAAGAGATACTTTAACCGTTTATATACGGTATAGTAAAGCTAAGATCGAGCACCTTAACTACTTAAACGGGTAAATCGAGGGCGTCCTTAACTTTTATAGTCGCTATAAACGGGTCTTTTAATGCCTTTACGGCCTCCTTTACCCCCGCGGAAGCTTTTAAATGCCTTTAAATTAGTAGCCTCGTTTTAATCGTCTTTTTCTTCTCTTTTAAGGGTTAATTTTACCTTTCCGGCGAAGACTCGTTTAATTATTTTTAATATATCTTTACCTTTCGTCTCTTTAATTATCCTGATCACTTTATCGATGTTTTTATACACGCTAATATCGTTTATATCGATGTGGTACGCTTTAGAGTGGCGTATATTTAAGACGATAACGGTAGCCTTCGCGCTTATAAACGGCGACGTCGTTAGTAACTTAATAATATCGTCGAGATATCTTTTATTAGTAATAATATACGACTTTATACTATCGAGATTAATAACTACCTCCGATTATTTAATTAACCACGGCTCGATATTTTTTTAAATAAAAGTCCTTTTTAATAAATAATAATCGTTTTCATACATCGTCTTAAGCGTACGAAAATCTAGCCTATAATTATCGATTAAGGCTTAAAGTTTAGCTCGAAGGCTCGTAATAATATCGATAAAACGTGCGTACGTAACGGCGTTAACTCGAGTATTAATTAACTTATTAATTTAACGATACTCGGTATTAAGTCGGGCCAGGTGAGTCTGGCAAGCAAAGAGTGGATTTTTAGCGCGTGGCGCAGGACTAGGGATTAGCCACTTATAAGGTAAGACTTAGTAATTTCGTAAATTAGTAATAAAGAGACGCGAGCAAAACTTTTAAAGAGGAGAGGAAAAGACAGATAATATACACTTTTCGAAAAAAAAAGTATTATCGATATCTTTTTTAGTGACTATAAGATAAGCGACAATGTTTTACCGATAAGTTAACCTTTTCCGAGCTTTTAATTAAAACCCGCCCGATTAAAAGATCCTTTCGAAATACGGACATAAAGACTCCTAATTAATAGTTTACGCTAACACTTAACATTTAGTTTATTTTATATGTTTATAACTGCATCTCTCGACTAGGCCGTCCTGCTTATTTCAGTATTTACCCTTAGCCTTTTAACCTTATACGCCTTAACCTCGTCTCGCTAAACGTTAAACTTTTAAAAATATAGTCGTTATTCGAATATTATTTCCGGCGGAGGCGAAAAAAGAGGCGGAGGAGGCGGTACCTCTCCCCCGGAGGAAGTCCCCGGGATTCTCACGGGCCTTACGGAGGGCTTTATAAACAGTCTCGGCTTTACCGGTTCCTCTCCGTACGCCGCCTTAAAAGCTTCGGCGTCCGTATACCGTGTACTATTAACTTTATAAAACTTAAGGTTTATTATTATTTCGGCGGGCGACTTAGTAACGTACGCAGAGAAGAATTACGCGTACCACCGCTCCTAATTAGAGTAGTCAGCCTTTAATATATTATTCTCGGAAATCGTTAAGATAAACGATATAGTAATAGTAAGTCGATTTAACTTTATTATTAGTGTTAATTTAGTAATAGATTTTATATTCGTTACTTTTAATGTCCGTTTATTCGATCTCTTCACATTCCGGGCTCATAACTATTAAAATAACGGAAGTAAGAATGTATATTCGGTTATGTATGTGTCTATGTGTGTGGAAAGGTGCATGATCGAGGGCCTAAACAAAGGGAAGTGGGCGAGGCCGTACTCCCTGAAAACACACTCATTTGCCCCATATTTATCGGCCAATCGGCCCAGCCTCGTTCCATCCTTCTGATACATTTATCCTCTTCTCAGTACATTGAATTCTCACTCCTCCCGACACAATCTGCTCCAGGGAGAACTCGGCGGTCATGTGCCAAGAGAAAACAGGCCAAAGGGCTAGCCAGTCAACTCAAGGGGTGTGCATGTGCATGCGTGCATCCTGTATCTTACTCCGTATTCACAAAACGGCTGCATGCACTAATACCTGGTACCACGCAAGGGGCGTCCTTCCACCAATTATTGTAAAGTGCTTGCAGTAGATCCTTTGCACGCTCTGACGGCGTCTTCTGAGTTTTCATAGTTTGTGCCTGCAGCTGAGCACAGTGAGACAGCGGACAGTTATCACGTCAGAGCAAGTCTCGCAGTATGTGTGCATCTTGGTTATCGTCGGCAGCTCGTCTGTTTCCTGTAGGTATTCACGACTAGTGACTGGCGTATTGTGCCGAGTGATCCTGTGATCTACAGAGCACTGCTCTAGAGGCATCATATGGCCTGGCCTGACATAGCATCGATAGCTATCCAGCTGTCTTAGGAGCTTATCTGCTGTCTCGTGGTCGATCACTGGGCTACTACGAGTAGGCTCTATGGTTGCCTCCCCCCTGCCCCCCTCTCGACCCCCTGTCGTCTCCCCCTAGAGGATGATCCCGACAACGATCCCGACAACAGATCTGTGGACTGTACCTGTGGGCAATACAGGTTTTCAAGTTTTCAATACCAACACTACGTCGTATATATTAGTTTGATACTGCTAAGATACGAGAGGGACTAGAGGGTCAGCTTGTACGGCACTGCAGCCCACAGCCAGCTCGGCCCTAAGCGAAGATATTTCCTTATTGGTAACAGGGCCACCAACAGACCACTAGAGCAGGGACTATCAGCAAATACAAATAATTCCCAATAAAAAGACGCCCGCCCACAACGACGGCGACCAAAAGTACCGTCTGGCATATTACTCCGAGTGAGACTGTGATTTCCTCTGGCTGGTTCTGCTGTTCTGCTGGTTCTTGCTTGTTTCTCTTTCTTGTATTGTCTTGTTTTCTGCTCGATTCTCTACTCCTGTCTCCTGTATTGTCTATTGTCTCTTGCGTCTCTTTTATCTATCTTCTCTCCCGTTCCTTGGGGGCGGTTGATGCACTGCTTTCTTTTGGATCCATCTCCTGTTGCTTTTGAGTACGTATCTTTATATTTTCCGAAGCCCCTGCCTGGGAGTGTTTCGTTTCTGGTCGTCTGGTCGTCTGGTCGTCTGGTCTTCTGGCCTGTCTTTTTTCTTTTTCTTGTCACCTCCCCATAGGCTCGTTCCACCGTATGCAGGAGATGCAAAGACGATTCAGACATGCTTCCTTTGACTTGAAATATCTGATCTTGCCCACTTCCCCTTGCTAGATAGACAGTGAAAGTTCTTACCCCTGACACTAGCACAGGAACCAACTCAAGGCAAGAGAAAGGGGACAACAGAGACGGACCGGCAGACAGATGACTCCGTCCACTACTGCAGCGCCAGTTGCTGTACAGCCGTTTGCCTCTGCCACATATTACACATTCTCCGGTTTATGACCTCCCTCTCTCCGAGACGCAGTCTCTCAGGACCCCCTCTCGTATCCTCTCGAGTCATCCCTTGATTGCTTTATTTCTTTTTCTTATTTCTTTTTCTTATTTCCCTTTCCCTTTCCCTCTTGTTCCCTTCCCCTCATGATCGTCTCCTCCGACCCATTTCTACTTGTTCCTAGTTCTACGCCCTTTGTTTCCTATTGGGTATTTTCAATACTCAACCCTACGCTATCGTTTGCCTCCCTTGGAAGAGTTTGGGTTTTGGGTACTTTCGGAATACGTATTGTTTGTCTGCCCGACTATCTATTATTTTCTCATGAGGTATCTTACTATCTGCTGTGCGTATTGGTTCCAGCCCTGCGGCTGGCACCGTATCTCTTGCACCCAACGGTCTTTCCTAGTTTGTCTTTGCTAGTGCCTTTTCCTAGTGTAGTCTGCCCCTTTGCCGCTCTCCCTGTGCTCCGGTTGACGTGCACTCGACGTGAAGAATGCAGCACTTTATGCGTCTCCCTTGGGCCAATTTATGAAGAGCGAAGAAGCCCTCTCCGCTATCCCTGTGCCCCTTTGCCGTCGATTGATGCATAGCATTTTACAAGTGCTGACACCAGGACGATGCGAAGTGCGGTCAATGCGCACCTGCCGTATTGCGACAGTTGCATGTCGACCGTTTTGGTATTGTGAGATAGAGTCACGTGAGAGTACCGTTTTTCCCCAGCCTATATCACGAACATGCAATTTCTAGTGCTGAATGGCCACCGTTTTGTGGTAGTTCCGCTGCCAACGGAGAACTCTCCCATCAGTTGCAAAGCTCATCAAACACACGGGTACTATATTCCATCACTATTCCTTTGCTTCCAGCCCTGTTCGATGTGGTTGCAATCGCACGAGCGCCACACCAGAATAGGGAAAGGACGGAGCGCATGTTTGTTTGAGTTTGCTGAGCTTGCTATCTTATCACCAGTGCAGGCTGCAAGAGAAGCGGTGGACTGCTACGTAGTAGGCTCTCACTGGTAGAAGGAGCGGGAGGCAAAGTGGAATACGGGACTGTCAGCCAACCACAGCGCAGATCGGCCGCTCGACTTGCATACTACAGCGACATGAAACGGACAGCAGATGCGCAGAAGGGGCCAGGGGACGCCGGCAGACTGGCGCAACCAATGGCTTTTGCGAAAAGCTGTGTCTGTTTCATCGTCTACCACTCGACGTTAGTACGGAGAAGGGGCATACATATGAGTATGCTGGTGCATTTGTGTTTTTCATTTCTTTCTATCTTCATGAACTTTACCGATTCACACGTTCAAAGACGGCGTATTAGTCATCACTTACATCGTCTGATGAGGCACGATCAATGGACCTGTCATCTCATTCATCCCTATGTCGTTGCCACATTCCAGACCCAGTACACGTTTTATAGGTGCCGGCAGGACAGGCCGGAAGGGACAGGCATATTGCTGTTTTTATCTGCCCTCGAATGTTCCACTGCTTGTTTATTAGTCATTCCAGCAATCCCTCACATGGCCAGGCTCGTGGCGACCTCCTGCCTCATTTAATTGCCTACAATCTGCTTATCAAGACGTACAGCCTTGTCGTCAAAACACCAAGTCATCCAAACTCCAAGTAGTATTACCCTGTATTTTATGCGTTTTTGTATTTTCATCTCTGGTTATAATTAGACTCATCTCTCTGCATTCTCTGGCTCCCCTCACTTCACTGGTCCGTCGCTTGTTTCATGTGTCCTGTCCTGGTGGCAGCATGCAAGCCATTGTCTGCTATCAGCCAATCATTGTGCGGTTCTCATCAGGACCAGTCGTGTTAGTGCCTGCTGTGAGATGCATTTTAGTAAGACGTAAGATCAAGGGACGGTGGCCGCCCAGCCGTCTGCTGTAAGTCCCAGCAGCCCATAGCCATTCAAATATTCGAAACACGCATCTCGAAAGCGATGCGCTCGTAGCTGGCAGTAAAGAGAAAGCAGGGGCTATTGTTTCGTTTCTTGAGTCCAAAATAGCCGGCTCTGGCACACACTCTCTCGCTCTATTGCATCCATTGTTGCTTCTATTCATCTTCACAAGTCCATCGCATCTCCTCTTCCTCTCCCCATCCTCATTTAAGACCCCCGGCCGGCCCTTCTACATTCTTCATTCTTCACATCCTTAGCTCATCCCTTGATCACTTACCATTTCCTGTAGCTTCTCGTCAGTATATCCTATTCCCTTGCTCTCTATCGGCTTGACGCCTCGATTCATTTACGCTTTACACGTCTTTACGCATTACGCATTACTCTTTACGCTTTACGCTTACGCTTTACGCTTTAACCTACGCTCTTCACGCCCACGCCGTCGACTCTCCCTTGCTTCGCTCCCTGTCTTTGCGGATCGTATCTTTCTCCTGGCTGTGCCTGGATCCCGACATTGACCGTCTCTTCTGTACAATCTGTACCTCTCCTCCCTTTCGACCCAAAAGGGACTGTCAATCAAACCAAACCTGTGTTGCTCTGCTGGTCACTGCACACTCACTTCCGTCTCCGCCGCATCACCACTTCTGTATGTAGCAATCTTCACCGAATCGACCTCGTCCTCATCTGGTCTTCTGTCTCATCGGCCTCCCTCTTCTTCAACTACCCTTCTCTCTTGCCCCTCTTCCTCCCCTCTGCCTATCATCCCTCTCGTCCCCCTCTCGTCCCTCTCGTCACTCTCCCCGTCAACATTCTTCGCGCTCCCTGTCCCCATCACCCGCAGCCCTTTCTTCACCATCCGCCCTTGCGCCTCTTGTAGACGACTACAGACTCTGCCTCTCTTTCTGCCACACTCTCTTCGCAATATAAGACTGCTTCCTCACCCAGCCGCAGTCTGACATTTCCCTCTCATTCTTCAGGCTCTCACAGATCTCGGAATTCCAGCTAATTCTCAAACCACCTCACCCAGTCACTCTTTAGGTTTATCAAACACATTACACTCTTTACTTTCTTTTACCACCAGCCATTCCTTCGACTTGCATCACTACTCAGGAAACACCATCCAGCACTCATTTACACAAAACTATTGTCACCTGACTTTGCCATTGTGTGCACCTGCTCCTTCCTTTTTCACAAACTGTCCTTGCACCTTGCAACTGCCTCATTCGGCCGCTCTTTCCTCATCTTACTATTTGATTAATCATCTCCATCGCTCTTTCATTCTCTTCGCCTTTCCCTGTCATCACTCTCGTGATCTTGACCTCAAAAGCTTCACTTTGCTCTTTGCTCGCCAACTACACATCGCATCTCGCTTTTTGACCCGCTGCTCGCCATTTCATCTCTCTTCTGTGGCCTGTCTCGGATACCCGCACTAGCACGTCTTCTAGATCCCAGCAAACTCGCACTCCCTTTGCAGTCTTTTCAGTCTTTTCAGACTTCTCGCCTTCTTTGAGTCTTCTCTCCAAGTCGCATCTGCCGCCCATCTACATTCCTTCGGCTTCTTCGCTTTCGTGCTTCTTTTGCATTCCTCAATCGGGCAACACCAAGCCTCTCGCTTTCCAGTCTACATTCCAGTGACTACGCCTACTACGCCCCAAAACGGCCTCACCTCTTGTGCGCAAACGCCCAGCCAATCCTTTCCTTTCCCCGGACAGCCCGTCTTGGAAGCGATCGACCGTATTCACAAGACAAACAGCACAAACAAAAAACAAAACGGAGCCCACCGTCTCCACCCCTGGCCCTTTTTACAGCTCACAGCTGCCACACGCACATCCCTCGCGCACATCCTTTGCACCCCCCCTCTTTGCAAACACCCCCCCCGACCCTTATTCGGTAGCTCAGCCTCGTGCACAAAGCGTCCGTTTTCTCTCCCTCACAGGCCTACGACAGTGACCTGCATACCAAACTCCATCGACCCGATACCCATATACCCCCCTTGGGTGTAAAACAGGTCTCGCTTACCCGCACGCCCCCCCTCTGCAAATCCACACCATACTCCCTTGGTTCAGTCTCGGTCTTTTCTAAGACATCAAAGTGTGCCACCGTCAACAACGCAAACTCCCTTGGGATTATATTACTACTCCAGGGCCACTCTCATTCCTCTCTTGAGTAGATCTCTCGTTCTTGCATTCTTGACACCTCGCATTCTTGCCTTCCCGTCTTCTTTGCCTTCTTTGCCTTTGCATCTGCATTCTTGCTTGTGGTTCCAACCTTGTTCAAGACTTCATCTCTTACCATTTTGTTCATACCCACACCTATCTCGCCAGCATCATCATATAAGGAGCCAAGCCGACTTACAATCTGCTCAACCTAATCTCATCTTCATCTTACTCGACAACATCGACAACATCGACAACATTAACAACATCAACATTTACATTTTTATTCTCAGCACATTTCATCTACACACGCACACAATGGATTCGACACATCAACTGAGTATGCCTGAGCTCAACGCTGCAGCTCTGGAGCACTTTGTTTTCACACCTGTCGACCGCCAGATGATCCAGTACTTGGCTGATGCCGCCTACAACGTCATTCAGTGCGATCCCAACATGATGCCACCTACTGCTTCCGAGGTCCAGCGCCGGTCACTGCCTACCCCGCCTGGCTCGCCGTCCCACTCGCCTGCTCCTCGTGCTGTGCGTCACGAGGATGGCGGCCTGCCTTCGCTGGAGGAGTTTATTAGCCAGCTTGTTGTTTCGTCCAACGTCCAGGTGCCGACTCTTATGAGCACACTCGTCTACCTGCACCGCCTCAAGTCCCGCCTGCAGCCCATGGCCAAAGGTCTGCGCTGCACAACGCACCGCATCTTCCTGGCCGCTTTGATTCTTGCTGCCAAGTACCTCAACGACAGCTCGCCCAAGAACAAGCACTGGGCCAACTACAGCGTCATCACCAACGACGTTTACAACTTTGGCTTCAGCCGCACCGAGGTCAACCTCATGGAGAAGCAGCTGCTGTTCCTGCTGGACTGGGACCTGCGCATCACCGAGGAGGACCTGTACCGCGAGCTGGACGTGTTCCTGGCTCCCATCCGCGAGGATGTCTCTGCCCGTTACGCCCGCCGCCAGCAGCGCCGCATGCGCCAGAAGATGCAGCTCCAGCTCCAGCAGCAGCAGGAGGAGGAGGAGCGCCAGCGCCGGCTGCAAATCGAGCAGGAGGAGGAGATGCTCCGCATGCAGCGCCTGGAGCAGAAGCGCCAGGAGGAGGAGGAGCACGCTGCCTGGGAGGCGGTCATCTCTGCCTCTGGCTACCTGAGCCCGCCGCGTGGTCTATCTACACACTCGCCCGTCTCAGTCTCTTCGTCGATCAAGACACCCGAGGACGCTGCGGTCATCCTCACGATGCCCAGCCTCACCTACAGCTCGAGCTCGAGCTCTGCCAACAGCTATGCCTCGTCGCTCAGCTCGCGGTCGCACTCGCGCGCCACGACCCCCCAGTCGGTGGAGCTGGATTCGACCTGTGTCTACGACGACCAGGTTATTGGCACGCCCAACAGCCTCGCAGGCTCAAAGCGGTCGCTGTCTAAGGAGAACAACAGCAAGTCCTCGTTCCTGCCCTATGAGATCAGCATGGAGGAGCTGCGCGAGATCCAGGAGGGCGGCCGTGTCAAACGTGTCCGCGGCATCCTGGGCCGTGTCTTCAGCTCGGGCGGTCTTGTCCGCTAGGCATCGTTCTCTTCTTCTGTTCTCCATTTACTTTTCACCTCTTCACTTCTTTATATCCCCTTTATTTCCTTTATTTTGATTACCGTTGGGAAAAGCGCGGCGTTCAGAGCTTCTTTCTGTTTTCTTTCTTCTCTCCATTTCCTTTATCATCTCATTTCTGGTATAACCCATCTCAACGCACATTATTCTACGATACTACGCGGGGACCGATGCATTCACATGGCGACTTTGCTTTTCTTTCAGTTTTCATCTATTTTCATGTTGTTCTCGGTTTCACTGGTTGGTTGACGGCTCGGACGGTGGATGGACGGAACATTCTAATGGAGGCCCTTCAGGAGAAGTGGTCTTTGCCAATCTCTAAAAAAAGCAGCACTTTCTTTCATACTATCTGCACACTTTCCTTACTATTTCCTTACTCTTTCCATACTCTTTTCTTTCCTTATCTCGAGTTAGCACAATGGCAGGCCTTGAGCACCACTTTCACTATCGAATATTCAAACATTTCACATCATTTCACTCTTGCACGCACTGATCACACTCTGCACTCTGCACACCCTTTCACTTCTCATACACCCATTTTTACTTTACTTCTTCTTAATTAGTATCTTCTAGGCGATAGATCGTCTCCAATAATAACATCAATCATTAAACATTTGTGTCTTATTTGTACAGTGACCGATAAGCCATACGGCTACCCTAGCAGCCTGACAGGGATCTGACTGAGGCATAACTAGCAATGCCCCGTCGATCTGAATGGTGATGATTATGCAACCACTGTAAACCAAGTGCAGCAGAGGCCCTGCCACCGGTCCGTTTACACAACCAACGTACACCGCTCTGTTTCGCACACGACGCGCCATGGTCTTCCAGCACCCCTGCGTTGGGATATGGTCCAACAGGAACCAACGATGATGCACATCTTATAAAGGATGGCCAATAGGAAGCGTGTCTCTTCATTTATGCATTTGTGTTTCTGCACTTCTCTGTTTGACGCTGCTGTTTGTGTTGTATTAGCTGCGGCCATGGCCAGCCTTTGTTTGTTGTTTATAGTTTACTGTTGTATTTGACGTATTTGTGTTGCATTGCACGTCACGATACAGCGCGGTAGTATTCAAACAGATGGCATCACACTCGATACAGACTGCCCTGCCCCTCTTCTATGCCCTATGCCCTATGTCGCCTGGATGATCCCCGTGTATTGCATACAGGGCCCTGTGCCGCTATCAACCCTACCCTCCGCACTAGCTGGCTGCAGGCATAAACAAAGGCACACAAAGGCAGACCAGAGGCTGAGCCGTCATCAATGTGAGCCCGACACAGTAGGCACACAGGCACAGTAGGCCAGTAAGCACAGTATATCAGATCCTACGGCCCGCGAGATTGTCGACTTGGAGTATCAGTATCGTTCTGCATCGTTATTTATGCTTACCACCGCTGGTTATAGTCGCACACCCCGATGAGCCTCGACCGATGACCGTTTTTCGATCACTCGTTCTTATCATGATGACGATGTATGATGTACAGCTGCGTATAACCTGACCGTGATGTGTGAGTAATAATAATAATGATCATAACAGTATCTTAAGTTCCACGCCTCCTATTCCTCTCCATCCTCCAGCAAGTTTGCAGTGCTGCGACGTTACGACGCACAACTTGTTCTGCATTGCTCGGCCAGGCTACTCGTATGAAACTCCCTGGAAAGCTACGGGCAATCTGTTCCAGGGTTCCGAATGGATTGCGGTGCCTCTTGTGCTTGGCCTTGGCCTGGCCTGTCGAACTGTTGAGCCCCGACGGCAATTGATTCTTTCCTCCTAGTGGCTGACCGTCTTGTTACGTACAGACACCTGTTCTCTCACGCACTGGCAAGTAGGCATGCAGGCATGCTGGCATGCAATGGCACATAATGTCATATGCACCCGCCTATTGGATGCCGTGGGTGTCATGCAGCACTGCCACCGTCTCAGACTTTTCATCCTGCTTGTTTCTTTCCACGCCAGCCAACCAGCCGTCAGAACTGTGTGCGAACAGACTCCAACATGCAGCATCTTCATGCACCATGGCGAATCCCGAGCATGTAGATTTTATGTCTTCTCGATCGCACAACCAGTCACCGAGTCGGGCACCGACGTCCTTATGTTTCGTCCCTTCTTCTGCTTCAGTTCAGGCCGTCTGAATCTGTCATCGGTCTACGTCTCCACGATCACAGCCTTTTCACAGCACCGCCATCCGATGAAATCCCCCCGCATAAAGGCGAAGTTGGCGAAATTTCCTCTCTGGTCTCACACTCACCCGCAAGGCTGCATCCTCTCGACTGCGATTCCATCATTCCGTCAGTCTGCCCATGAGAATGCCCACGGTTTTCAAGAATGGGAACAAAGATGCGCCACGTGCGGACTTCTTGGATGCAGTGCCCGGCGGACTAGTAATTGCCCGATTGCCCACTAGATTGCCCTGCATCGATCGTTGCATATATGACCCTAGATGGGGGATGGCTTGGAGCTTTCGACGTCTGTGGCAGTGTCTGGAACTAGGCCTAGAAGCAAGGCCTATCGGATTCCAGAGAATAGGCTGCCTAGCCGTTGACAATTAAGCTTATCGCACGCCAGCCAGATTCGTCATTTCTTCCCACTTGATCATGGGGTCTTCTAATAATACGCTGCTGCTACCTGGCGTTTACGACTGTCAGGGGACCATAGTGTTTCACAGGGTAGTGGCAGAACATTTCCGAGTATTTTACAGCACGACTTTACGCAATTAACGCGTACTTATGGCTGTGTTCTAGAAGAGAAAATGGAAAAAAGCCAAAGACTGATTGTCACTAACAACTGGCAAACATTCCAGTCCGTGGCTGAGCCGGCTGCATCGTCACCCCCCGCCACGTTGGCTTATGCTTGATGTTTCCAGTTCAGAGAATGCATGAGGACAAAGCAGAGTAAACTCGAAACGCGTACGGAAGGGTCCCTGAGAGCGTGAAGAATGCAACACACATGATCGTCGTCACTGAGGGCCGGTACTTGGCATCCATTACCATTACACCCCCTATACATTCGAACACCGTTTTCAAGGCTCAAGTGGATTAAAGAGTTTAAGCCTACGCTTACAGACGTATTCATGTTCCGTTTCTCTTAGCTAGATGTTCTGGACGGCAATGGCTTCAGCCGGGCCCATTCCTCAACCGTCAGCAACGGCCTGCTGATGGGAAGATCCGCCAGCACGGCACCCATGTTGACCACAAATGGTTCGGACGGCTCCTTGTTGTACCCTGAATATCTGCGACATAACCTTGCCAGCGTCGATCAATGCGCGTTGCCGCATTACTGCTCCCACGGCATCGCAGAAGTCCGCCACCGTCTGGTTCTCGTACTGCATCGGCACCCCCCGACCGCGTGAGAGTTATTCGGTCAGCTCGACCAGCTCGGCCAGCCCGGGCTGTCTCGCCGCCGCCGATTAGAAAATTGCGACCGGCCAAGTGTGGACGCACTATTGCCTAGAACATGATCTTAGCTAGGTCGGTATGGCTGATCCAAGATGCGTGTAGGGACGGCTTGTGGCAGTAAACCACTGTGTGCTGGTCACGGATCGGCGGCAGAGCTCATCGTCCCAGCAAATTTTTGAGGTAGCACACGGACTGGATGCTGATCACCCGCAAGCCGTAGGGCCGGAGGTTGTCCCGGATCGTGCGGCAGACGTCTTGTGCACAAATGCCTTGTGATGCGTCGGGCACGGGCATGCCCGTGTTAAAGATAGTCAGCCACACATTGCGTCTCTTTGCCATATCTTCCGTGATGGCGCAGGCTCCTGCAAGAGTAAGCTCAAACAACTGGAATAATGCTGATGGCCAATTAAAAAACACAATCTCGGCGCCCTCCAGCGCCTTGCCTATCCTCGCAGTCGTCAGAGTCCACAGCAGCCGTTTCCACTGGTATATACCGCCAACGTCGACAGGCTGTGGGTTCCGATGGGATGGTGGCCAGACCACACAAGCTCGATAACCTGGGACTTGCCCTTAACCCCAGATGCTCCAAAGACGATAGCTTTTATTGTGTTGTCTAAAGCGGTTGATATTAATAACTCGTATTCTGCATGCCATCCCTACGTTAGATATTATCATGTGCTTTATAAATAACTGTTTATATAGCATTCTACTCCCCACATACTGTATGAGAAGCTGCCTAAGTACACAATGATATTTATTGTTGGATTCCTTAAAATTCATGTTGTCAGACTCTGTGCTCCGCGGAAAATCAGTCCCGCCACCACACCATGCAAAAAAACGCTGTGGGCGGTGACAAGATGTACTCCATGGACCGTTAACAATAACTTCTGGAATATCGGAATCACGGAGACCGTCAGGAAAGTAGCTAGCTTAATTGTGTTAAGCACAGCGCTGCATATGATGAAGCTTGGTAAATTCAAAAGCAGGAACAACTTTGGACTTCATTGTTGTATGCTCCCTCGACAGCCCTTGTATTTCCCTTGCCATCACTTCCCCAACCATATTACCCCAGAAGAAGACGACTGTCAATGAGGGGAGCACGAGGAAAATGTTTTGCGAGGTCAATTCTTGTTTGAAAACGCCGGTTATTAGGGATTGAAGGTGATGGGTTGTGGCCATTTTTGGTAGGCCGCTTTAGCCCATAGGATGGTAATCAAAGCAATAGGCCTTACTATCGGATGAGAGAACAAGCTGAGTGACTCGGATATATCAGCAAGGTAAAGCTGATATGCTCTGTGGAGAAGCTGTTGTTCATGTGCTGGATAGCCGAGAGGTATGTCGGCCCTATCCTTACTGCAACAACAGCTTTTTTCTCCCTAGGCCGGACACATCCATCGAGGATATCGATAGCCATACATATAGTATAGTAATTCAAGTATGCTAAAGACAAGGCATTCCCGCTTTCTTCATATCCTACTTCTCATGTTGATAGTCCTTTCTTCACAAGGTTGACTATACACTTCTGAGGTAGCTAAACCGCGATCTACGTTTTAACAATATGATTATCTCGCCGGGAGCATACGAGGCATCGTCGGCCTCCAACGAAAAGACTGACCTCGAAACACATGCATTCGAGCATACACAACCAGAAAACGAGACACTGGACCATGGCCACGATACGCCTCTTACTGAGCACGGCAATGGCAAACTCAGCAAAGAGGTCGTTTTTGCTTATTTCGCTCTCTGCTGTCAGATCAATGCTTACATAATGACACTCCTCGTGCCCGGCGCCATGCTTACTTCCATCAACGCTGAGCTTGGGCCTAATAATAACTATGTCTGGATTACCCTGAGCTGGCCTCTCGGTGCGTCGGTCCTTGTCTCGATTGGCGGCCGTCTCTCCGATATCTTTGGCCGCCGCTACTTCATGATCGTGGGCGCCCTCATCTCCATTGCCGGCACCCTTGTTGGCGCCAACGGAAAAAGCATCGGCATGATGATCGTGTCGGGTGCTCTCTTTGGCATCGGCAGCGGTTTCCAGGAGCTCTGCTATGCCTGTGCCCAGGAGATTGTCCCCAACCGCTACCGCGTCATGGCCGTCGGTGGCCTCGACACGTCACTCGCCCTCTCGTTCTCGTCCCCTGTCGTGGCCTACGCAATCGTCGCCAACCACCCGAGTGTAGGCTGGCGCGGTGCATATTGGTACCTGTTTGCCTTTCACATATTTGCCTTTCTCATGCTTGTCCTCTTTTACCATCCGCCTGACTATGCTATGAAGCACCGCAGTGACGGCAAGACGCGCTGGCAGATGCTTGGCGAGCTCGACTATATCGGCGTCCTTCTCTTCCTCGCCGGCGGTGTACTTTTTCTTCTGGGCATAAACTTTGGGGGTCGCACGTATCCGTGGAAATCAGTTGGCACAATCGCGCCAATCGTACTCGGTATTTGCTGCTTTATTGCTGTCGGACTGTGGTGCGCGTATGCCGACCTTAAGTATCCCCTTTTCCCACCAAAGCTCTTCCGGCGCGTCAGAGAGTAAGTGACCTTTCCCTCCCACACCTCAGCAGTCTTGCTAACATATAGATTCGATATGGTCATTGTTGTATGCTTCGTGGGTGGCATGCTCTACTACAGCATGAACGTCTTGTGGCCGCGCCAGTCGCAGGCCTTCTTTATCACACCCTCGACCCCTATTGTCATGAAGGGGGTTTGGGCCATTATATTTTCCTGCGGCACTTGGATTGCCGGTCTCATCACTGTCTTTATATGCTCTCGCCTGCACCACGAGAAGTGGCAGCTCGTTGCTTTTACCGTCGTTCAGACTGCCCTCATCGGCTCCATGTCCTCGGTCGGTTCCGACGACGAGACTCAGGCTATTATCACTGTCGTCATCACGGCTGCCACAATTACACCACCCCAACTATTGTCCTTCACCATGCTCTCCTTTGGTCTATCTGACCAGTCTGATCTCGGTGTCGCTGTCGGCCTTGCTGGCACGTTCCGTCTTTTTGGCGGTGCTGTAGCGACTGCAATCTACACGGCAATCTACTCCAACCGGCAGGTCCAGGTTCTGCCTGGCTATATGAAAGACGCAATTACAGGCTCGGGCCTTACCTACTCTGATACGCTACTGAGAGGACTCGTAGAAGCGGCTAACACGAACACCCTAGCTGCCTACGAGAAAGTAACTGGTGTCACACCCGAGCTTGCTCAGCTGGCTATCGTCGCTACTAAGCAGTCGTTTGTTAAGGCCTTTAGTCTTGTCTACCTCGTGGCTATTGCTTTTGGCGTGCTCGCAGCAGTCGCTGCTCTGTGTACTGTTAGTACAGACCGCTCAAAAAAGAATAATGATCGTGCTGTTATCATGAAGAACGAAATTGCGCCGGAGGCTGTTTAGGCGTTTCATTTTATAGGTCACTAGTTTATTTGTATAGCTGGACAACGTAAAGAAGGCTGTGAAGCATAGAATATACAATTACTCGACAGCCTATATAGTACTAAACCCCATCTACCTTCTTGCTGATTACGTTTCTTCATTGTGAAAAGCTGCTAAGATACAATCTTGCTCGTCAAGTACATTTCTGTGTTCGGGGCAAGGAACGTAAAATCAGTAGCGAGGCCCGAGAAGGCGATTGTCGTCAGGTAAACTATCTTGTATGCGTCCGCATAGGTCACCTTGTACTCCCGCAGATCGCATTCGTTGGTCGGGTTTAGAGAATCGTTATGTAGATAGCCACGAGCACGGCACAGATGGCTACTCGAAGAGAGTCCGCCATCCCGCCGCCCAAGCAGCTGAGGCCCATCAGGAACACGACAAACCCGCGTCTGAACAGGAGCGTGCCGACGTAGTCAAAGCTCTTGACCTAGTATATCTTGCTGCTGTTGCTGGTACCGGCGTGCTCCTTGTTGAAAGACGGTGGAAAGTATATGAAAGTCCAGCATATGAGAGCCCCTACAAGTGTAAATTTCACAACTAGGCAATTTAGATGTTCCAGCTTTTGTGACGCCTGTATATCTATATTTTGAAATACATAATGACTGTACCGGCATAATAGTTAGAGTGGCAGGAGCTGAGGTTTAATTGGACGCTGGTAGTCTCAATAAAGAAAGAGAAAGTTTCGAGTTTCTCTCTACGGAACTAGATAGAAGGCACTCTGGTGTAAAGTCCAGTCGTCAGAGCCCGACCAGGATACCACACGAAACGGAACAAACAAATGAAGAACCACACATGGCTTGTTGTGCCATTGCCGCCAGGTCCAAACGGGCTGTTTCACGGCCGCTATTATGGCCAGCATCATCGTGGCCCGATTGCCTATTGTTACGCGCCCACCTCCAGCTATGGGAGTCAGCTGCCAATCAAGCAATAAATAACTCAAAATGTAGCTGAATACTTGCAAAACACCATCTATGTTTTGTTGATAGTATGCTGCATTGTCTTCAAGAAAAGGAGTCTCTGGCTTGAGTTGTCCCTTTGTCAATTGTGGGAATACAAAGAAGCTGTTCGTGAACACTGCATCTCAAACGCAAGTAACAAAGAGCTACGGTAAATAACAATAGCAGCTAAATACTATCGTTATTCTTTGTCACAGAGCGTCTTTATCCTCGGCTCTATCAAAGAGCTGGAAAATGGTTTCGGGTGCGGTGATGGCATCTTCGCCAATATAGTCGACTTGGCCCTCATTTATTTTTTCTGTCTTGAAAGTCACCAGCAAAATAGAACACATCATCATGCGATCATTACGACTCATTACGCTTTCTTTAGCTGCGGTGGTATTACGCCTGGCATGCGCAGCATCAATACCCTCACCGTCTCATATAGCCATCTTCGATCCTGGCGCGCTAAAAGCTGCTGCGCGGACAACATCAAGCACGCCTGCGATCACTCCAGAGCCGCAGCCACCCGATACATTCGATGGCCTAGCAATATCTAAAAGGGCAACTACAGCTGCTGCTCGGACTGTGACTGTTGCGGCCGTGCTGCCGAGCACCGCGCCTGAATACAGCTCCTACAGTCTCTTCACATCCGCTGTCCTCAACAGCACCAACTTTTTCCGGCGCGACCACAACGCAACTGTTGCTACATGGAATGCGACGCTTGCGAAGTTTGCCGACGACTACCTCGCCAACGATACCGATTGCACGTTTGCCCACTCGGGCGGCCCCTATGGCGAAAATCTTGCCGTCGGCTACCAGTCCGTGCATGGCGCCATCGACGGTTGGGGAAACGAGCGCAGAGAGTACAACTTCAAGAATCCGGGCTTCACGGAGGAGACTGGCCACTTTTCACAGCTCGTGTGGAAGACGAGCGTGACCGTCGGCTGTGGTCGCAGGCTGTGCGGCGGCAAGGCACAAGGCGAAAAGAGCACGGGGTGGTTCCTGGCGTGCGAGTACTGGCCTCGGGGCAATATCATCGGGCAGTTTGCCGAAGAGGTACAGAAGCAAGCTGCACAGGCTGCTAGTGGAGCTGGCAGTGGCACGGGAAACTCGTCGAACAGCGGTAGCAACAATGCAGGGAGCTCACCTGCTGCTGAAGAGTATGGCAGCCGACCATCCTCGGGTGTTATCGTCGGGGCAATGGTGGTGCTTTTCATTATCACGGCGGCGTTCATAGTCGATGTTCGGGTCAATATCCAAGAAAGAGACTAGATATAGGTTGAATGTCCGTAGATCGGACTATATTAATGTAAATTTTTGATTTGATTTGATTTGATTTGATTTGATTTGATTGACCGGCTGCTGTCCACTGTGCTAGCTGCTTCTGATTTGACATCACCTCTATTTGAAGCACAATAAATCAACGTACCCCGTCCAACGGCTTTGTTCCGTATCGCCCGGAGACTGCCACCGCCCGTTGTTTTCACGTTCTCCAAGCACGCGGCCAATTCTATTGTGCACTCCGCAGATCGGACCGCGCTCATCCATGGCTGTTGGTAGTGTTCGCACCCACAGCTGAGTCTCCCTGCATACGCATATGCAATCCTCTTCTCACTGCATGTGAGTGCTGTTGGATACTTATGCGGTGTCCTACTGATACTTGTTATGACAGGTGCAAATTCCAGCCGGTTCCAAGTAATGTTATGTGTGTTCTTTTCTTTTTTTGGAATATGAAAATGTTGGCTAGGAGCCAACAGCAGAACTCACGATGGCACATATAGCCACACGATAGATACTTGGAAAATCACAACGGTTTGGTCTTTTTCTGGATGCGTACGCATTAATTCATGAGGTGCGGTTCTTTTCATCTGTCTCGATTTTAATTCAGTTTTTCTTAACAAAAGTCAACTAAAATAGTAGACTTGAAGAGTGAAACTAAAATAGTAGACTTTTAGAGGAATATAGTAGACTTACAGAAGAAAAACGCATAAATCACAAAAGAAATACAACTTCTATACAATTGCTCCTTAGTTTCCTACGTATTACTCAATTAGTAATAATACGACTGGCAGACTTTCCAAGATGCGACGAGGTGCCAGATAGGCAGGAGCGATGGGTACGTCTACAAAGCCGTCATCACCCAACAGCCTTGTCATATCGCTCCTATTGCCCGAACACTCATATTGCTGCACCTTTGCCTCGACTTCACACTGCTAATAGGCAGAGCATCTTACGTCGCCTGGTTTAGCCTCCGTGTGAGGTCGCGGCGTTAGTGTCGAGCTAGAACTGCTCCGTATTTGCACTACAAGCTGATTTCCTGGCCGCTGCTTCTCCATGGTCGTACCTGCCTTGTAGCCTTGAGGTGTCTGTGCCGGACCCACTTTAAAGACATCGTACTTCTAAGTACCCATTGCCTCTTGTAGCGTGCATGCGCGGGCATAGGCAACCTATAAATATGGTCCACTATGCCATCGCTGTCGCCGTGGATCGAACGCATCCACATCCTCACCAACTCAACATAATCACCATCATCTATCCCAAAACAAAAATTCCCGTACGTAACCAGCTCCAAGCCAATACACCACTTTCCTCGTCTTGTCCGAGAAAGGCACATGCGTTCGCCGAGGCCCTCCCAACCTCGACCAAGACACCCTCCCCGAGTCCCATCCAGACCGACCAACAGCCGACAGGGACAAACGGACTGAGTAGCGTGTCTTCCGCATCCCACCATAATGGACGGCCCCCTACCAGTCTCCGGGACCTACCGCGAGTTCCTCTCCGCCCGACACACCCGAGACACAATATCACGGGCCACCTCGCCAGGCACTCCGGCCTCTGGCCACCCCGAAGACTACGATAAGAAGCGGCACCGTCCCAGGACATACAGCTACTTCGGCTTGCTGCCATACGGCGTCGAGAATGAGGCCGACCGCGACAAGTCACTTGTCTTGATCCTCAAAAACCTCCACATTGCCATTGACGCCGAGGACTTTTCCCCCGGTGCGCTACACTGGACGCGTGAGCTGCAAGGATGGCTGAGCCTCAAGTTTGAGATGCCCCGCGAGCAGCGTGCCCAGCTCGCACAGCTGTACTTCCACCTTGCAATGTCGCCCGGCATGGAGTCGAGCATGACCGACCGCTTCTCGCGCATGCTCATATCCCTGACCAAGAAGAGACACTACCTCAAGCCCGCCGAAGAGCTCACCCTCGACTGGCGCCCTTTGTGGAAGCAGCTCAAGAGCATTGCCTTGCCTAGCGACAGTGCCGTGCATCAGTCTGTCCCCACACGCGTCTATAAACAAGTGCTGCGTCTATGCCTGCATGCCCAGACATACCTCGACCCGAGCGAACGCCGCGCGATGCTCGACGAGATCCTCCCCTACTTCAGCACTGTCGATGTCTCCAACGCCTTTATCGTTGTTGGCCTGTTGACCATCATGGTGCCCACTTCGCCTGCACCGCCTACCGCCTACCAGTCGCAGCCCTCTGACTTCCTGCCTACATACTTCCACCTGTGGTCCCTCGTGAATCGCTCCAAGGCGTTTGATATCTCCTTTGTCGACATCTTCTCGCGCATGGCTCGGGACTACCTGACGTGCCAGCACGTCCCCTTCACCGCCCATGGCATCTTCACAAAGGCACAGTCGGACCTCATTTTCACAGCCATACTGCGGCTGACCGAGATCCCCGTTGGCCAGGCCAACTCGCCCTACATCTCCTCCCTCGACTACTCCTCCGGCTTGGCTGTCTTCCTTGACAAGGACAGAAACAAGTACCCGGTGTCGTATATGGCCGCCCGGTGGATTGTCTTTTCTCTGTCGCCCCAGTGCCTTGATGCACCGCAGGTTGATAGCTCGTCGCCTGCCAGCAACATCTTGACTGGCCTGGAAGGCTTCCTCGAGTCCATCGACACCTTCTTCCACCCCTCCAACCAGGGCGCCTGGACCAGCTTCCTCGCGGAATTCATCCACCACCTTGCTGACATCTTTGTCAATCGCTGGAATCGTGAGCAGAATGGCGAGCTGGACCTGCCTGCAGACCGCCGCATCACGCCCGAGTTGAAGCGCCGTTTCGTTTTGGCTCTGCGTGATGTCACATTCATGGGTTTGTTCGCCAAGAGCCAGAAGATTTCAGGCTTCTACTACGTCACCTTGCAATGCCTCGCTTTCCTTGAGCCGAGTCTGATCCTCCCCGGCGCCCTCCAGCGCTTCTACCCAAGTTTGCAGGGCCTGGTCGAAGTACACCGCACCACTGCCAGTTTGTGTGGCCTGCAGATGATTGCCCATATCATATCGCGCGAGAAAGGCTTCCGCTGCCACATCACGGCTCTTTTGGCGCTGGCACTGCCAGGTATTGACGCCAATGATCTCGGCAAGACGCAGTATACTCTTTGTCTCATCCAGAGCGTGGCCTATAGTATTCCGTTTGCGTCTCTTGTCAACAAAGCCGCAGGTGATGTCAACGACACGAATCTTGCCATGCAATGGGTGCAGGGTGAAATGGAGCGCTTTGAGCGCGAAGGACAGGATATTCAGATCGACTACGACGCCGAGCTCACTGACGAGGAGGAAGCCCGGATTGCGCGCTCGTCTACCGCTGGATTCGGCGAGTTCATCCTCGCCCTATTGGGCAAGGTCTTTACCCTGATCGAGAATCTGCCCTACTCGTCCCACGTGCGTTCTGGCTCACCGGAAGACAATGTCATCAACTCGTTGCCGGCTGCTCTCACGCCGCTGTTCGCTGCGCTCTCGCCCGAGCTGTTTGATATGGCTCTCGAAAAGCTGTCCTCTTTCGTCGCATCGCACGTTGTGCACCAAGCCCGCGACGCCATGGCCTGGATCTGTAGTGCTCTATGCAAGGTAAACCCGGAGAAGACGCTCAAGGTGTTTATACCCATGCACATTGCCAGTATTCGCAATGAGATCGAGTTCAATGGAGCAGCCTCGGATCGCAGCAGTGGTGCTGATGTCCTGCCACGTGACCGCGCCCTTGTCTGGCATGTCAGCATCTTGAGCATGTCCGTGGTCCACGTCGGCGGGGAAGTCATCAAGTACAAGGACGAGCTGCTCGACATTGCCAAGTTCATGCAGGAGAAATGCCGTGGCTTGCCCACCATCCACATCTCCAACTTTGTTCACCACCTACTGCTCAACTTGACACACACATACCCCGTCGACACTGCCATGTTCGAGCCTGATGCCATCAAGGGCGGCATCGGCCTCGAGCACTGGGGCAAAGTCACTGCCCCATCCGACCTGACTATCAAGTGGTACCGTCCTGCTGAGCCTGAAATCCTGTTTGCGACCGAGCTCTTCGAATCGCAGGTCAATGGCGCCAAGGCCAAGATGGAGGCACTCATGAGCAGCGACCCGCCAGTCAGCAGAAAGGGCAAGAACAAGGAGTGGAGCGACGAGTTCTCGCGTTCTATTTCGCAGCTTCGGCTTGTGATCTCGGGTGTCTCGGCTCTCTTCTATCCTGCTCGGGCGTCCAAGACGTTGACGGGATCCCTGACCGGCAACTCCAACGGCGATGCAATGGAGGTTGACTCTGACTCTGAGCTTCTGGCTGGCCAGGTCGGCGCTGCTGGCGTCGACAACGACACAGCCATCGACGAGGATGTAAACCCACTTGCTGAGATTGCTTCCGAGGACGACCTCAAGAGAGAGGTATTTTACCCATACGGCTTTCTGCTCGAGCCCAAGAGCGAGCTGTTTGAGCGCATCCACGCCTTGCGCGAGACTATCGGCTATCTCTTGGCACGCACACACAGCTTCCTAGACGAATTCCAGGAGGACGACGTCACTTGCTTCACAGCCCTCTACTCTACATTCCGTACCTGGATAACAGACGTCGGATTTGAGCGCACAGCCCACCCTTTGGAGCGTCTTGTTCGGGTCTACCACACTGATATTGCTTCTTTCAAGATCAGCGGTCTGCGCAAAGCTTACCCCCGTCCGCTGCTTATCAAGCGCGCCGACGCGTACCAGCTACAGCGTGTCAAGTACAATGCAGCATTCCGACTCATGAGTCCTCTCGACAAGGAGCTGCTGCAGAATCTAGCACAGTCCTGTACCTCGCTGTATGCCGATGTGCGGAAAGCCGCCCAGAGCGCACAAGAAGCTTCGCTTAAGGTTATTGTAGGAAGCCGGCCCCTGGTGATCCCGATTGTTCTGGACAGGCTCGAGAAGTCGCTTCAAACCAACGACCACGACCGCATCAAGGGTGCCATGTACACGCTGCTCTTCACATCTCTTACTAAAACCATGATGCGGGACTGGCGGTTCGCACCCACATTGATGAAGCTCTACATCAAGACAGCATCCGTGGACAAGACCTCTATCCAGCAGCTAGCTGCCAATGCCATGTACACGATTTTGGACTTTGGCAAGGTGTTTGAGCTCATGGTTATTGTTGATAAGAAAGTCGTTGCAACCATCGCTCCAACAAACAAAGCAAGCCTTGACGACAGCATCACCAAGATCCAAAAGCGGCATGCTTTTATCCGCGAGCGCCGCTCCAAGGTCGAAGAGAAGAAGGCCGAGCTCGGCCTCGAGCTTATAGAAATCGCCAAGAACTCACACTGGAAGATTGCCGGGCGCTGTGCAGTGTTTTCCATGAACCTTTGCTTGCGCTTCCAAACATTGGCGCCTCCGGAGCTCATCAGCCTTGTGGCGGAGGGCACAATTAGCCAGCACCCGGCCCTGCGATCGGCTTTCCAAAACGTCTTTTTGACCCTGTTCGATCTCATTGAGTCCCGCTCGGAGTACAATCATGACCTTGGCAACTACCTTCTCGACAAAGATAATAACGTGTACCTTGTCGAGATCAAGGTGCCCCCTGGTGGCGGCGACGCAGAGTACACTCGTCGCTACCTGGAGTCGTTTAACTCGGTACCTGGCGAACAAAACAGCCTGCCGAACGGAGGGGATGGTGACTGCAGCTCCATCTTTGTCGACTACGACTACCCCGGCTGGCTGGTCTGGGGCAAATCCTTCTCAGGCTACCGCATGGACCCAGGTGTCGTTGATCGCTACGATGAGCTGGAGACAAAGCTGCGCGAACAGATAGGTGGGATCATCACCAAGGACTGGTGCAAGCAGTACTTTGATTTCATGAAGCAGGAGCCCCGTGACGCGAAAGCAGATCGTTTCAAGGTGCAGTATGTCTCGCTCTTGGTACACATTTTTGAGCTCGTGCACAGCGGCGTTGCTGCCGTGACCTTTGACGAGATCAAGGAGCTCATCCTGCAAGTGTACGGCGACGGATCTGATAGGCACCAGCACCGCGCGACAGCAGAGATCATAGCCGGACTCTTGTCGGTGGGTCCCGACGAGCCAAAAGAGTACCGCGACCGGGCTTGGGCCTTTGCGGGTCCGCTGCTACTCAATATCATCAACGACAAGCTCACGCCAGAAAACCTGCAGTACTGGATGACGTGCGTCCACATGCTAACGGGTCTGCGTGACCCTCGGCGTTCACACGAGCTTGTGACTGAACTGGCTTCTTTCCGGCTGGACATGTCATCAAATGCTGCCTTCAAGGACTCGTCGCAGGTTTCACTGCTCGAGTTCCTTGTCAGTGATGCAGGCTGGCATTTCCGGGGAGACAAGCCGATCGTGGAGGACATCTTGGCACACATTGACCATCCATACAAGGCTGTGCGGGAGTCGATTGGACGTGTGCTGGCCACAACCTACCGTACACGGTACCATGAATCGTTCCCCAACGTAGCGACGCTGATCGAGGCAAACAAGGCTGAGTCATCTGTGGGTATCCAGCCATACCGGCCAACGGAAGAATTCTCGGCAACCATCAAGGACGTGTTTGGACGCCTCGAGAAGTGGCGCCACGAGCGCGTGCCAGGCCAGCAGGAGCAGAGCAGCTACACCTCTGGATCCAAGACGGTCCTGATCTGGCTGGACTGGATGCTATCGTCGCAAGAGTGCACAGAGCTTGTCAAGTACTTTTCCGACCCGTTCATCGACCAGCTGCTGCACATGATGGATGTCAAGGAGGACCCGGAGCTGATGCGCCTCGCGTACCACGTGTACCGCCACCTGCCGAACATCCCGCTGCGCGATGGTGAGGATGACACCTTTATCAAGAAGCTGATCGACGTTGGCCGCTCGGCTGCAAGCTGGCACCAGCGTCTGCGTGCTCTCATCAACTTGCAGGTGGTCTACTTCCGTCGCCTCTTCCTTTCTGGCCCTGCACAGCGCAAGCTTCTGTTCGACGCAGTTGGCGACATGCTGGCGGACTCGCAGCTGGAGGTGCGCGACTCGGCGGCCGTGACGCTGGCAGGCATGATCCGGTGCTCGCCGGCAAAAATCCGCAATCCTATTATCGAGTCGCTCAAGAAGCGCTTCAAGGCCCAGCTCGTGGCGAACCCGATGCCCAAGCGGAAGCGGCCGTTGGTGCCGACGGAGACTGGCCGTGAAACACCCGAGGACGTGCAGAACCAGATCATCCGCCGCCATGCTGCTGTGCTGGGCCTGGGTGCACTCATTGAGGCGTTCCCCTACGCTACACCGCCGCCGACGTGGATGCCCGATGTCCTGACGCAGCTGGCTACGCGCACAGCCAACGACCCAGGCATTGTGGGCAATGCAACCAAGTCCATCCTGGCCGAGTTCAAGAAGACGAGACAGGATACATGGACGGTTGATCAAAAGGTAAGTCTGCTGCATTTCGCATTGTCTCCTACCCTTTGGTCTACACCTAATACTAACTTTGATACAGTACTTCACCCCAGAGCAGCTCGAGGATCTCGAAGGTGTCTTGTGGAAGAGCTATTTCGCCTAGACAAGGGCCGCACGATCGTACGATAGAAGAAGTATAAATTATTTCCTGATGGTTCTTGGGCAACAACAAAATTCCCACCTCTTGCTCCTCCATTACTATGTTTGCGCGCTGGCTTACACATGCATATAGACGTCTACAGCAGGTTTTACAGTTGAATAGATTTGTATTTGTTGCATTTGCTAAGTGAATTACTAGGCTGCAAGCTTATGGACTGGCCGGTCCCATGCTGCAACACGCGGTGATGTCGTGATCCTGGGTGCCCACATACGCAAGCAAGCCATCGAGCAATCGAGCACAGCGTATGTTACTCGAACACAGCTTGAAAGTAAAATATGCTTAAATGGCCCGCGGAGTGGCCCGGCATTGTGATGGTGCATGCCGGCGCAACACCAGATCCAAGCTGGCCAGTGAGCAGCCGGCATCGTCATGTGGTGGCCAGTGGAAGCCACACGTACGAGACAACACGGCCATGCTCAGGAGTGATTACCAAAGCATTGTCTCCCCCTACAATGATAACTCTATCGCCCCTTCTCTCTGTTCATATTCTCTCATATTCTCCCTTTTAGCTGCTTCTGGGCGTCTTGCATCGCCTTCTTACGTCCTGTCGACGGCACCAACCCCACCCACACCTCAGCTTCTCTCCCTCTCCGCGCAGTTGTTCTGGCCATTTCTCCTTCCCCTCTATTTTCCTGGGCTGCGCCTTCTGTTTTTCTTCCCATATTAGTAGCTTACTGTATTAAGGCCTGTTGCCTGCTAACCGCCCAGTGCACCTTCCCTCCGCTGCCTCGATCCTCCGAGCCTCCCCACCTTCCGCCTACCAAAAAGTGGGTGACGTGGTGCCCCTCCCACCACTGTAACCACCCTGCCACCCAGTCTCCTTCAGTGTGTCGACCTTGGTTCTGCCGTGTGTCGTCATAGGACCCAGCCGAATCACCACCTCTCTCGCCCTCGTCTTCTCTCCCAAGTTTTCCTTCATTCTCAGCCATCTATCTTTCCATCACCATTCCACTACACTTTCGTACTTGAATAATCATTTGTTCTATTGTCCTTATTTCAAATTCATATCTATTTTCTCCGTCAAATCTTGGATACACCCACGTTGTTATCCAACCATTTGACGTTTCCATTCCATCACTTCTTCCCTGCCAGCCAGCTTTGCCTGCTTCAGCTTCACACACGTTCATCAAGCGCACCATCGTTTTTGCCTCCGTTGGCCTTCTTTAGTTTATTTATTTTTAGACTAGCAACCTCCTTTACCTACTGCTGCAATCTTGATTTCAGCATCTCCAGGGTATCATCCTCCACACACCGCACGACCACGACGAGCAACCATGTCTAGAGTTGACGACCGTCGTGAATACGAGCGTGTCGCCTACGAGCGCGACCGTGACCGGCGCGGCGACGAGCACATCCGCTACGAGGACGATGACCTAGCCTACACTAACTCAAGTCGTCGGCCCGCCCCGCCGCCAACTCGCCTTCGCGAACGGTCTCCATCCCCACTAGCCCGAGGCCGCGGCAGCGAGCGTACTTTTGAGGACGAGGAGCGGTTTCTTCGCGAGCGCCGGTATTTCGAGGAGGAGGATGATATTGACAGTGTTATCTTGCCATCATCCGCCCGGCGCCGGCAGCATCCCCCACCCGTCATTCCCAGTGATTTTGACCGCGAGGTGACCGTTGACCGTGAGAAGCTCAGAGTGCGCGAGGATGAACGGTCGCCTCCACGACAGCGACCACCTCGCCCAGGACAGATGGTTCGCCGCCAATCAAGTCTCGATACCTTTGACCGACGCCCAGCTCGGCGTGCCTACGACTACGAACGACTCGAAGACAACCGCGAGCACCGAGGCCCCCGGACGGGAGTCCCAATCCCTCTCCCTCGCCGCTACCCTCGAGAAAGCTCTGTGGAACGTACCAGCGAGCGATTTGCTAAGCGAGACGATGGCCATGGACGGGAAAGTAGCTTTACATCCGAGTTCGACGAGCTCCGGATTGAGCCTGGCCGCTACAGACCGCCCCCGTCGGATATGCACCCCCTGCCCCGTCCAGCGGATGACCACGAGCGAGATTACTTCCGCGAAACAGAGGTTTTGCACACCCGTCGCAAAGAAGAGAGCCGCAGCCGCAGCCGTGAGTCGCGAAGAAGTCGTGCAACACGCGCCCGTGGCCGGACTGGTCGATCTTCGTCTGTGTCGTCAGAGGAGACAGAGGTCACAAATGCCGGTCGCAACGAATACCCCAAGAAGGGAAAGACTCGTATTCCAGCTCGCCTAGTTTCGGAGAGAGCACTCGTCGACTTGCGCTATCCATTTATCAAGGAGGTGGGTAACAAGAAACAACAACTGTGGCGGAAGACGGGATGGAACGCGGGGCTATATCAGATATCCAGTGTTCTATTATACCTTGGCTAACACTGTCCATTTCTGGGTTTAGGGGAACACCATTGTCGTCCAAGTTGCGCTTGGCCAGGATAACATCGATGACGTCTTGCGCCTCAGCCGCGACTACAAAAAGAGTAAGTGGCCTCCCTATCTTCTAAGTGCTTTGATGGGCATTTGCATCATCTTTCACTTCCATTCAAACCTAATCTCACATCTCGCATACTTACTAACACCTTTATGAAGGCGAGAGTGAGGTCGTTGAGTCCAAAAAGACCAAGATCAAGACATCTTCTGGTGGTGAAATATTCAGAGAAGAACGCCGCCGCGAGGAGTATTATACGACCCCGGCTGTCTATCAACCAGCACCACCTCCTCCACCTCCACCAGCTCCAGCTGCCCCTGTTTACGCCCCCGCACCCGTCTACGACCCTGCCCCGGAACACGTCGCAATGGCTCCAACCACAGACTACACGTCGATTAAAATTCGGGACGTGTCGCCAGCAAGGAACTACACGACGAGCGCCTTTTCTACGGTGCCTGTGGCGTCAACAGAGCTAGTCCGAACCCGGTCACGCTCGCGGCCGCCTGCTGTCATCGTCGACGCTGGCGGCCCGGTTGTCGACTACCGCGAACAGTCCTCCGTGGGTCCCCTTGCTGTTGTCGCTATCAACGACCGCCACCGGCACAAACACCGGCACTCGCGCTCCCACTCCCATGGCGACGGCGCCCTCTATGCCCGCATCCACGATAATCACGACCACCATGACCACCGCTACTACTACGAGGAGCGGGACTACTACGAGCGCCCAAGCCGTGAACTGGTCCGGACGGAGCGTCTGAGCAACGGGGATGTAGTCCTCTACGAAGAAGATATAGAGGTCGAAGTTCCTCGTCATGGTGTGCGCATTGAGAAGGATAAGAAAGGTAGGATGGCGATCAGCGTGCCCAAGTATCGCTACTAAAGGTGCGAGGTGCAATATGCTTGATTCTATTGTACTTATGATAAGGCACATGCTGACAGTACTTTTGTTTTTTAGGCCCACCACCAGCTCTAATGCGTGCCATGCTGGCTACATTGACTTAACCTCGGGCTATTTTGCCTATACTTGAATGATTTGTTCTTTTGTTTAATGAGATGACGTTTTTTCTGGGCTGATATTTTGGATAGTTGTGGCGACTATATAACGAAGAGTTCACGGTTTTGTATGTATACGAGGTCCAGCAAACTTTATGCTGTTCACTGTCTTGTTCAATACCTTTCGAAAGCTCCTGGCTTTTTTTCAATTTGTAATATCTATTAATATCACGTTTCGTTTATTCTACACCATTGGCGCGTTTATTCTCGCTGAATTCATGCTCTATCTTCAGCCTCTTTTGATTTCACTCAAACGACTCAACAAATTAGATTGCACCCCCCTTCAAAACACCAACAACACTGGCACAATCCTAGAAAGCCATGGTCATGCCGCTTTGAATGCTACGATACTGTGATAGCAAGACATTTCTCACTCACTCTACTCTGACTGCATCGGCCACGTATGGTCTCGACTCTCTCACATGCCCAACATATGCACTTATAGTCGGGATTTATTGGCAGATGCACAGAAAGAATGTTCTGGTCACTCGTTTACCGACGAATCATATCACTACTACTTATCATGCAATATGCATATATTAGAATGTGCAATTCTGGACAAGTCAGAGCAGCATACTTGCCGCCCACCACCCGCAAGGCCGATCTTCTTACGAGTCACCTCTTGGCGGCGGACGCCTTGTGATTTTTCTCTCCCCCCCTCCCCCTCTCGATAGAAAGCTCCCCACCCGAGTTCACATCATGGCATAATTTGTTATAAACACTCGCTCTGCTTTGTATTTAGTCAATATTATTCTAGTTTTCTATTCCTTTCATCGAGCCAAAACAACAGCATCGCTAGCATAGACACACAGTCTACACACACTATAAGGCCTAATGGACCTGGTACGCTACAGCAGGGCTCCTCCTTCCGAACCCAAGTTTCCAGTTGGGATAAAAGTCCTTTACGAGCCGGAAGATGCTAATGTTGACATCTGTTTTGTCCATGGCCTGACGGGAGATCGAGAAAAGACTTGGACCGCTGACGGGGAATCGGAGCCATGGCCAAAAACTCTCCTTCCTTCCAAATTCCCTCAGGCACGGATTCTGACTTTTGGATACGACACCTACTTTGTGAAATCCCGTTCAGTCTCCATTAACGGGGTAGACCAACACGCGAATACCCTTCTCAACGACTTGCATGACGACAGAAGTGATGCCAATGCCTTGGACAGGCCGCTTATATTTGTTGCCCACAGCCTTGGTGGCATAGTGTGCAAGGCGGCTATATCGAAATCGAGAAGCCCGAGAGCTGGAGGAGATGACCTTCGGAGCATTTACAAGTCTCTGGTAGGGATCGCGTTCTTGGGAACGCCACATCGAGGAGCAGCTCTAGCACACCTCGGCAGTATCTCCGTTGCTTCTCTCGGGTTCCTCATCAGTTCGACAAACAAAAAGCTCCTGGATGTGCTGAGGTTCAACAGTGAATTCAATGAGCACATCCACGAGAACTTTTCCGGTGCCTTGGACGAGAGAAAAAACGACCAGCTCAACGGCACAGCAAAGGAGATCAAAGTTACATGCTTCTACGAGGCTCGCACCATGGACTTCGGAAAAGTAGTTGTGGACATGAAGTCCGCACAGTTGGACAATGCCTACACTGTGGAAATAGATGCCAACCACAGAAATATGGCCAAGTTCGCATCTGCCGATGACATGAACTTCAAGCGCCTCGCGGGGCAGCTCAAGAAATGGATCAAGGATATAGGTGTGCAAAGTTCCATGCCTACAGCTCAAGAATATCGCGAACGGAGCTTTGTATCTAACTCAATATACTAGTTCTTCTCCAGACGCAAAAACAGGAACGTGAAGCCAAGCAAGATCCTCTCTACATCCAGTGCGTCCGTGACCTCTGTCGAACAGATCCAGAACAAGACAGAAATCGCATAATGAGGACAAAGGGTAACCTCATGAATGATGTGTATAAATGGATCTTCGACAATGGCGAGTTCAAAACATGGAATGACGCCCCCCAGAAACAGTGCCTTTGGATACGAGGCGACCCAGGCAAGGGCAAGACGATGCTCATGGGTGGTATTATCGCTCGTTTCGCCAAAGAAGAGCGCCCAGTGTCATATTTCTTCTGCCAGGCCACCGATGACAGGCTAAACAATGCGCTTGGGGTGCTTTTCGGCCTGGTATATTGCCTCCTCAGAAGGAAGCCGTGTCTCGTATCACACCTCCGACCAACCTACGAAATCCAAGGACGGAATATGTTTGAGGGTGCCAACGCTTGGGACACACTAGCGTCAATATTCACCGAGATGTGTTGTGATGAAGATGCACAGGATGTGGTCTTTCTTATCGATGCCCTTGACGAGTGCAGAACAGGCAACTCGGAGCTGCTGCAACTCATCACCACCACACACAGCAATATTCGCTGGATTGTGTCGAGCCGGAACGAGTTGAGAATCGAGGAAGGCATGGCAGATGTCGGCAATATTGTTCCACTAAAACTCGAACTTAATCAGCGCACAGTTTCGGATGCCGTGAGGACCTACATTCAGCAAAAAGTTGACAAGCTGGCCAAGACCAAGTCATATTCTGACGAGGTTAAGCGCGCCGTTCATGGGTATCTATCCGAAAACGCCCAGGGGACATTTTTGTGGGTGGCCTTGGTGTGCGAGGTGTTGTCCAAGAGGACTGGGCAGAGCCACACGGAGACCGATATGCAGAAATTTCCACCAGGTCTCTCTGCATTATACGAGACCATGATGGCAAACCTTGTGGATCGCGAAGATGATGTATCAATGTCGCTGGATATCCTGAAAACCGTCGCAACAGCCTTGCGCCCTCTTTCGCTACACGAACTCGCCATGCTCTTGTACCCGCACGAAACCGAGCCGGACATCACCAAACTGGAGGAAAGCGTCAAGTTTTGCAGCTCGTTTGTCACGGTCGGAGGTGGCATAGTGTACTTTGTGCACCAGTCAGCAAAGGACTACCTGTCTAACGGGGCTCTCGATAAGAACCTTCACTCCAGCGCCAGTAATTACCATCGAGACCTTTGTGTTGCAGCACTCACCGCGTTGATGACTCGTTTGGTTAGAGATAGCTGCCAGCTTCTCTACCCTGGCACACTCACAGAAGACATCGAGCCGCACCAAAAAACACCCCTTGCACCCATCCAATACGTGTGTTTGTTCTGGGCCGAGCACCTTGAGAAGTCGCATCAACTGTCTGAGCACGATATTTCTCAGCTTGAAAGTACTATCAGCAAGTTCCTCCAAACAAAGTACCTCCAGTGGCTTGAGGCAATGAGTCTTCTTGGAGCGGTGCCTTCCCTACTCAGATCGATGCGCACGTTAAAGACCACGGTATGTTTTATGCAATGAATACATAAATCAGACAACCGATACTGACAAATACTTCAGTCGCAGAGTTTCGGCGGAGAGACAGCCGCCCTTGTGCAAGATGCATACGAGCTTGCCTTTGAGTTCAGATACGTCATCGGGATAGCGCCTCTTCAGGTATACGCATCTGCGCTGCTCTTTTGCCCGTCGGAGAATCGAGTGCGCAGATACTTTCAAGCAGAAGAGCCCGACTGGATCACTCTCAAGCCTTTAATCCAACGACGACAGGGCGGAATTGTGTCACTTCAAGGGCACACATCTGGCATTAATGCTATAAACATATCTTCAGATGGGAAAATTTTGGTGTCGACCTCGTTTGATGGAACAGTAAAAATATGGGACATGGAGACTTTTGTCTGCACACGAACAATCAAGCTCGCGAAGCCATCTGGCCATGTGGCAATCTCAACAGGCGGTACTCATGCTGGTGTGGTTTTTAATTATGGAGTCGCAATTGTGTGGAATGTCGAGACAAACAAACCCCCCCGCAAGGTCAACATTGCAGTACCTGGGGAACAGGTTCAACGTGCCTCCTTTTCCCCGTGTTTGCAACGACTGACAGTTTTCTATGATACTGTTGGTATGGTTTGGGACATGAAATCGGCAGGATGCGTCAGGACGGAGCAGTTTGGTCAATTTGCGGTACGCTCTAACCCATATGCACTTGGCGGGCAGTACGTCCTTATCTCGACAACCGACAATGCCTGGATCAAATGCGGCTTGGATTTGGAGTCTTGGGGTCACATTGGTTCCGGGCTCATTGATAGTGGCGAAATATCATCTGACGGACGTCTGCTGGCAGTCAACACCGGGGCTAGTGTTGCTGTATGGGATCTGACGAGCTCAGGAAAAACACCAACTATTTTGCTCGATTCTCCGTTTCGCCAGATTATTGGATTCACATCAAATGACCACTTGGCAATACTTCAAAACGATAACAGCCTGGATTTTTTCAGCACAAAGACAGGAAAGTGCAGGAGATCGATAAACTCCATGGGTGGGTGGCAATTGTGGCTAACCCCGGACGGCAGGCGCTTGCTGCACAGCAATTGGAGCACCCTCACGCTACAGGACGTGAATGACACGCAGTCGGAATATCAGACAGGCGACTCTGATGAATCTACATCTCTTTGGAGACTCAAGTACGATCTCACGTTGGACGGATCCCACCTAGTCACAGCATCCGGACACCACATACAGCTATGGGATACGGCATCAATGGTAGTGGTGCAGCACACGACTATCAGCAACAGATACACCGTCCTCCAAGCTTTACTTTCGCCGGTTGGAAACAGAGTGGTACTAGTCGTTAAGGGCGGTCTGCTAGTATGGGATCCGGCAATTGACACTCTACGCCGAATCGGCCTTCAAGATAGCGCCGATGCGGGGTACATGCCTAATTTGGAGCACGTTCTGTTCATGAACGTCATGAGAAGGAATGTTGAACTGGTCGACATTGACACTGGGAACATCAAGACTTTGGTTATGGGAAACTTTATACATGAGAATTACTCTATCTCGCCAGATGGAAAAAGGCTAGCCATCATTTTCGAGGGCTCTGTCGGTATCTGGGATCTCAGCTCTGGAGATAAGTTGCATACGTTCACGCGCGACATCAAAACCTCCCGCCTTCTTTTCTCGTTCGCCGAAAGATTTTTGATACTGAAGAGAGCAATGTATCGTCGACCCAGCATTATATGGGACACAACTCCGGCAAGGCCCGACGAGACGCTCGACAACTACAGTGAGGTGAAAACTTCTTCATATGAGCGTGGCGAGCTACAGATCCGGGCAAGGTCCATCTTTGGAGCTTATACCTACTCACTTGACCTAAGACCAGCAATGGACGAGTCGGAGACGTCTGCATATCACTTCGACAAAAACACGAAATGGATCACTTCTAATAACGAGAGGCTGCTATACATCCCAGAAAAGTACCAACAATGCTCACATGTATTACGTGGACAAGTTCTTTGTTTATTTCCTAAGGTTGACGAGATTTTGACTTTCAGATTCGGGCCCGACACGCGTCGTTTTGTGCCCCCGCCTGTTAAGTGGGATATGGAGAGCGACATGATGAAGGTGATCAATTGGTAGCTCGAGCTTCGTTGTTACGGTACATAGGTCTATTTGTACACTTCCTAGATATTCTATTCTCATTCACTTTTGCACAACTCTCTGATTATTCATACACGGTGACTAGTATGATGACACAAACGATGCATATCAACAAGTGGGTGTCAGCGATGATGACTTTTCAGATGGACCTCTTTGTTAATTATTCTACGACTACAAAATCTAGACCGTAGCTAGATGCAGTCTTGTGTTTGGTGTCTTCGGCTATAGACTGACGATATCGTCGTCTTGTTTCTTGGTCCCTCCCTCACCAACAATGACAATACAAGCAGGGAGTCTCTGTTATTTCCACAGACTCTTGATTCTAGAAAACCGGCTATTGTCCTGTCGGGTGTCTATGGAGTGGGCCGCTACTGTGACGATGTCGTTTTCGGGGCTTCGGAGCCTCTCGTTCCGCTGTCAGGCCGCCCTTCTTAAAAAGCTTCACAAAACGCTAATCACCTGCCTACAGTCGGCATCGGCCGGTATTTTCAGTAAGATTGGGGTAAACCGCACAGACAATCAGTATGGTATAAAAAGCAAGTGCTCCTCTTGTGTTCTTTACCGGTTCCTCGATGCCGGCTCTCTTTCGAGATTGATATGCACCGACACCATCCCTACTTTTCTATCAATGCTATAGTTCCAGTCGTTACTACTTTGTGAATTCTAGTCTTTGCTTTACACTCAACATGCATCTTCCACGAGCACTGGCCGCCTATGTGGCTGTTGCATTTATCACACCCAGCGCTCTCTCAGGCTGTATCGCTCCCCCATCTCCAGGAGCTGGGTCGGCGTGTAAAACCACAGCAGAGTGGCCCGGTTGGCCTGGTATCAAACATGCATTCGTCTTGTGAGTTGAATTGATTAGCATCATTGTATACTAAAAACCACTAACAACCTCAGCGGGGACAGCTACTCACAGACCGGGTTCAACTATACACAGACACAACCGTCAAAGTCTAACCCTTTGGGCAACCCAGGCTACCCCGGCTGGACCTCGTCCAACGGCCCGAACTGGGTCGGATATCTGACGACAAAGTATAATGCGTCGTCGCTATTAACATACAACTTTGCATACGGCGGTGCTACGGTCGACAGTGATCTTGTCGCGCCCTACAAGCCCACGGTGCTGTCCGTCAAGAGCCAGGTCCTCGACGAGTTTGTCACTGGATATACGAGTAATGGGCCTAGCAAAGCCCCCCAAGCACCCGGTGCACCCCAGTGGCACGGGAGCGACTCGCTCTTTGCTATCTGGGTCGGGATCAACGATGTCGGTAACAGCTTCTCCCAGGGCGCTGCCGCGACTGCCACCTTGAACAGACGCATCTTCGATGTTTACTCTGGCCTCGTCAACACACTCTACACAGCCGGTGCCCGCAACTTTGTCTTCCTCACCGTTCCTCCCGTCAATCGCAGCCCACTGGCGGTAAGCAACGGCAAATCATCTCAAGCTCTGGAGAAGGAAGACATTGCCGCTTTCAACGCGCTCTTAAAGACCGATCTGGCTTCAAATCTTCAGGCCAAGAACAGCGGTGCCAATGTATGGGTCATTGACACTGCCATTCCCTTCAATGCCGCTCTCGATGCCCCATCAGTGTTCCCGCAAACCGCGGGTATCAAGAACACTACCGGCTTCTGCGAAGCATACGCAAAGTAAGTTGCAGCCCATATATTCAAGGCACGCCGTGCTGTCACTAACATGCCACAGCGGAACTCCTGCGCAGGACACATACAAACCAGAGTGTTCTGTTCCGGTCAACCAGTACTTCTGGCTCAACAGCCTGCACCCGACGTATCCTATCCACGATGTGGTTGCCGAGCAAGTGGCCAAGACTTTGGTGGCCGGGCCGAATATCTGTTGAAAAACGGGTCATTGAATTCGAGCTGCGAGCCACGGCCTGCTTTGTTCCGGAATTCGGATAGAATATATTATCTTGTAACCCCGATATCTGGCATATACTCGATACGAGCTTGTGAATGTCGTAACAGGCATGAAAGATAAGAGATAAGAGAAAAATCAAACTAGTGACTCTAGTCAATGGTAATTGTATAAATATAATGCGCTGCAAGACCTTTCGGTGTCCTTCTCTTAACATTGTGACCTTCAAGACGTTGAAATATCAGTGAGGATGGTCTAGACTGTCAGTTCAGTGAGACAGCATGCGGCGGCGCCTCGTTCCTGACTATCCTCCACTGTGGGTCCAGGGTCGTTCTTGGGAAAGGGGAAAGCGCGACTCTAATTTTACAAAAGAGGAAAAAGGCGCCTTCAATGACAGCAGTGCAGGAGCGCGTCCAATGAGAGTCGCTCCTTCCTCCCCATATGCCGCATTTCTCCAGCACGTCCGTCAATGTCAAGTGACACAATCTTAAAATTAAGCTTCCTTTTAACCTTTTCCCCTTCATCCCGTCTTTCTGGCGTGTCTGTCTCCTCTTCAGCACTTGGATCGCGATCTTTTCTCCGCAACAGCAACAATGCCTCTCATTCCGACATGCTAGAATATTGACTTCCTGTTACTTGTCTCGACGACACCGGCGCGTGCTCATTCTCTCACTTAGTAGACAATATCGCGATCAGACAAAAATTGCCTCTACATCGGCAGCTACTCTCATTTGGCTGTCAGCAGCTACGATTACAACACGAGCTCAATTGAGACTTTCCGTTCTTTATCATCTCATCTCCTCGCACACTGTCACAATGCGCTCATCAATACTGTGCGCCGCGCTCAGCGCCCTTTTCTATGCGGCGCAGTCTGCAGCTGCAACGACCACAGTCCCGGTCACGCCGCACGACAGCTACTCCTCGTCTGTCGGCGTGCTCGGCTGCAAGATCAACACCAACCGTGTCGCCTACTGGCCGATTGCCATCGACTGCAACAACATCTGCGTGTCGCTCTCCTACAGCGGCCGCTCCGTCTACCTCCTGAGGATCGACCGGTCCGGCGGCGCACACGATGTCAGCTACGATGCCTGGAACTACCTGATCACAGGCAAGTCAGCTTCGTCCGATCCGACTGCAGGCGGCGCTGTGGATATGGAGACGGAGAACGTTGACGTCTCGAAATGCGCCAGCCTGATCAATACGTCCGGCTCGGCGCTCCCCTTGAGCGCGGCCAACAGCATGAACTACCTCAACATGTGCCTCGAGGAGAAGGCTGCCGGAAACGACAGCTGGGTTGCCGACAACTACATCCTCTACAACATTATGGACCCCATCTGCACGTACGGCCACGATGAGAAGTGCGCTCTCACCGACTGGCCCGCCCAAAACCAGGCGTCATGCCCGCACATCCTAGGTGATCCCGTGTCGCTGACCAGCGATCCTGTCTACAATATCCGGTATCCCACCGGCGAGAAAGTCATTGCTGGCTCATCGGTTTCTTCTTCTTCGTCATCACCCAGCACTTCTGACTCGTCCACATCTGCAGGCAGTCTCAGCTTTGCATTTTTTCAGCCTCTCTTGCTATTAAGCATCATTGCCATTCTTTAGTCTCCTTGGACATCTTGACCATAGTCTCGTTGCGTCTTTCTCATTTTTCTTTGATGTTTTTTCTGATATCCCCCTTTTCATTGCTTCTACAGCTATATACCACATTTATTATCTATTTCCATTGTATATATTCAATTCTGCAGAAATCGCACTTCTCAAGTCTTCCAGTTTCATTCACATTCACACGCGTGGAAGGGACTGTACCACGGCACATATCACGGTATCACCAGTTCCATCATCCGATGTTTCTCACTTAATTTCTTCACATCCGCGTGCTTTCATCTCAATGAATCATCTGAATCTTTCGCGGCAGCTTCACAACAGCTGCTATATCGATACCACTAACTAGTTGACTGCCATACTAGCAGGCAGAGACGTGAGACAGCCGTCTAGATCCTCGTGCACTTGCCGCTTCTGCGTACACTTACTGGCCTCCTCAACGGACTGCACTCGAGCGTCGGACAGTCCATTTTCTTAACAAAGGCCGCCAGCCGGCCACTCGGCCTTGTTGTTAAGCAGATGGGTGTCCCGGTGTATCTTGTCCAGTGTGTCTCGTCGAACACCTGTGGAAATGACACTGAATGCATCGTTAGACAGCTGGCATCTGTAGAGTATGCCGTGTGGCTCTAGTGATCCGAACTGTCGAAATCCTTGCCGTTCTAGAAAGTCGGGAACTGTGCACTGGCCATTATGCCGGCCAGTTAGGGGCAAGTCAGTCCTAGCCCCGGGTCGGGTCATGCTTGCTGTAGGCATGTGTAGGAGAGCATCGGATAGTTGCGGATCTGAGCAGCTGTGCAAAAGCCGGGGTCACCAGCAGCCATGCGAAGACTATATAATCCTAAAAAAGGCTGGGCTGTACCTGCCCACAGGCTCCTACGCCCACCCACGAGCTCGGTATCTACCGCTTTCTAGCCATCACAAGTCTAAGTTTTTGCGCGACGCCAGCCGAGCATGGCCACGCTCGTAGTAAGGGATGATCAAATGGCTGTTCCAAGACGACGTAGGCGGCCTGGAGATCGCGGGAAAACAAACTTAGCATAGACCGAGTACGGCCCACTATATCCCCCTTCTCTGATATCTACATGAGCGATTCGTCCAGCCGATAGAGCTTACAAGGAGCAGAACGCAACTTGTCAGTCTTCTGCTTGTATAGAAACGGAAGCCTGTTGCTCTTGCTAATGTCAGCAAGACCGATCCCGTCACCCGTTTCTACCATGCTGGACAGATGTTGCTCATAGCTATAACCAAAGCGATTCTCGCTGCCCATGTGCTGCACGTACGTGCTCTCCGCGAGATCCGCCACTGGATCCCGCAAGCCCATCTTGACCAGCCCTCGGGTCAGTCCGGCATAGACGGCGGGCGACAAGTCTGACGGCTTGGCCAGCGAGTAAACTGGGCCGGCAGTCTGCTCCAAAGCTGGCAAGTACGCGTTGCAGTTTGGCCTATAAAAATCGGTGCGGGCAGAAGCATGCAGCACGCACGGCCGGCCGGACACATGGGAGCACTGGCTCCTCGCGGCGAATGGCGGCACGGGGACGCTCGTCAGTGACTTGGGCCGTGGCTCCAGCGGACGCTCACTGCAGCGCAGCGCCTCCGTGTAACAGTACCCCTTGGTCCAGCGGAAGTCAAACACCTTCAAGATCGCGGCGCGCGCTGAGCCTACAATGAAGCGCTCCATGCCGTGGGCGACTAGCGGACCCATGGGGGCCACCAGCTCAAAGTGGTCTTGGTAGATGGCGTCAAAGGATGCCGGGGTGCGGACATCCTGTAGCCGGACGGTGCCGTCATCGTAGGAGCTGAGGATAGCGCTGCCAGACCCACCTGGTACTGATGCCATGTTGACTGGCATAAGACCGCGGGCATTGTGCAGGTGGTCGTCGCCATAGATGAGCGTCTCGGTGCAGCGCCCTGTCGGCCGCATCTTGGTGGCATTCACGAGTGTGGTGCCCGAGGGGGTCCGGGTCACATAGCGCACCGGATCGGTGCTTCTATTGACGCACAGTGCCAAGTCTCCGCTGCCCATAAAACAGACCTGTCTCAGGGACAGAAACGCGGAAGAGCCCGGCATGCCACCGATGTCGAGAGCCTCTGTCGACTCCACAAGCAGGCCTGCTGAATTGCTAGCACGGACGACGTCAAGAAGCGGGTAAATAAACAAGTTGCTCTTTGTGATGACGGCAGCGGTGTCCCGGTCCGCACTCGTAGCAAAGTGCTGGATCCCGTTCTGCTCAAGCACCTGTCCCGCCTGGCCCGACGAAGTAGGAACGAACGAGGCCATGGTGCGTCCAAAGTCACCTTGGTTGGCAGACAGAAGCTGCAGCCCGCCGCTTGCTCTACCAACGAGGAGAGACTGGCCAGCAGATGCGGTATCCTTGAGAACAGATATAGCCGTCACGTCGTCCGGGCCGCTCTTATAGCCTAACGGTGCGCCCTCAATGCTCCTCCACGTTTCGCCCTTGAGCAGAGAGCCCTGAGAATGCTTCCATCGAACCATAACATCCTCTCCCAGACCCCATACGAGCGTCTCCTTTTCCATGTTTCCCGTATGCTCCAGGCACGCATCAACAATGGCATGGGGCGGCAGCGTCTGGTTTGACCGTCTGCCGTTGCCGCGTGGCCCCCAACCACCGCGACCGCGACCACGACCGCGACCATATCCGTAACCACGGCCATTACCGCGGCTACGACCACGGCCACGGCTACGATCATGCACATCGAACGGCTGTTGTTGTTCCTGGTCGGAGGGTGGCAGGAGCGACACCATGACGAAGGCTCGGCGATCCCACGCCCTAGATTGCCACGTCATCTTGTCGGCGAGCGCAGCCCATTCGCTGTCCCCTACTGGCTCGAGCAGAGCCAGCGTCTTAAACCGGTTCTTCACAAAGGTACGCCAGCCGTACGAGGCAACCGCCTCCCGGAGCCTCTTACACGTCGCTCCGAGATGGGCCACGCTCTGGGCCGTATCCAAGCGTGTAAGTATGGTGTGCAAGAGATCAGGCGGGAGATTCTGGAGGCTCGGTGAGTTCTCCAGCTTCAAGGAGGAAATGTCGACTGGGCTTGCCATAGTCTTGTGCGGGTTGCGAGCTCAGGTGCCTTGCGACTGATGTGGACCGTGAGATGGGCAGCCAGTCTGTACTAGCAGTTATGACACTCGCACAAGATGTGATATGCCAAGACCCGCGGGATAATGGACGGAAAAATTAGGCGGCGTGTTGCTTATCTTCGGGCTGAGCTTCAAAAAGTAAAAGGGGGTTGGGAAAGGATGCTATCCAACAATCTGCGTATATTCTCGTGTTGTAGGTATTCATCTGCAGCGGAATATAAGCGTATATAGAGCGGTGTATATCGGCAGAACATGTGTAACCAGCTTGGCTAAGAACAAGTGGAGGCCAACGGGTCCGGGCCATGCTAGGCTAAAAATGCTTGATCGGTTTATACCCTGCTGTTTTGTGTGGGGCAATTGTTTATTTTGGATAGACATATATGAAGAGATAGGACTGCTCAGTCAATGTTGGAACACAGTTCCTCACGTGCCTGGCGTTATCAGATGCAAGACGACTATTTTTGTCTATTTTTCGTATATATAAGATGATGCAAATGTTGCCTTTATCCCCAGACCTAACCGTACCCAGTTGTATATTCCGCAGAAAGATGCGAAACGAAGCAGAAACCAATGTCGCAAGAAGTCTATAAAAACCGAAAATAATAATGAAAGACCTCCTCCCAGCAATATATAGAGCTCATCTTCGCCGTCCTAGTCGTCTTTTTTCATGCCGTCCCACCGCTCAAAGTTGCCGGCTTCGAGTCCGAAAAGGTCGAGTAGGCGGCCGACCATTTGGTCGATGACGTCGTCCAGCGATGAGGGCTTGTTGTAGAAGGCGGGCATAGGCGGTGCGATGATGGCGCCGGCGCGGGTGATCTCGCTCATGTTGCGCAAGTGAATCTCGCTCAGGGGGGTCTCGCGCACGGAAAGCACAACGCGGCGGCGCTCTTTAAGACAGACGTCGGCGGCGCGGGTGATTAGCTCGTCGCAGATGCCGGCATTGATGCTAGCCAGCGTTTTGACAGAGCACGGCACAATAATCATGCCATCAACAACATAGGAACCGCTGGCAATTGGTGCCGCGAGATCGTGGGGGTTGTAGGCGTAGTCAGCTAGCGCGCGGACGGCGGCCGGGGTGTAGTCCGTCTCGTATTTGACCGTCTCAGCGGCCCACTTAGAAATGATAAGGTGTGTTTCGATGTGCAGGCTGCGCAGTAGCTGCAGTGTGCGGATACCGAGAACGGCACCCGTGGCACCCGTGATAGCGACTATGATACGTTTCCGCCGGCCGGCGCCATTTGCGTGACTATGTGAGATGCCATTTGAGGTGCCGTTGGAACTCATTGTGCTGTAAGTAGATGTGCTTGCGGTCTGTGTTTGGTTGTGTATGCCTTGGGTATTGGCAAGAGGAAGATGGAGTTATAGATAACACAGAAGAATAGAAAATGAAGGGAAAACCGAACGAGTCGAGATATACATACGTATCCATGTTGGAGCAAATGCGATGCTGCGTAGAAGATCCGAACATGTCCGAGCACACCGAGGCGTGGGGACTAGTCATTCCGAGATAAAATATGGGGAATGGTAACAACATGGCAAGATCGTCAGTGTTCAAGACCCGATCCGACACCATCCCGCTGTACTCGTACTCTGTATGTAACTCAGTAAGTCCCATACGAAACGTCGGCGTGGAGTGAGGCTCGGAGGCTCGGGGGCTCGGAGGCTCGGGGCTCGGGGCGACGCTCGAGGTTCGAGTCGCGACTGTTCTACGCCCTCCAACTGCAACAGGGGAACTTCAAGGTATATAACAGCAAGGAGGACCGGATGAGAATAATTCTGGCAGAGCAACATTGCATCTTCAGATCGCATACTCTATTTCATCCTCTTATATAAACACCTAACATCAAAACTACACCATGGCATCCTTTGATGAACATCCGCACACGAGCTTCCGCGCGTTCGTTGACACTCTTCGCGCTGACGGTGACCTTGTCGATATCAACGAGGAGTGCGATGCCGACCTGGAAGTTGCTGCCATCGTCCGCCTCGCGTGTGAGACCGACGACAAAGCACCTCTATTCAACAAGCTCAAGGGCCAGAACGAGAACGGTCTGTGGCGGATCCTGGGCGCACCGAACTCGCTGCGTGCTGACCCTGCCCAGCGCTATGGCCGTCTGGCACGCCACCTCAACCTGCCAGTGACGTCGTCCATGAAGGATGTGCTCGACAAAATGGTGGCCGCTAAGACGGGAAAGCCGATCCCGCCGCGGACGGTGGCGACTGGCCCCTGCAAGGAATTTAAGCTCACATCGGACCAGTTTGATTTGACGACGCTGCCGTCCCCGCAGCTGCACCAGTCGGACGGCGGTAAGTACATCCAGACCTACGGCATGCATGTGGTTCAGACCCCCGACGGCAAGTGGACGAACTGGTCCATTGCCCGCGCCATGGTCGACGACCGCAACCACCTGGTTGGCCTGGTCCATGAGCCACAGCATATCTGGCAGGTCCAGCAGGAGTGGAAGAAGATTGGCAAGGACATGCCGTGGGCTCTGGCCTTTGGCGTACCGCCGGCCGCTATCATGGCGGCAAGCATGCCGCTGCCTGACGGCCTGTCCGAGGCCGAATACATTGGCTGCCTCGTCGGCTCGCCCATCGACGTCGTCAAGTGCGATACTAATGACCTACTCGTGCCGGCCAACTCGGAGATTGTCTTTGAGGGCTTCTGCTCTTCCACCGAGACTAGTGGCGAGGGCCCCTTTGGTGAGATGCACGGCTATGTCTTCCCCGGCGACGTCCACCAGATGCCCAAGTTCACCGTCAACCTCATCACCCATCGCAAGGACGCAATCTTGCCTATCTCCAATTGCGGCCGCCTGACCGACGAGACACACACTATGATCGGCCCCCTGGCTGCCGCCGAGATCGGTTTCCTGTTGCGCTCTGCCGGCCTGCCGATCAAGGAGGCCTCCTCGCCCTTTGAGTCCCAAGTCACCTGGGTTGTCCTGCAGGTTGACACCGCCAAACTACGCGAAATGAAGACAACATCCGAGGCTTTCTGTCGCAAGATCGGTGACCTCGTTTTCGGCCACAAGGTCGGCGCCACTATCCACCGCCTAGTCATTATTGGCGATGACATTGATGCCTACGACTTTAAAGACATTATCTGGGCCTTCTCCACCCGCTGCCGCCCCGGCATGGACGAGTACCACTTCGAGGACTGCGTCGGCTTCCCCCTCATTCCCTACATGTCACACGGCAATGGCCCCAAAGGCCGCGGTGGCAAGGTTGTCTCCGATGCTCTGTTGCCCGTCGAGTACACCACTGGCAAGGATTGGGAAGCGGCCGACTTCAAAAACTCCTACCCTGCCGCGCTGCAGCAGAAGGTTCTGGCCAACTGGAAGGCACTAGGATTTTAAGTGCCAAGTGTCGGAGGCGAGAGTATCATTACACAGCATTGTATTAGCAGTAAGATAGCTTTGAAATAAGATTGTTAGTGTCTTTCCTATCTTTGAGGCAATTGATTGTATGATAAGGGGATAGGGGCCTCTTAAAAGCCCCCGAAGTTTCCCCCAAAATTCGCAGTCGGTGCCATGAGATCAAAAGTGATGTAATCAAATGCCTCCATAGGCAGTAACGATGCTGAGTTGAAGTCTAGTGAGCGCAGCAGCACGTCAAAGTCCGCAGATCTAGACAGATGTGTCAGCCAAAGTTCCTCAGTGTTATAGCAAGAACAAAAAATAAATATACGTACTCGGGATCCGCGTACAAGGCTGTAGCATCGTTGCCGCCTTCCGCCGCTGCTATCATCGGTGGAAACGCTATCGGGCTTCCTCCTGTGCCGTCAGCCGATGCCACCATTGGCCGATCTGACTGGTTGGCCTGCCGATTACGCTCCTCCTCTTCCGATATTCTGCGTAGCGAGCGCAGCGCCTTAAGCGACTTACGGTGGGCCATTGTCAGTTGCGTGCCCTGGTCGGGCCCAAGCACCCCATCGCCCTCGGTAAGGCTCTTGATCAGCTCGTCCTGGATCTGTCGCGACTCGTCCTCGTTGCGCGTCTCCTTTATGAAGCTCAGCAGCAGAGCCGAAGTCAGGCCGTTGTGCACAAACGCCCATGACCGGCTCGCGTGGCCCGTTACAGAGCGCAGCCGGATAAATGCTTTGACGCTGCGCTTCAACGACCGCTGCAGCCGCTCCAGCACCAGCCCCGATTGTTGGCTGTCAAGTTTCTGCTGTGCACGTTTTGACAGAACCGGCCGGCAGAATGTCGATACGATAAAGTTGATGTGCAGCTCCATTCTATAAAATTCATGGATCGCCTGGATCGAATGGCACGCCTCGGGGCCACGGAGATGTTCCTGAAGTGCCCCCTCCAGCCTGTCCATGTCCGCAAAGAAAGATGTAAACCGCGCCATTGCAGCGTCGGGTGATTGATTCCACACTGCCACATATGGCCAGTATTTCAGAGTCAAGTGGGACAACCAGCCCATCGCCTGGCCGTAGCTGAGCCCCGTGTTGCTAAGAGGCGGCAGGTCCTCCTCCGAGTCCATTTCCCGTGATTCTGGGGGACGGTTGAAGGCCAGCGAAAGTAAGGCATCCTGCAACATAATGGACAATCTAGGAGAGTGAGTGTCCGTTGTGGCGTATCTAGCTTGTTACCCCCTAGGTTTCTTGTCTTTTCCTTACCTCAATTGACGTGCCCTCTCAGGTGACACCAGTGACGGCCCAAATCTAGGACCATAGCTCGTCGCAGGGATACCAAGGGCAACGGCCATACGGATAGTGCTGCCGCTCATTATCCAGGAGGCCTGCGGGTTGCCGTCATTTTGCAGCACGTGGGCCAGAATGAGCAGTGCACACAAGCCTTCTTGGAACGGGCAAAGCAGGTAGTCATTAGCATATAAGATCTGGAACGAATTGTGAACTAAGAATGTTAGAGAGAATGGAGATGAAAAGGTGGAGAGGCGAGAGCGCACTGTGAAGTCGTGATAGTTCGGTCCGGTCGTTCGGCGGGAGATCTGAAAGCTGCGCTCCTGCTGCTAGTATTGAATGCAGAAGACACAAGAAGCGACGACGGTGTTCCAACGCCGCCTCGTCTAACGTTGTGCCACCGCATCGGCTACCACTGACGCTAGCGCGCTGGTTGACAATATCACACAGCTCGCGCTCGACATCGTCCATGTCGCCAAGGACAAGTTGGTACGGGTGCACACGCGTTCGGTATACGGAGAACAGGCTGAATAGATCCTGGTCGCCTGGCAAGTTGATGTATAGGTCATCACTTTGCGATTTGCTTGTACGGCGGCCGTGATCCGAATGGGCGACGCCTAGCAGGGGAATCACGGCGTTTTCAAGGGCGTCGCTGCGACCGCCGTCGACATCGTCGCCGCCACCATCAGTAACATGGTATGTATGCGAGCTGTGCTCCCGCGCAATCGCAAGCAGCGCGCTGCCGCCCAGCAGTGGAATGCCAGATGGCGATGCTTGTGGCGTCAGCGACGAAGGATCACTGACATTGAGGCCGCTATTGGCATGACGTCTGTCGTGGAGGTCACCATATCCTTGGTCTTCAGGTCTGGCAGTGGCACTGGTCCTCGCCTCGTGCCCGATCCCGGACCCAGCTTCAGACACAGGCCCGGTACTGGGTACAGGAGGCGGGGTGGGCAATGGCGGTGCTGAGTAGATGCATAGGTCCGGGTGGTCCCGCTTGATGCATGTGGCACAGGGATGCTCACGGCTGCACTTTACCTTCCTCTCGCGGCACGGAAGACACGAGATCCGATTGCGGGCCCGCTGCCGGTCACGTAGAACGCGGCGTAGATCTGGATTGGGTTCTTGGTGTTCCCGAGGCATCGGCTTGGCTGTCAGGCTGTCTGCAGCGGTGACACTAAAAATAGTTGTAAGGGTAATGCTCTCGGAGAGCTTCGGAGACTATCCTAGCTAATAACTCCGGTACTGTCAAGGTGTGGATTACTTATTAGCATGCATCACGTGAGCTCACTTAGTTATGCCAGGTAGGAAAATTGCACAGCGGAACGAACAAACGACGGCACCCGCTAAACAGATGAGAGCAGGGACGCACATGTGCATCCCCGGAAATGTGATATCAATAAGAAGATTCGGGGTGCATTTTGGGCTGTTATACAAACACACATAGATTAGTTTACGTAGTATTGCAGTATGTAGTAGTAACACTTCCAAGCCGGTATCTTCATGTGAATATCCACACTCTATGTTACTGGGTGTTGCAAGTGCCGGTGGCTTCAACGGCCATTATTAGTATATATCAAAGTAGATTATGGGACATGTTGGCTCCAAAGAAATACTGTTACTACCGGAAACATTGTTATGATTTAGAATCAGACAGGCGGCAGCAATTCATGGCGTTTTGGGAAATGTAAGTTAAGATGGCAAGCAAGACTAATAAATAGCGCTATTGACGCTTGTTGGAAAGCTAAACAAATTTAGTAATAAGTTTATCTAGTGTGCTCTCCCTTCACTCTATGCATCCTCCGGCACGGCGTACAGTGGTCTCAGCTGAAAGGCTTGGTTGGTCGGGGAAAACTTCCACCACGACGAGTTGACCATAGACGCAATGTAGCGAACAACGAACATGATCGGCGCGGGTGCTGGTGGGAAGGTTTTCCAGCGGCCACCCTCGTACGACTTGTCACAGCAAAAGACGATAAAGACGAGACCAGTGGTGAATCCTGCGGCCTCTATGGCCCCCTTGCCTGCGGCATCCGATAGTTTCTTGTACTCTGCGCAGAACGATCCCTTGTCGTACTTTTTCAGTTCCAGCAGCGTCGTGATCTCGTCGGTCAGGTGCTGAGTGAGGACTGCCGCAAAGGAGTCGATGATTCCGAGCAGCCGTGCACTATCGTACTTTTCCGTGCCGTCGGCACATGCGCGGGTGTACTTGCCAAACTCTTCGAGGCCGTCGTGGAAGGCGTGGTGCTGGTCGACATTGGCCGCCATGATACCGGGCGCGCCGGCAAGCTTCTCAATGCCGGGGAAGAATGATTTTTCTTCGTGTTGGTGATGGAGGTTCAGCATGTCGTAGAAGAGGTACGAATACTCGGAAAAGGCGACAGTGTCGGCTTCCTTGATGTGTGGAGCCTGTAGGTAGATTGCGTTGATGGCACGGATGAGGCAGTTGTGGACGCAGGCCATCTCGCCGGCTGCTGACTCGATAGCGCTCGCCTAGACTGTCAGTTGCTGTTTCGGATGCAAGATATCTAATAGAAGCACGCATACCTTATCGCCGGGCCGTGGCAGCTGATACGGGGCCGGGATCAGTGGGAACGGGTGGTCTGCATAGACGGGAGCCATTGCAAGTTTGTGTGCTGGTGATCGTCAATGGTTGAGATGGCAATGGGCATGACAGATTGTCTACTGTCTTAAGCTGCTCTCTTCATGGTACCGTGGGAGGAGCACTTTATATGCAGTCCCAATGCCATGGTATCAAGGGTCGGTGAGACTGAGCCCAACGTATCCTCCTCCCGGCTCTATCTCCTTTAGCTTCTCCTAATCAATCGCAGCGTTCCACAACCCTGTCGTCTGTTCATTGATAAGCACATTATATGTCTTCTCCAGAGTCCAAACCAGGACTAATTGATGATTTGAGAAGATCAGGCCAAATGCACTACATGGGCCAGGTTGTTAATATGTCCAGTCTCACCTCCACGCTAATGATTGTGATATGCTAGAAAATAATTTACTGATGAAAACATACTTTCTTGTTCATCGTGATGTAGCAGTGCGGATGCATATTTGTCATTCTAGTATCTGCCCTTTCATACCTCAACTCAATAATGGCAAATGACATCTGTCTGTGGGCACATGCGCTCTCCAGAAGCCAATATGGGACACCCTTGGAGAGAGTTGTACTCCGTAAGGGAATCCATACTAAGGCTGACATCTGGCCGGGCCCACAGAAGACGGCACGACAACGCTCGAATGAGTATAGATTTGCCTTATGCGTATTTCAGACACCCAATCACCGTCAATGTAATAAGAACACCTGTGCTGGTCGTCGGTGAGACTGCTGATGTAATAACCTAAAATAGCAGCGTCGAGAGACAGAAGCTTATGTAACAGCTGTCACAAATAGGGGTAATCTTAGCACTGTAACCTAAAGAGGCAAGTCATCAGCAAGAGTGATATTTTAGACGACAACGTTGGTCTCACATCTGTAGATGGGCGTATTGACGTAGCAGGGTGCAGTGCGTGTGGAGGCGGTCGTGAGATGACATGGCACTGCTTACCGCACACAACGCGAACAAGGCCAGCCAGTCACAGCGAATGTAAAGGTAACATGGATCGTCTTTATTGCAGCGCTACTTGAGAGGCTAATAAGAGTAGCTATGAGGCTGAATTCTGGGCGTCTAAAACACAATATGGGGCGATCGAGAGTGCTTAAAGGCGCTCGAAGGGTAACATCGGGCAAGACAGGTGCCGTCAGAGGCATAACAGTTTATGTGGCATGACATTACGGAGTAGAATCGAAGGAAACCTGCTGTGTTGTGCAGGTTTGACGTGCAAACCGATATAATTTTGTAGAGACGTTATGCTACCGCTGCTCGGGTAGAAAGATCCACAAAACATACCAAAGTATATATATTAACCTACGGGTAAATCTCACATGAGTCGGTCGAATGGTCTAGTTGGTTATGACGGCGCCTTAACACGGCGCAGGTCCGCGGTTCAATCCCGTGTTCGATCATTTCTTTTTGCTTTTTGCTGATTCAGTAATCGTCTTATTCTTCCTTTTTGTTGGCCTTGATTTTTACTTACGTATTAATTTATCTGTTACTAAACTCGTTTGGCTTATTCTCTTGTATGCAACTTCACAGTCGTCATAACAACTTGAGTCTTTTATTATGCAACTTCACAGTCGTCATAACAACTTGGGTGTTTTATTAAAGTATACATCTACAACGATGCCTCAATCTTGGCAACATCAGCCATCAGGTCACGACACCGAGCCTTTTCGGCTTCGGAGGGCTCGAGGTATGGCCGTCTCGGGCGCAGTTTGGCTTCAATGTTGTCAACACCAGCGAGCGGGCCGACAGTAAAGTAGCCCGCCGCATACTTTGTCGTTGCAATGCCCGTCTTGCACGGCCGCTCGGCCAGTGCGGCAGTATGCTGCAGCTTGAGAGCCGCGGCGCGGTCAGCCTCACGGACCTCTGCTGTTCGGACATCCTTGGTGGTATCACGGTCGACAGCCTTGGCGCTTAGGCCGGTCCATTGCTCGTAGATTTTGACGACAGTCTTGGGGAACACGTTCCCAAAGGCCGTGACACAGCCTTGGCTGCCTGCAGCGAGGCCGCCGACGAGGAAATCAGCCTGGCCACCGAAAATGGTAAACTGGTCGGGCGTAAACTCGGCAGCAAGCCGCGTCACCTTGGCAACAGAGCCGCAGGTCCACTTGACGCCGACAATGACGCCGGGGTGCTTGCGCGCAAGGTTGGCGACGGCGTCCGAGTCGAGGTCAACGCCAGGTGTGACGCCGGGGAAGTTGTAGACCACAATGGGCAGCGGGGACTTGGTAGCGACGTCGTCAAAGAAGCCGGCGACCATGTTGGGCGGGCTGGCCTTGCCGCCAAAGTAGGCGGGTGACAGGAGCAGGCCGTAGTCGGCACCGGCATCCTTGGCGTCGTTGATGAACTCGAGGACCTGTGACGTGCTGTGGCCACTGACACCAGCCATGATGGGAAAGTCGGGACCGACAGCCTCACGCGCAGCCTTGAGAAGGGCGATGCGCTCTTCACGGTTGAGCAAAAATGTCTCGGCATTGGAGCCAAGCACGACAAGACCGGTGATGCCGGTGGACGCGAGGTAGGCAAAGAACTTTTTCTGGTCTTCGAGCAGCAGGGTATCGGTTTCAGGTTCAAAGAGGGTGACGGCAGGGACCCAGACGCCGGGCGCCGGGACAGTGAACTTTGGCATGTTGGTAGGTAGAGGTTGGTGATGTTTCCGAGGATGGGTTCCGAGGGAAGGTGAGGGAGAGGTTGGAGGAGATGATGAGATGATGTGAGAGGGGTCTTTCCTTTTTATCGTTTTTCAGAGGACTGCTTACTTCCTTATTTATTCCGCAGCTCCTTCCCAAATTTGGTTTTCTACTAATAAGAAAGCATTATGACACAATCGGTAGAGTGTGCCGTGTAGGCAAGTAGCAGACGGCCGGCAAAAAGCACAGCGAAGGAGCTACCGAGATCGGCTCAGGCCGGCGGCAGTCCCCAGGGCAGCGCGGGGTGATAAGCACCCGATGGTGCGGAGGCACTAGTGGTGTGCGGTTGGTCTTCAGAGGGGCTAATGTAAGATATCTGACCAGCTTACTTAACAGTCGGCCAAGTCTACCGTCGGCCTGCCATCCGTTGACTAGCTTGGTGGTGGCCTGCCCTCTTTGGCCGATTCGATATCGGCCACGCCAGTACATTCATACGATCATGATTTATCCAGGCAGAAGAACACTGTCAATAAGGACTGGTTCATTATTTCAAAATGACGGCCATTGCTTCTTATCCGACAGTCTCATGGCTACTTCCGCGGCCCCTGAAGACACAACCGCACCACTCTGAAAATCAAGTGGTCTACTCTGTAGTGTACGCTTGTACAAACTAAATGAAGTCCGGTCAGTGTTCCGACGTTACTCCGGTTACTACCCTGTGTACCTAAGAGCTTACTGCCGGCCCCTCGTCGGATGCCCTCCCGCCTGGATCCACTTGACCGGACAACGTCCCGGTCTTCCACTGCATTGTTCCGCGCGTTGACACCCGTTTGATCATGCAGTCATTCAAAAGTCATTCATTGACAGTGCATTGTCTATGTACGTGAGAAGAGAGCAGTAAGACCGATACTTTTCCGCACCTAGCCGACGCTGAACCGATATGATACCACCCCTACTATCCTACAGAAGAATATGTTGAAAAAGAACAGGAAAATAGCAAGAAATAAAAGCAACCTAAACGCCGTGTCCGTTATATGCAAAAAGACTCAAAACACAGAAGAGACAGATGAAAGGCAAAGACAGAGGCAAAGTCAAGACCACGAGATGTAGATGTGGCTGATAGACACCCTCGGGACCATAAAGACAGTCCGAGGAGTGTATGGAGGAGTAGAGTTGGGTCGGGTGGATGGTAACATGACGTGGCATATGCCTGTGTCGGCAAAGCTTATGCGGCAACAGCCTCCGGTGGCGGAGCGGGCATCTCGAGCTTCGTAGAGCCAGCCATCATCTTCTGGAAGGCAATGCCGACACCCTCAATGACGGCGAGCAGCACAGCACAGCCAATAGCACCGTTGCGCGCAGCCTTGTAACCACCGCGCACAGCCAGCGAGCCACCAGTGAAGAAGCCGGCAATGATGGCGTTGTAGGGGTCCTCCTTCTTGCGGATGCCCTTGATGGCGCAGTCGAAGGTCGAGAACAGGCCGCCCCAGACACCAAAGTTGCCGCCGAGCACGGGCGCGCGCATCTTGATGGCAGTCAGCGCACCGATGCGGCGTTCACCGTACGGCGAGTTGCGGTAGCCCTTGATGCCGTGCCAGATAGTACCACCGATGGCCTGTGATGTTAGAACGAGAGCGAATGGGGGGGAGACGCGCAGCAAGACGCGCAGGAAGACGAGCAGGAAGAGCAAGAGAGACATACACCCATGGCAAAGGCACCGCCAAAGTCATTGAGGATGACGTAGGGGCACGGGTCGCGACCGTGATCCATGATGTTCGAGTACAGAAGAGGGTAAAGGAAGAGGTTTAGAGTCGGCGGTCGGTGGTTGGTCGAGAGCAGAGGAGCTTCCTCGCAGCTATCGACGTCGTGAGGGGTGGAGGAGAGGCAAGCACGTCGCTTTGCAAGAGCAAAAAAATGGTCTTTATTCCGGATTTGTCGAATCTGTCGAGTTCGTCCAAACCGCTATCGAAATCGTCGTCGGTGAGCGGTGTGTCGTGATCGGGCCAGCGGGCAAAGACGTCAGATAGATTGTCGATTCTTTGATTTCTTTTTTTTGCTTTTCTTTTTGCGCTTCGTTGCTTTTTCCTATTTTTCTCGATGCTCGGCCGCCATTCTCTTTCTCTGCCCTTCCTGCCCTTTCCACTTTCCACTTTCCGCTTCCAAGGCTGCCCGCCAATTGGCCACGGCCCACGGCTGGCCTGGAGAAAATTTTGCGCACAGACCAGGTGGCGGCGTGGTCGCGCTTATGTAAGCGATAAGATAAGGATAAGATAGCATCATAGCACAAGACCGTTGTAAGACAGCTGCCTTTCTGCCCAAGTCCAAGTGTACGAGGCAAACAGGCAAGATACCAGCTGAGAGATCTCGGTACCAGACGAGAAAGACGGTGAGGTTGTATTATGCTGTTAATTTTTATTTGGTGTATTACTTTGGTAGTACCTCTTGTCTTATTTTAGAATATACTGCGTTTAAGGAGAAATTTATCAACTAAATAAATGAAATGGAACAAAAATACTAAGTAGAAAGGTTATTTATTAAAATTTATCATTCTCCTCCTGACACTCAATTCTACTTTAGATACCGGGAATCATTACCCAGGCTTTTTCTAATGGGCCTGTACAGATAGAGACTATAATATGGCGAGTTCTCGTGCTCAACTACGTGCTCTGTCTCGTATCACAAACAGGCTACAAACAAGCATCCAACACGCAGTGTACTTGTTGTGTACGTTGGTATATCTGTTTTGATAAGACCGTGCATTGTTAGGGTATTTATGCAGCTATATTAAAGAAAATTTGAATGCAGGACCGCAAGCGATGACGGAGCAACACGGGCATGGCAGGGCGTTGTGAAACGGCCGTGCCACCAGAGCATCTTTAGATACGAGGGCTTGCTGGGTGCATCTCAACAAACCATGACCATATCAGCATTGCAATTTCGTCATTCGTACATACTTTGTTGATCTCGACGGTGTGCGATTGCAACAGGAGCTAGAGATCCCATGACCGGACGTCAATGTATGAAGAGCTGATATAAAGAAGCAAGGGGCGGGAAGACGGCGGGACGGCGGGACGGCAGGATGGAAGATGGAAGATGGAATATGGAAAAGATGGAAAAGATGGGCAGAGAGCATTGCTTCTATTCAGCCATGGAGCTCAGTGACCAGCAGCATAGGGCCGTTGACGTGCTCGCTCTCTGCTTTCTTGCATCATAACCCCTTTTCTAGTTTAATATCTCCTATTTGCCGTGGGCTATCATTGATTGCTCAACATCTTCGGCCGTCTGTTGTTTATTTGCCTCATACCAAGCTAGACTGTGTGGTTTGGTAAGTTGAAGATGGCACATGGTTTTTTTGGTTCTTGTTAATTTGCAGCTTTGAGTTCCGATATTCTTTCTCTTTTAATTTCTTTGTCTTTATTCTTTTGCTCTTTATTTTTTAATCGCTTTACTTTTTAATCTCTTATTCAGCTTAATTATCTTGGCTAACTCAATCACGAACTCACTTTATTGCTTTATCACTTTCTCTTCCCTCGTCCCGTCCCGCGGTCTTATTAGCTAGAACCTCCTACAGACAAGCGGTGAAACTCACCTCATGACGCTCGAATATGGCTGATACCAGGGTCGACAGCCCACTTTTCCCTCTTATTGTCTAGTTGGGCACATGTGCACCCTAATCCTCCATCACTCCCGCCCGTCTGTCTCATACCTCCTTGTTTTTACTCGAGCTCTCGCTAATATTCATTGGCGCCTGATTCGCTCGTCTCTCACTCACTCTCACCCAGAATACTCTGTTCTTTTCGCCGTGCTGTGCTGTGGCTTGTGACTTGTAAGATACTGACTGTCGTCTGTCGTCTCTTGTCTTTGATCTCCCGAGACACGCCGCTTCTTCGCTTGTACCTTTCATATATCTATTTTCTTAATTATATATTTATCTTGATCATTATCATTATTTCTCTCGACCCATCTTGGTATATATACCCCTATCTCGGCCGCTTATGATGCCATTGGGAATTGATTCGCGTCATCCGGCATCATGGACAGATGGACAAATCCCAGACACTTTGAATAGACCGACAAACAGCCCAAACCACTCAACCAGTACGAACTGCACGTACAGCAAAGACTGCACAGACTTAAACAGCTCACACCGCAATACAAAAGACCCTCTCACCTCCTCACCTCGCTCTGTGTGGTGGTTTCGTGGCAGTGACGCTGGCAGATATACTCACCACACACTCGGGCCTGCCGATCCCAGCTCCCACCACAGAATGGTCGTCCTCGACTACGAATATGCTGCCGCCGGCATGCGGCCTGGCTTTGGCTCTCTTCGACGAACAAGCAACAGAGGCTCTGGACGCCCGCGAGAGAACAGCGGCGATGCCAGCATGACGTACGCCGCCGTTGACAGCAAACACGCTGCCATGTCATCATCCGGAGGATGCCCCAGCTGCCGGCAGCAACTCCAGGCCGCCCAGATAGAGGAAATACTACACAGTGAGTCTGCACTTTTCTCATGGTTAAAGTCTCACACTCTTCATCTTCTACACTTACGTGTCGTCTTTTCTTTTGTTCTATTCGTTCATCGTTTTCATCGTTTCGTTTTCTGGAGATATACAGTATGGTTGGCAAATGGGTCGCCAACAACATCGTAATTCACTCTCCCACCATTCATCACACTCATCACACTCATCACACTCATCACCCCAATATCACATCTGTCGATTCTTCGAGTCAGTCGTTGGTGATCCGCTGCCTCACAGCCTGACCCTTACAGCCTGACCACCCTTACAACACTGGGCGGAGCTCAACGCTGGCGCTAGCGACCGCCCAAGTGACCTTCCCTGTGGATCTGGGGCTAGGCCCATCCCATCCCATTCCATCAATTCAGAGCCCACCTTCCCAACGCTGACCGCGCCCTACAAGTCCCCACGTCGTGGCATGGCGAGATCAGCCCAATCACTGGCGCAATTTTAGTGCTCTTCATTCTGTATATCTGTATTTTTATCACTATTTGTTTTAATCCGACGCCGGTAGTGCCTGCTGTCAGTTCAACAATCAACTGCGTCACATCTGGAAGGAGCACGAGTCATTGTCGTCACATCTGGAAGGAGCAACAGCCACCTGCACTCCTTCTCCTTCACTACCTGCTCTATTCGATATTCTGCCTCTACTTCTGCACAGCAATATTCAGCTTCAACGCCCACCATCTAACAACACAGCCACTCTACCCAAGCCAATGGCACCGCTAGCTCCCCCGCTGGCCATGGCGGACGGCGAGGACTCGGCGCAAGGCCCTGCCCCTGAGCGTTTGCACGACCTCAAGCACGACAGCTCTGTCCTCGCCATTGCCGCCAGCGACCAGTACATCTTTGCCGGCACCCACGACGGCGAGATCCTCATCTGGTCTCTCGACAGCTTCCAGCTTATCACCCGCATGCAAGCACACAAACGCAGTGTTCTCTCTCTGTTCCTTACCCCCGCCACAGATTCCACATCTCCTGACACCGGCTCTTCTGAAAACTCTCCCGACAACACCTCTTCGCCTCTCCAAGGCCAGCTTCTCGTGTCGTCTGCCGGCGACGCTACAATCAGCATCTGGTCACCAACCACCTTCCAGCGCCTCTACGAGATCTACAGCACATACGATACCGGCGACATCTTCAGTATCGCCTACTCCGTCCAGCACCAGACCGTCTACATTGGTGCTCAGGACACCACTATTCAGTGGGTCAAGGTCAACGACCCCCGCCGACTTGTCGCCCAAGATTCGGCACACCACCCCGACAAGCGCCACCATCGTTTCTTCGACTCCAAGGCTGTCGGCGGTGCTAGCACGCCACGCCGCAACGAAGAGCGCTGGGGCCTTATCCCCAAGGCACAGACTGTCGTAGAGGTGCACCCCAGTGCCATTCGCCAGTTTGCTCACTTTGGCTATGTGTACAGCATGCTCATGGCCCGTGGGCCTGCACACACTCTGGGTGCCGATGAGGAGGTTCTGGTGTCTGGCGGCGGTGATGGCACTGTCAAGCTGTGGAAGATTGGGCCAGAGGCAGACCAGGGCGGTGCACACAGCGACGGCGACGGCGCCGATGATAGCGACAACGACGAGACGGGCGGCACGATCCGCGAGGTGATGACCCTGGGCAACGACGACGCCGTGTCGGTGCTCTCCCTCGCCATAGACGGCTCGTTCCTCTACTGTGGCAAGCTGGATGGCGTCGTCGAGCTTTGGGACCTAGATACACGGCAGCGCCTGCGTGTCATCAAGGCCCACCACAGCGATATTATGACGCTGCAGATGAATTGGGGCTACCTCTGGAGCGCCTCTGCAAGTGGCTACGCAGCTAAACACAGTACTGTCCACTACGGCAACCAAACGGCCCCTGCCGAGACTGTGAGCCAAAAGTACCAGTGCCTCAGCCGGTGGAAGGCGCACGACGGCAAGATTCTTGCATCTACGACGACGACTTACAAAAACTCGCGACTCTATATTACCGGTGCCAACGACGAGACAATTAGCGTTTGGCGCGTGGCCGAGTGCGGTCTCTCGTCCGACACCAAGGCGGAGGAGGTTGAGGACGTCATGATCAAGAACCTGCGGGACTTTGTCTCATATAAGACCATTTCCTCACGTCCCGAGTTTGCTGAGGACTGCCACCGTGGCGCGACGTTTCTCTGCACCTTATTCAAGCGCCTCGGCGGCGAGGTCCAGATGTTGCAGACCCGTGATAAGGCGCACAACCCTGTCGTCTTTGTTAAATTTGCCGGAAAGCTCCAGCCGGGCGAGACAGCCACCGAAAAGAAAGAGCGGAAGCGCATTCTGTTCTATGGCCACTACGACGTCGTGGCTGCCGACACTAAGAAGGGCAAGTGGACTTCTGATCCGTTTGCCATGAAGGGTGTCAACGGCTACCTCTACGGCCGTGGTGTCAGTGACAACAAAGGCCCTATCATCGCCGCTCTCTACGCTGTGACAGATTTACTCCAGGAGAAGTCCCTCGAGTCCGATGTCATTTTCCTGATTGAGGGCGAGGAGGAGAGCGGATCGCGTGGTTTCCAAGAGACAGTCCGCGAGCACCATGACCTCATCGGCCCCATTGACTATATCCTTCTGGCCAACAGCTACTGGCTTGACGACGAGACGCCGTGCTTGACATATGGTCTGCGCGGAGTGCTGCACGCCACAATCGGTGTTGACTCATCGTATCCTGACCTGCACTCGGGCGTGGAGGGATCATACATGATGTCGGAGCCTCTCTCTGACCTCACCATGGTCCTGTCGAAACTCAAGGGCCCACGCAACCGTGTCATGATCCCCAACTTTTACGACAGCGTGCTGCCTCTGCTGCCCGAGGAAGAGGCGCGCTTCGACGCCATTACGAGCATGCTAGTGCAGCGCAACCCCGGCAATGGCCCGGCGGATGTGCTCAAGTCCAATCTCATGTCACGCTGGCGCGAGCCTAACCTGACTATCCACCGCTACAAGGTCTCTGGTCCTGATGGCAGTCTCGTCAGCTGCCACGCCTGTGCTAATATCAGTTTCCGCCTCGTGCCCGGTCAAGAGGTCGACGCTATTGTCGCATCGCTCGAGGAGTTCCTGGCGGACGAATTTGCGCAGCTCGAGTCGACCAACAAGCTGAGCATACACGTGGACAACAAGGCCGAGCCGTGGCTGGGCGACCCGCACAACTACATCTTCCGCACCCTCGAAGAAGCTATTATCAAGGCCTGGGCCATGGATGATGAGACGAACGCTGTCAGTGCCGAGCCAGAGGAAGAGCCAGAGGAAGAGCCAGAGAAGGTGTCAGAGGAGGAAGCGGCCCTGCAAGATAAAAAGCCTGCACAGGCTTCCCCCAAGGCCCGCCGGCCATTGTACATTCGCGAAGGCGGCTCGATTCCCGCGATCCGGTTCCTCGAGAAGCAGTTTGGCGCACCGGCTGCACACCTTCCCTGCGGCCAGGCCAGTGATGCGGCGCATCTCGACAATGAGCGGTTGCGCGTGACCAATCTGCTAAAGAGCCGAGAGATTTTTAAGCACGTCTTTCAGAAGCTGTAGACTTTTTTTTTTGTATTATGTTTTTTGCCCACTTTTATTTTCACGGATCTCTTGCATCGGCATGTATGATAGCGGACATTGGCGTTTGTGATTAAGGGCAGAGAAAAGATATCAAAAGTTATGTCAGACTATTACCAACACTTTCTCGTTACTAATGCAAAGACATGGCGGGACTTGCACCGATATAGCCGAAGTTGCAAATTGATGGCTTCTTACCGACGTGGCGTGAGCTTGTAGGCTGAGCAAGTAAGCTGAGGTCTGGGTAGCAAGCCAGTAACTCTCCTGCTGTATGAAATATTAGGATGTTGCCGTTGCTGTAGGTCACACAGAGCATTCGGTATTATGAAGTCTCACTCTCACCACTGAAGGTGGTATAAGTCTTACTCATTACTGATGTACTATTCATGTCTCACTCTTTCTGCCCACGATGATGATGATGATGATGATGATGTGGGAAGGCTTGGACCGACCGCACTCGGAATCTGGCAGCGGAGAGAGCCAGCACACTGTATATTTGCACATGATTACTACGATTGACAGTGTATTTATAGATGCCCTTCTATGGTGCATCCAAGTCATCCGTAGTCTCCTGTCGTGGCACCTCTGCTCACAGTTCGCAGTGTGCGGAAGTGTCAGATCCGGGCGAGGCTGAGCCCCCACTCCTACAGCTAGACTGCTATACGCCGTATACCGGCTATTCAGGATGCCGTGAGATTTGCAGGTCTATTTATCTACACATATGCTCTATTCTGGGCCTGCTTACCCCACAGTGCCACCCTTGGCGCCCCAGCCTTGATCTGACAGAATTAAGGTTATCTCTTAGTAGCTTTATTAGTGACTACGGCATGTGGTCGATGAGATGATCCCAAAACAAAACATCACCAATGTTAGAAACAGCGCTGTAGGAATGGGAGCGGCGACATTCGGCGTAGGGCAGTGCCTCGTGAGATGTGTATTTTGGGAACGATGCTCAGCTGCAAGGTAGAAATGCCGTCGAGTTTTGATTTCTATATAAGTCGAGGTCGCCGTCGTCAGGTTTCAAAGTTTATTATCACCATCACCATCAACATCTTCATACCACTCCCCAACAAACACTCTAAAACCAGCTCACTCTTCTTCACTGCTTCTACCCCTTATACTCCTTTACTACCAATCTACCAATTTACCAATCACCTACAAAATGTTTGCCAAGTCTGCTACCATTGCTATCCTGGCCGTTGCCGGCCTCGTCTCGGCCGCCCCTGCTCCGGCTGGCACGCGCACTGAGCGTGACCTCGCCTCGCGCACCGTCACCCAGACTGGTGTCACCCACAGTGTCGTGGCCGGCCGTGCCGGTCTGCACTTTGACCCCGAGAACGTTGTGGCCGAGATCGGCGACGTCATCGAGTGGCACTACCTTCCGGCCAACCACTCGGTGGTCCAGTCGAGCTTTGCCGAGCCTTGCCAGCCCCTTGCCGGCGACTACGGCTTTGCCTCCAACTTCCAGCCCGTCTCAACCGGCCAGTCGTCGCAGGTCTTCCAGATTGTCGTTCAGGATGCCAGCCCGCTATGGTACTACTGCGCCCAGACCAAGGGCAGCCACTGCCAGAACGGCATGGCGGGCGTGATCAACCAGAACTTCAACTCGCCCAACACGCTCACTGCCTACAAGGCTGCTGCCGCCCTCACGGGTGTGTCCATTCCCCCCTCCCACGTCTCGGGCAGCATCATCGACAACCCGAACCCCCAGAGCGGCTTCTAAGCGGTGTCTAGGGGCTTCCATGAGTTGACCTCGTGGACACAATTTCGATCCCTGATCTCTGATCTCTGATCCCTGATCTTCTTATTATCATTATCTCCCAGCTGGTCACGTTTTGCATTCTCTTTTGTTCAGACGGGTAGGGCATTCATTTGTGACGAGCTTGCAGGGTTGCTATTTGAATGGATATATGGTGCGCATGGTATTGCATAGCTCGGAGTCGTTTGCATGGTTGTTCGCCACTTATTCATGCGTTCATCTCTTTTCTTCTTTTGTATTTCTGTTACTGTCTATATTGTATCTTCTTCTTCACCAATGCTGCACATTGGGTCAGCCACACTCTTTAAATATATTATTATTTCTGGGACATTTTATAATATGTGACAACGGCAGCTTATTCCAAGGAGCGAGCAGGCTGAATGGTGCCTGTACACTCGCCAAACCCAACTCTACCACCAGTCAATGGGTGGATTGCGTACCCTTTGAGAGTGACCGTATCGCCGTCCTGAAGAAACGTTCTTTTGCTTCCGATCCCTAGGGAGACAGCATTTTTTCCATTTTTGCTTAGCTCAAGCAGCGAGCCGTACTCTTTGTCAGAGGAGGCTCCGCTGATTGTGCCCGTGCCAAACAGGTCGCCCGTCCGCAAAGGACAACCGGAAAGGGTATGCTGGGCCACCATTTGTGGAAACGACCACATGAGGTTGTTCGAGCTGACTGCTGTGATATTGGTCGGGGCCTCGCCAGGTACTGTTCGTTAGATGCACGTTCTGTCAAGCACAAGTGTGGAATCGAAGAAACTGCGTGAATGACTTACATTCGATATCAACTTCGAGATTTAGGTCAAACATGGTGTTGGGTGCTCCCTCGAGGTAGGGAAACGTCTTCTTCGGTGGCACTCGGATAGGCGCATAGAATGGGTCCAGAGCCTCAGCGAGAACGATCCATGGGCTGATGGAGGTGGTGAAGTTCTTGCCGCTAAAAGGCCCCAGCGGCACATACTCGTAGCTCTGGATGTCGCGCGCGCTCCAGTCGTTGAGTAGCACAAAGCCGAAGATATGATTGTGCGCATCACCCGTCTTAATGGGCACGCCGATGTCGTTGGGTTTGCAAACGAAGCATCCGAGTTCAAGCTCAAAGTCCAGTTTGTTGGAAGGGCCGACCACTACTTGAGAATCGCCACCCGCAGCTGCCGGCACGAGAATCTGTCCACAGGGGCGCTGCACGGGTGACCCGGAGACGACAACGCTCGACGCCCGTCCATGGTAGGCAATAGGAAGAGTGGCATAGTTGGCCGGTAGTGGGTTCTTGGGGTCGCGGAACAGAGAACCGACATTGCTTGCGTGGTGTACGCCAGCGTAAAAGTCCGTGTAGTCGCCAATCTCCATAGGCAGGTGCATGACAACGTCGTCTCTATGCACGACAGTCTGCTCGCGCAATTCTGCAGTGTCACGGAGGAACGCGTAGTCTCCCGCAGGCTCTGCCACAAGCATTGACCTCAAGGCCTTCCTGACCTTGTGGTGGCTCTCCTTGCCTAGCCCCGCGAACTCGTTGAGTGTCGTCCGAGAGAAGACGGCCATTGCGGTGGCGCCTACGCCCGCCAGCTCCTGGAAGATTTTGACCGCCGATAAGGCGCCGAGATCAATGACATGGTCCCCGATGGCAACGCCTGGCCGCGGATCCGGCTTGTTCTTGTGGCGGCTGCTGAAGATGCCAAAGGGTAAGTTGTCTAGGGAGAAGTCGCTCTCGGCGGGAATGGGGATCCAGGACGCCATCTTTGAGATTATGGTGTGTCGTTTCTGGGGGTTCTGGGAGTTCTGGTGGTTCTGGGGTCTCTATATTCTAAGGCTCGCACTCCCACAATCACCTTGAGCTTGATGTTGTGATGCAAAGAGAGCGACGACACGATGCCGCCCATGTTGCTTATGAAAGAGGAGAGCCCCGCTCGGGGTTTACCTCCCAAGTCCGGAGCTTTCACATGGTTAACACCTGTCACGAGACGCCCACCTCTTCGCAGCAAACCTTTATTGCAATGCAAAGTTGCCTTTTAACTGATAATTGTCACTCCATTAGATAGGTACTGATGGTTCACATTTGTTTACATTTATTACTATCTACTGTCTATTGTCTACTGTGTAATGCCCTCGAGCTCAAGCCATGACGGAATGACTAAGCATCGGCTTAAATCCTCGGAGGGTTTCCGCAGTCTTAAGCCGCTACCACCAGTCGCTAAACCGTATACGGTATTTCTGACTTATAAGACTGCCAGCAAGGATAATTACAGAGACTTCAAGCGGTTATATTTATATTTATTATGTGCTGGCTTTGGATTGCATTAGGATTGCATCTTAGTAAATTTGAAATTCTGTTTCAGTTTCGTACTTTGCCTAATCTGATGGGTTTTTATGAGGACGGAAAGAAAAGAAAAGAAAAGAAAAGAAAAGAAAAGAAAGAAGAGAGAGAAGAGAGAATAGACGGAAACGTTCAACTAAAACCTCATAGGATCTGAACATCATCTTCCCCGCACTTTCCACGTCCGTAACGACAGAGAAATGCATCTAGTACCAGAGCAGGCCGTGCGGAGAATCATGGCACTCCCAGCCTTAACTTCAGCACCTTAAGCAGACCGGACCTAGCTTTTACTCTAGTTTGCCAATGGCCTCAGAGAACTTCTGTGCTGTCGTTCTGCCTGTGGGTCTGTGACGGAGTGATACTGTGTATGTAGTTGAATTCTTTCTTCTTTTTATGTGTGTTACAATGGTTCTATCCTTATGCCACATCTTTCCTCCCATATGACGCTTCTTCTTTTCCGAAAGCTGCACCTAAAATACACAATTACAAAACAAATGATCTCTTCTCCCTCCACTCTCCCGATATCTAGTTCATGTCAAATGGCCGGCAAACTGATGTTCCAAAACTCTTAGTTTTTCCAGCGTAGTTATCCCCCTTGCCATTTCTGGGACGAACTCTTTCTTCTCGGGCATTATAACGTTTGCACGCATGATTATCGTGCCGGCAAGCGCTATGATCTCTTCTTCTGTTGCCGGCGGGTCGCTCTGCTCGAGGTGGGTTATTCTGTTCAAGATTTCACTATTCGTCCTATCCAGAACACGTAGTCTATCCGAGGCCTGTGTCTGTGCACGGTCTGCAGCGTGCCGTGCTTCCATGAGAGCTTGTTCTGTATTTAGAGCTGGAGCTGGTTGTTGATCGTGCTGATGGGGCTGTAGTGGAGCTTGTTGTTGATTGGTCTGATTCATAGCTAGCGAACACCCTGACATTGCGATACTGATATCAAGTGTCGCATCGTTTTGGATGTGGTGCTGGTCTGAATTATGCGAGTGCATAAGACTTGGTGGAGAGGCCATAGGATACTGGCCTTCGTTGTAATTGTTGTAATTCTGAATGTAGTTTCCAGGCCCATATGATTGCTGGTTTGGATGATGGCCACCCTGGTAGTAGTCTTGATGGTTGTTTTGGTTGTAGCCATTATGGTTGTAGCCGTTGTGGTTGAATCCATTCTCGCTGTAGCCATTGTGGTTGTAGTCATTCTGGCTGTAGCCGTTGTGATTGTAGCCTTCGTGGTTGTAGCCATTCTGGTTGTAGCCTTCGTGGTTGTAGCCATTCTGGTTGTAGCCATTCTGGCTGTAGCCATTCTGGTTGTAGCCTTCGTGGTTGTAGCCATTCTGGTTGTAGCCATTCTGGTTGTAGCCTTCGTGGTTGTAGCCATTCTGGTTATAGCCATTCTGGTTGTAGCCATTCTGGTTGTAGCCTTCGTGGTTGTAGCCGTTGTGATTGTAGCCGTTGTGGTTGTAGCCGTTGTGGTTGTAGCCTTCGTGGTTGTAGCCATTCTGGTTGTAGCCATTCTGGTTGTAGCCATTGTAGTTGTAGCCATTCTCGCTGTAGCCGCTGTGGTTGAATCCATTCTGGTTGCAGCCATAGTTCTGGTCCGAGCTGCTTTGGGCCGGACCGATCTCATTATGTGCCTGGTTGTTTTGATCCCGAATCCGGTTCCGAATCCGATTTCTTCTTCTTCTCGCACTTTTTCCGGTGTCGTACAGGCTTTGATCTTGGGGCTGAGTGTTCCTCGGCCGATTCAGCCTGCGGAGGTCTTTGGGATCAATCATGTTGCTACCTGCAGCGCGACGTAGCTCGTCCACAGTCATGAAAGTTCTGCGTGTGAATGGAGACTTTGTATACTCTTCATATGGTATGTCAACTGTCGCAAATCTCTGGCACTGCGCATTGCTGGCCAGGCGGATCGCCACTTGATCACTCTGGCTGACCTTTCGATTCAAAGCTAGGTGGAGCTTGCGAAGACAAGTCACGTCTTGCAGGATGAAATCCGTCAGTGTATCGCTGATTGGGCCGGTATGTTCAGCCAGGGAACTGTAAACACCGTTCTTAATAACGCAGTAGCGATTCCGTGATTCTTCATCAAGGGCGAGTTCCTCGCCGACGCACTGAGCCTTTCCTAGTAGTTTTGGAATCTCTGCAGCATCATCTCGCAAGTTCCTGATTTCCACTGCGTTTTTCAGAAGCTGTATGCTATAGACATTGCTCATAGTAATGCCAAACCCATTGAACAGAGACTCGGAAGCTTTGCGGCAATCGAAGAACCACTTCCGATGGTGGGAGGACTCCAAGAGGAACTTGAGTGATATCAAGGAGTCCCGTCCGCTGACTGTGGTAAAAGCCCTGTTAGAGAGGGCAATTACATCAACCACTGCAATCGTAGGCTGACTTTGGCCTTTGTTGGTATAGGCCTGGATACAGATGGCGTGAATTTTTCCGTCCTTGCCCAAATTTCGGCCCTGGATGGAGATATAAAGCGCCCTGAACTCAGAAGTGAACTCATCCAAGTACTTTGTCAGCTTCTCCTCCGTGTTAACTACGACATGGGGTGGGCGCGTTTCAAAGGTGCCCAGCCCCGTCGTGTCGTTGCCCAAAGCTCTGGTCATGGTTGGATTTGATTCCAGCACAAATGGGTGATAGTATAAAAAAGCTGAAGAGTTGACAGTAGAAGAATTGATTGCAGGATTTGATGATTGTAGGATGGATGATAGTAGGAGTCGATAGTAGGAGTTGACGATAGTATGAGTCGGTTATATAAAGTTGCATGAAAAGTAAAGAAGGGAAGAACGGAATGGGTAATTGACGAGAAAGCTGATGCCAGTTTAAAGGATTCCCTGAAAGTGTACTACTGGAGACACAAGTCTACTAAGACGTTAGTTCACTTTAGACACAAGTCTACTAATGAAGTGAGTCTACAAAAGACTGCTCGAAAATACTTGCCCAGGTTTTTCGCTGATCTGTGGTCGAAGGGCGTTGGCTACAGTCTACTGTGTTATATTAAAATACTGTCTATGTGGCAACTTGCTGCTGCACGCGTCCCCATTATCACTCAGCGATCGTATGATTGTATATATAGGTCGTCTTTTTGTTTGGAAACGAGGTGGCGTGGGGGTGTATCTTAGATATCAGTCTGCACCAACCGACCGAGTAGCTACACTTGACGCATACCAGGCCTTGAATGATGGACATATCCCCAGGGAGTAAATATATTATTTTGGTTAATTTACTGCTGAATTTTGGCGTCTGTTCGAGTCTAGATGATGTTATGCTTGCATGACGTTGAAGATGACTAATTATATATGTGCCTGCTGTACAAACAGACTTCTTGTGTCTGCACCAAATGGTCTCCTAAATTGGCGGCCGTGCTTGCTATAGTCATAGACATGGCGGAACCCTTTTTATACAAATACAGTATTTTGTTTACCATTGTCGACGAGTTATTCTGGATATGTAGACGTGCTTCGTCTCGGGTCCCGGACAGTGCGAATAAAAGACACAGGTCGTCAGTGGGCCGAATAAGCAAAGAAACAGTATACAAGTGTACCTGTTAGCCAATGGCATGTTATTGCACCATATATATTAGGTGGACACAGTGTATGTTCTATACGCACGGTAGACAGTCATCAATGGGCATCGGGGACTGAAGACGAACACCAGGAAATGCAGTACAAGAACACGGAAATTACAACAGTGCCCCTCCGATACAACAAGCCACTTGCATAACATTTGTATAATATTCGCTTCATTATCGCAAATGCCAGCGGTTCATTGCAAGTTCGCCTTGCTTTATGCCATCGCCTTTTTGTCTGATTCTAATCTCTAACAGGCAGGTGCGGTTCGTCGCACTCGGGCACATGTACATTACATAAGCGCAGTTGGAATGGGTCAAGTTCATCCCGTATGACTCTAAAATGGCTATAAGAGCAACCCGTCTATCATTAGAACCATCTGGCAAAGTTGGCACAAACAACAACAACAATCACTCTTTGCGCAAAAGACATGTCTGCACCGCCATACAAAGAACCAGAGAATCTTAAGGCCCGCATCAAGGAGTCATACGATGCTATCGCCCCAGAGTACAATGCGTGGACCATCGCACACTCGCCCGTTCGTCTGGAGTATATCGATCGCTTGATCGCGCTCCTTAGGCCCGCCCCCTCAGACCTTGCAAGCCCCGATGGTCCCTCACCCGCCCCTCTGCGCATCCTGGAGCTCGGGTGTGGCGCTGGACTGCCAGTGACAGGAAGACTTCTGCAAGAGTTGGCGCCGGTGCATGTGACGGGCAACGATATTTCGACATCGCAGCTCGACATGGCCAGGCAGTCCCTGGGTGTGCATGGTGAGAAAGTTGCCGATGGTGTAACTACGAAAGTCGATTGGGTCGAGAGCGACATGATGACGCTGTCCTTTCCGGATGCCACCTTTGATGCTGTGCTTGGAATGTACAGTGTCATCCATCTTCCCAGAGAGGAACAGGCAGAGATCATCAAGCGCATCTCACAGTGGTTGAAGCCGGGCACTGGCTACTTCCTGGCCAATTTTGCCGAAAATCCCATGCCGGGAATCGTTATGAAGAACTGGTTGCACGAAAAGGGCTGGATGTTCTGGAGCGGCTGGGGGGTGGATGGGACAGAGGCTAAGTTGGCCGATGCTGGGCTTGAGAAGGTCATCAGCAAGGTCGAGCCCGATTCGGTTGACAAGGCCAACTTTCACTGGGTCGTTGCGCGTAAGCCAGCGGCCACGTCAGGTTGAGTAGCTGATAAGGAAGAGTTTTTATTGAGTTCATAAATCTTTGTGAATTGATCGTCTATTTACATGTGACAACGGCTTCCCCCCGAAAATAAAAGCTTGATATCCCCCCTCTCCTTAATTATCATGAGCATACTTATGAAAAACGTCAGAGTAATACTTCTTGCCGACATCGCGGTGGCTTCGAATCTTTGTTCGCAGCTGCGATTCGCCCCATGTATCATACTGTCCGCGCAAAAAAGCAGAGTCGATCTGCTTGCCTTCATTGGCCTCTTTGCTGAGACTCCCGTCGCCTGCCTCTGAGCCATTGCGGCCACCAAAATGCCCAGGAAAAGAACAAAGCAGTTGGTTCTTCAATGTCCCGAGGGCTTCCTCTTTTGTCAAGCTGCGCCTCACACCTTGGAAGAAGGGGACACTGAATCTCTCGTATGGGCCTGCCAGGACGCGGTGTGTTGTCGCCGGACACAATCCGCCCGTCACAACCTCAAAGGCTTGGCCTATATTCACAACAAACGATCCTGCCACGACAGGTACATCAATCCATACGCCCTCTCTGTTTAGGGCCTGCAACCCCTTGATATGAGGAGGCGACGCTTGCAGGAGAAAAGTCCACCAGCCTGACGAGTCCTTGTGCGGACCAACACCCTGGCTGGCGACTTCGCCATCAGCCCCTGCGGAGGCGGCAGGGTACCGTACAAGCTTGAGACGGTGTTGGTCAGATAGAAATGGTTGTAATGGGTTAGTTCCATCTTCGCCACCAACTTGTAGGTACAGTGCTTCCGCAACAAGGCCCAGGAAGCGTTCGCTGAGACTCGTCAATGCATCAATATAGGCCTGTACAATGGGCTTCAGGGTCGGCAGAGAGGCTGGCCATTGATTCGGTCCGCGCAGCCGCTCATAGATGGGCTTGCCTTCAGCCCAGTCACTGGGAAGCTCAGTAGCAAACTCGACCTGCTCGCGCTGGTCTGCCTTTCCCGCCGTCGTCTCGGCGCCTGGGGCACTGTACCCCAGAAAGTGCGGCGAGTTGTGCAACGCAATCTGTTCCTTCTCAACATCCGTAAGAGAGAATAGAATCGGAAGTACTGCAGTCATATCCGAAATGATGTTGTCTGGCACGCCGTGGTTCACAATGTAGAGGAAGCCAACGTCCACGAGGGCATGCCGCAACTGTGCTAGAAGCGGCTCTCGCCTGGTGTCGTCTTGGTTTGTCCATGACAGATCTAAGGTAGGTATCTTTTCAAAGGTCTGCATCTCGACCACGTTGATGTAGCTATACTCTTTCGTTATGTTTGTGGTGTTTTGCAGCACGGATATCGTGAGACTATGGCGTAATCGATGCTTGACCACGACCGCATTATTACTATCGACACCGTCTTTTAGAACGACATTTCTACATAGAATATAGTTCCTATAGTCACCAAAATTAGCACTCTTGATTACGTAACATGTCATTGATCTCCACCCACACTTCAATGGCGTATGGCGTCGCTGCCTTTCCTAGCTGCAGATTGTCACGGTCGTGCCTGGTTTTAGCTAGGAGCTCCATTCCATCGGATTCCACCTCAATCGACATCACGAAAACACCACGCCCGCCTCGTGAGCAGCTATAATCGACCGCCAACACCCGAAAGACCACCGAGTCAGCCTCAATTCTCTTGTAGCAAACATGGCGACAGCAATGACCCGCCAGAAGCTGGCCCCGGCCCTCCGGATGCTGCCGCAGCTCTCCTCCTCTACATCCCGAACCCTCACAACAATAGCCTCATCCTCGCCGTCACCAGCACGGCCGCAAGCACAGCAGCAGTCTCTCAGAACCGACCGCCCGTCATCCTCTCTACCACAACTAGCTCTGACGCGCCATCAGCAGAAGCGCGCGCTCCAGACAACGGCGTCGCGTGCCTTCAATGGCAACGGCCAGTCACCTCTGCTGGGCGCTATCGGCGGCTTTGGCGGTTCGGGATCAGGCATGCCTGGCTCCTACTTTCAGAAGCCCGCGCTGCCTGCAAACACTGTCATTCGTTTTGTTCCCCAGCAGACAGCCTGGATTGTGGAGCGCATGGGCAAGTACGACCGTATTCTCGAGCCTGGCCTGGCCATCCTGATCCCGTTCATCGATCGCATCGCCTACGTCAAGTCGCTCAAGGAAAACGCACTCGAGATCCCCAGCCAAAGCGCAATCACGGCCGACAATGTCACTCTCGATCTCGACGGTGTGCTCTTCACACGTGTCTTTGATGCCTTCAAGGCGAGGTACTTTCCCCCGCCCCTCATCTCGACCCAAGATGGAGATTGAAGGTTAAAAATAACTTACTAACTCTACCCACAGCTACGGTGTTGAAGATGCCGAATACGCCATCTCGCAGCTGGCACAGACCACCATGCGCAGCGAAATCGGCCAGCTGACCCTCGACCATGTCCTCAAGGAGCGCGCCACGCTCAACACCAACATCACCGCCGCAATCAACGAAGCCGCACAGGCCTGGGGTGTCACCTGCTTGCGCTACGAGATCCGCGACATCCACGCCCCCGCTGCCGTCGTCGAGGCCATGCACCGCCAGGTCACTGCTGAGCGCTCCAAGCGTGCCGAGATCCTCGAGTCCGAGGGTCAGCGCCAGAGCGCCATCAACATTGCCGAGGGTAGGAAGCAAAGTGTCATCCTCGCTTCGGAGGCGATGCGCGCAGAAAACATCAACCTTGCGCACGGTGAGGCCGAGGCTATTCTGATGAAGGCCAATGCGACTGCCCAGGGCATTGAGGCTGTCGCACGCACTATTTCCAACAGCCGCGAGGCCGCTACCAGCGCGATGTCGCTCTCTGTTGCGGAGAAGTACGTCGACGCCTTTGGCAAGCTGGCCAAGGAGGGCACTGCTGTTGTTGTGCCGGGCAATGTCGGTGACATGGCCGGCATGATTGCCACTGCGCTCAGTGTCTACGGCAAGTTGGGAAATACAGCCGCTGGCACCACTGCGCAGGCTGCACTGGAGCAGAACGGCACGATCAATGCCAAGGACGGTGCCAGCGAGGCCGAGTCACTGAGCAGCGCAGACCGCCACAAGGCTGTTCGTGACAGCATCGTCGGTGATTTCGACAAGGCTGCTGCTGGCCGCTAAGCAGTCTCCAGAATCGAGATGCCCATACCGCAATCCACTCTCGGCTATGCAAAAAAAAAATAATCAATTAAAATAAAAAAGAACAGCACAGTTCGCTCCTCGTCCAGCATAGGGACGTGTAATATAACAATATATCATTAAGGGGATGACGGAGGTTTACGGATTTCATATGGCGTTTTCGTTTGTTCTTTGAGATATTAAAATACAGGAAAATGTTCACGAAGCACAAGACCTCAACTATCGGCAATCAATCTGTCAATGTCGAGTTGTGAAGATGAATAAGTAAAATTTAATCTAGCATGGCATGGGACAAAAATACGCTATAACAAACAATGAGTAATAAAGGTATATGGCTCAAATGAAAACTCACACGCCGAGTTCCGTGCCAACAGCATCCAGGGCCTCGCTGACGATCGCCAGTGTTTTGTCGTCACCAGCTGTGCCAGCCACCTGTGATGCTTTGATGAGTAGCGGGTAAAGCCGCAGTAGGTGCTTGCGCGCTTCGCTATCTACGCCGTCCAGGTCAGGTATCGCGCCAGGCTCCGACTTGAGGTCAACGAGGCAGCGCAAGATCCGGCCCAGTTCGCGCCGCTGTGACAGGGGCTGTGGCATATGGCCGCGGAGGGCCTGGTCCGATACATACGACCGAATGGTTAAAGCACACCGCAGAATGAGGTACGGTGCAGCAGTCTGCGCGAGCCGCATGTGGCGGGCATGCTCACTGTCGGCCCCAGGGCCGTCGCCAGGCCCGACACTGCTGATAGAATGGGTTGCACGGTGCAGCGAGGCCTGCGCGAGCCGGGGCGTTGGTGGCAGAACGACAATTGACGGCTTATCGTAGGAGTCATCATGTGCTGCGACAAGCGAGAAGAGCTCGTCCAGGCACACATAACTCATGTTGGAGCGTTTCGTAGCAGGCGGATCAATCGTTCGGCCACGACCAGGCTTGTAGAGACAGCTCGAGTCGCCCGCAGTCGTCGCGCCAGACTCGGCGCCTCCATTGGCATCGCCATTAGCATGGTTACGACTGCCTCTATAGATAATTGCAGCATCTTCCGGTGAGGGTGGGTGAACAATGGAGAGGCGAAACAGTCCCTCGACGTACGACTTCCGCGTCTTCTCAGCCACTGCAGCCGCACCGAGAGCCGGGATGATGAGCTCGCGGAGGTTGTGGAATGAATCAATGTCAAACTGCTGGTCCATGACAATGATATGGTCGTCATGTGGTGCACCATCGCTGTGGAGGTCGGCTGCAATGATGCCATTGGAAATTTTCGACACATTGTCCCACGCTTCCTGGAAGGCTGCACGCGGCACTGACTTCTCCTTGAGATGCGGCAGTGTGGTCTCCAAGATAGCCAGGGATGCATTCACAGATTCCTTCCAGGGCTGGATGCTCTTAGTCACAATGGGGAACTGGTACTTAAGCGCGATCGGCTTCGCCAGCGCATTCAGCGCCTTGGAGAAAGCTCCTGACGCATAGATCTCAGGGCCGTCCGCGTGCTGCGTGACTTGGTAGTGTAGGATGGCCATGCTGGCTTTCGACATGGCCACGAATGTGCGCTTTCGTTGCGGCGAGTTGTCAACAAGGTCATAGGCCATGGAAACAAAGTCGGCAACTTGGACAATGACGGCCGATGCAGCACCATGTATGTCTGTGCGGATAACCTTGAACACCTCGAGGATCTGGCTCTGCAGCGATGTCATGTACTCGATGTCGTTTGCAAAGCTACCGGGACTAGCACAGAGGACAGCCTCCCGGAGGAGACGAATCGCCCGCTGGACATTGTCCAGACTCATGTCGTCGCGCATTAGCCGCTCGATTTCGAGGAATGCATTTACCCAAGACACCAGGCATTTCTGGTTATCTTCGGCTCGTGCGCCGCCCTTCTCCTTGGTCGCTGTCCTGGGGACCTCGACAGGCAATGCCGGTACACCCCGGGCCCACAAGCCCCAAGCAAGCTCAATCGCATCTTTGTCAAAGTTCCACCGCGTACGGCCATTGTTTTTCGCCAAGATGCTGCCGAGGCTGCCAAAGACAGCAGTGCTGACATCCAGGGCCTTAAAGTCCAGCATTATAGCAAAATGATCCAGGAGGTCTTTCCACAGGGAAGAAAAGACAGCATGTGGCACAAGCACATCGAGGTAGTTGGCCAGAAGCTCCGACACGCCATTTACGATAACAACGGCCGTTTCGTTCCATTCATTGGCGACGGCCTTGGCAGTGCCCTTCTCGGAGGCAACACGTAGACGACCTTCCGTCGATGATAGCAAGCGGAATATGACAGATCTAATGCACACTGACCATGCCTCGGCCGAGAGATTGTTGCCGTAGGCGTGGATAATCCTTAACAGTGTCTGGACGGCGCCTTGGAATTGTTAGTCACTGATTTTGGCTAGCAGCAGAGGGTGTACGGGCTTACTATTTCTCAACTCCAGTCGCTGGTCAGTTGTAACGGCGGTCAGGCGGAGCAGTAAAAGCATCCATAACGCAGCACCAGAGCCCGGGTGTTGTGTATCATTTGCTAGCTTGACTAGAGCCTCATCACTGGAGCCACCTTCCATGGCCGCCGCAATAGACATTGAACTGCTGCGGCCATGAAGAAAGTCGGATATCGCCCAGTAAAAGGTGACAGTCTGCGATGTGGTTAGTATCCATATCGCTGCCGTTGCAGAACATTAGACATATCAAGAAAGAGATCGAGTGACTGACCGTGAGTGCAACGTTGAGATCGTCGTCTTGGGAACAGAACTTGTAGAGAGTGTTGACAAGATTCAGGTAGCAAGTGTTGGGTAGCGAAGAAAGGAAGTCGGAGCAGATGAGCTGAAGAGAGGAAAACGACGGCTTGATGAGACGGACTGATCGTGTTGTAAGAATCCCCTCGGTTGTCTCTAGCTTCGCACTGTCTTCAGTGAACAGGCTGTCGATGATTTCAAACACAACACTCCATCCACTGACGAGGGCCTCTCCACTATCTTCAAGTAGACTCTTGAGACCCTCCAGGATGACTTTGTGGATGTCGACATCTGTGGCCTGGGTAGTGATCGATCCAGTTCGGTCGGACTTTTGCAGAGGGGCCAACGACCCACGCAGTGCTTCAAGAAGGCGAACCTGGACAGGCCCACGCGTTGCCTCTCTCTCAGATGCAACGGTGTTTGTGGCTTCGAGAATGAAGCGGACCAGCGTCTCGGCTGCGCGTTGGCGAACTGTAGCCGTAGTAAGAGCAGACCCCAATGTGCTGGTGAGCTCTGACGTCAACGGAATCCAGCCTGAAACCTCCGGTGCATTGTACAGGAGTCTCTCAATGTTGAGAGACGCAATCTCGCCGAGCTTTGACAGCACAAACTGGTCTTCCTGAGCATGTCCGGGGCCGGATCCCGGTGCAGTAGTAATGCTCATGACTCGTTTATGCTTGACCACAGGGGCCTTCAATTTTCCGCTATCTCCGCCGTCGGAATACTTGGGGCCACTGGCCTTTCGTGGAGCAGATGGTGCAGGCTCATTCGTGCCGGCGTCGTCATCTGGGAAGGGGGACTCGGGTCTCTTTTCGAGAAGACTGCAGATAGCAACTACAAACTCCACAAAGGAGGTGTTGGGGAAGTCGATCGTGCTTTCAAATAGCCTCGATGCAGCCGTCTCCACCGCCTTGATCTCTGTGCCAAAGTTTGACAACAGCTTGCTAGCCTCGGCCTCGGCATGTGCGTCGGCAGGCCGGACTACTGTTAGTGTACGTCCAGCCGCTTTTCCAGAAGTAAAGAGCACAAAATCGGCCTGCTGCAGCGTCTCAAGAATGATGTTCCAAGACGACTCGAGCGTTGGCCCCAGGGCAATGCCGAGGTTGAGAAGAGCCCTCAGGCACAGTAGATTGCGCGTATTGATGCTCATGATAGCATTGTCTGTCGACGACTGGCGCGTTCTGTCTTGGCCAGAAACCTGACTGGAGAGGCTGTCAACGCTGAGTAAGCCACGGGCGTTGCTGAACAGTGTGTTTGGTGTCTCAATGCCGGCCGAAGTAGGAGTCATTGGCCGTGCGCCTGCGTTATGACATGCCGTCAGCACATTGGGTGGCACTGCAGCCTTGCCCATGGTGGTCAAAAAGGCATCACGGGGTGTATTCAACTGCAGCAGACCGGCGACGTGTGTGAATCTCTGAAACGCCCGAACCAGGTTGTGGTAGTATTCAGAGTCCAGGGCAGCATACAAAAAAGTAGAACATGTTGCAAGAATTGCAGGCCAGCAGTTCTCTATCAAGTCTGCGTACGCCTTCACCTCCGCGTGCAGGGGGTGGTCTTTGAGCAGAAGCGGGTTTTTGGGCATTGGGTTCTTCCTCAAGGACCCCGATCGCTCAAGGCCTGGTGTGGCTGGGCTTGAAGCATCGTCTCTCGGCGATGCTGGAGAGTTTGATCGCGCATCCTGCTTCAGCACCTTTTTCTGGGCCCTGTTTTCCCGTGGCACAGCCAATGGAAGGATAAACTTTGCGAGGCCCTCGGATAGCGACGTTATACAAGCCAGAATCAGACTGAAAATGTACGAATCTGGGATCGTAAGGGGCTCCGCCTTGTCTAGCTGGTCTATGCATGGGGTACGGATCGCACTCCATTCAGAGCTGATGCCAGTGCTGTTTCCTTCGACCGTTACTGCGCCTGTCACGATGCCAGATATGCCACTCGCTTCGAGGACGGCCTGGTCAGCCGATGAGCCTCCACCACCGGTAGACCCTGCGACAGGGATTGTGGACTGATGTCCGAGGCCAATAACACTAGGTTTCTCCGTTGATACACGGACAAATGTAGCCAGCAAGTCCTGCAAGATATTCTTGTGTTCGACGTCGGAATCGTACAGGAGATAGATCTGCCGGATCAGGGCCGGCTCGGAGAAAATTCCCTTGAAAGCCTCTAGGCATAGGACACGCTTCCAAAGTATTGTGTCGTGGTCCAAAACATGGCTTAGTGCAGAAAGCGCCTCTCCACTCTCGGAAGGCAACAGAGACATGTGTTTCCGCAGGATGGTAAACAGAACGCGCACCAGTCGGACGGCTGTCGGGAAATTTGGCTTGCTGACAATTCCTCGTGACAGGAACGGCATCAGCAGCGACCGGAGAACCTCGGCCTGCTCGGGATGTGTGACGAAGATAGCGGGATGGTTTATCAAGACGGACTCGATTAGTTCCAAGCCAAAGGTTGGAGATAGACTGGTAAACCGCAGGTATTGGGGCCGGCCAGACTCTGTCAACAGGCAGATGTCATTGAAGATGTGGTAGGCATCGAGCGCGGCCTGGTGCAGGGCGACGGTGCCGCCATTGGTGGGAGCTTCGCCCACGGGCTGGGTTTGCGGGTTTGCTTCTATTGGATGTTAGTATTGGCCGAGGCAATGTATCCGTGTGCGCCGGGAGGATTGCTTGCTAGCTACGTACTGTCTTCAGTTGCGACCTTGTCGAACACTGATATTATCAGCTGTTGCAGGGTTGCCGATGCCGTATTGACGATTATTGTATTCTTGATCGATAGCAGGGCAAAGCAGATGCTCAGGGGTGTGATGAGAAGGTCGCCGGAGATGTCGTTGGCATAGTTTTGGAGCAGGGAGGGCAGCGACTGAAGGATGCGTAGTTGGACATCGAGTCCGCCGGAGGATGCCTCTCGGAGCGCCTGGAGAACCTGGTCGAGGCGGGACCGCGGCACACCCTTGGCCGCAATTAGACGCTGAAGGCAGACGATGGCGATGCTGGTGAACTTGACTGAACGCGTGCCACAAGCGATGATAAACGGGTTGACGAAATTGGCATGCTGTGATAGGGCTAGTAGAGGCGGTCAGCGTCAGGCTGTGCTCGAATGTCATGTTTCCATCCGAGTCTCCCCTCTCTCTGCTTGATTTTTCTCCCTTATTCCTATCGTTCCCGTGCTGCTTCATAGTCCTCGTGGTTGTTCACTTACCTGCTCCAATGTTTGGCTCTGAGGCGTCGGGTAGATTCTTGAGCTCCTCGAGCGATTTCTCCGAGGCCTGTCATCACGCCGTCAGAACTGCTGCAAGACCAAAGCACAGATCATCTTCAAGGCCAACCACGAAGTTGTGTTGCATTGATAACTCACCTGTCTGAGGTCGTTATGCTTCCGCTTGCTCTCCTGGATCAGGTTGCCGAGCTCGGAAGTCAGCAGCTGCGACGTCATCTTTTCGTTATTGAGGTTCTGGCGCAGGCTGTCGACATAATGGGCGCACAGATAATGAGTGGGATGCAGTCGGCACTGTATGTAGCCGCGTAATGCTTTGGCGATTGGCGATTGGCGTTTGGTGATTGAGAGTGCTGCTGTGAAATGAAGCTAGTCAGCTGTCGATATCCAGACACGATGCATTAATACCATGCGCCCACTGTAATCACGCGCAAGCCGGCGGATTGGACAGGCAGGTGCAATGGAGCTCCTTCTCCTTATCCACATTAGCATACGTCGTCGAGGCGGCCCACCGTGACTGGCAGTAGCGCTTCACCGCCTTTCTTCTTTGGGCAAGAGCGACCTGCCATTCACGCTCAGGTCATCAACAAGGCCACCCCACACCAGCAAGAACAGGAGGGAACCCCGCCGCGACGATGGACTTCGCCCCGTCAGCGGGCAGCCACTCAGCCTTTCCCTCTGTGGTATACGAGCTAGCTCAACGTCCCGCGGGTCGTGACTCTTTCATGCCATCCGACACAGATACAAATACCGACGACTGACTTCATACGCCACCGACATCAATACCTGTTCCTAACCATATCCAGCAAATTCAGCAACACTACGACAAAATGGCGGTTGCACAGGTTCCGCGCAACTTTAAGCTGCTCGCCGAGCTCGAGAAGGGCGAGAAGGGCATGGGTGCTGGTAAGATGGCACCCCTCTGGTTTGGGGAGTTTGCATGGTGTAGACAGACGCAGACACTAACAGATGCTGCAGGTGCTTGCTCGTACGGTCTTGAGGACCCCGAGGACATCCTCATGTCCAACTGGCGCGGCACGATCTGGGGACCGCCACACGTGAGTTGAAGCCTCGACAACCATAGGACGGTCCGATGTGTTTCTCATGTCCCTCCGTGGCCCAGGCTGTTTTTAAGCATCTTTCTCTGTACTAACCTATGGCCAGGGCAACCACGAGAACCGGATATACGAGCTGAAGATGGAGTGCGGCGAGAGCTACCCTCGGGAGCCCCCTGTCATCTTCTTTGTCAGCCAGATCAACCTGCCTGGCGTCAGCAATGTCGACGGCCGTGTAGACAAGAACTCTATTGGAATCCTGCGTGACTGGACGGCCATTGCGACACAGCTGTCCAAGAACCCCCGTCCCAAGGAGGATCCCCTCAGTCTGGAGTCGGCCCTGATCGCGATACGGAAGTAGGTGGAACAACGAAGCTGCCCTTATTCCCAGTCCCATGAGCTAACGTATCCTAACAACAGGTACATGGAGGAGCACAAGAAGCTGCCGCAGCCTGCCGAGGGCTCCCGCTACGCGATCTACAAGGACACTATCTGAACCGCGTCTCGTGGTAGCAGGTTATCTGGTTGCAAGGCTATCATGTATGGTCTGGCAGCGACATTCGTATCGGGGCTTCACAGCCACACAGCGGAATGGTTGACGTCATGGAATTGAAGGAGGTTACTTACTTGCATCTTTATTGAGGCGTCTTTTTGTGTGTCTTTTTATCTGCTTTTGTTCTATTAGTATGCGTCTTGAGCTTGTTAACACATTCACTTTATCACATGTCGTGCCGTATGTGTGACTTGTCACTTCATGCCGCTTATAGACCCATCACTGACACGCATATATCTACATTAATTACTATGCTACTTCAATCATGTAGCTTGGTCTCTCGCCGTCGGCTGGTGATGTCTGTTGGAAGTAGTTGCACGTGACCCTCAACATGTGGCTCCACCTCGCATCACAGCACTTCTAAAACTCTGTAGTGGTATGAGCGCCTGGAAAACCTCACTGCTCGATCACGCTACAGCTACAGCTCCAGCTTCGCTATTGCCACACCCACACTCCAGCACGACCGGATGTCATAGTAGCTGTCGGAAGGCCAACGTGTCTCACGATAGATGAATGCCGACATACTTTATCCCGGCCCGCAGCTCGCGGCATCGCACAGCATGTCAGTGATCACCGTTATGCCAACAACAGCTCTGTGCCTGGCTGAAACTGACATTTTCCAACTCCAGGCCTGGCCCTTTATAGAGCTCTCGTGAAGGAGGGGAAGCGTGTGCCCTTGCCCGAGCATGTCAACACATGTGCTGCCGACAAGCCCTACGTAAACCCAATCCAGCTGTTTATTCGCCGCTCGTTCCGCCAGAACAAGCGTGACACTAGCCCACGGCTGGTCACTGCGGCCCTCGATGCCGGGCACAACATGCTCAGGGTGTTGTCCGATGCCCGTATAGCAGGGTCGAAAGAAAACAGCTCGGTTGTTGCGTTTCTCGAAAAAAACAAGCCACCAGTCCATGTCACGTACCGGCAGTGGCAGAAGAAGAAGAAGGTCGAGAACGAGCGCCGCGCACAGGAGGCCACTGCCCGCGGCGACGCACCTCGCGTGCCTCTGCTTACGCGGCGTGTCGTCCCGGGCACTGAGAAGAAGGTCAAGGACGGCGTAGGCAATTTTATCACGACATACGAGTACGAATATGTGCCCTCGAAGGACCCGAAGCCTCTGTCGGAGCTCCCCGGCCGCCGCCGTGTGCCACGACTGATCACTGAAGCATCGGGTATTCCTTTCCTGCGGCTGCGCAAAAAACAGCCGCTTGTCTTGTCCAAGATCATCCAGCACCGTCGTGAGCGGCGGGCAACGCGGTCTGGCCTGGTGAGTGAGCTTACCCGTGAAGGCCTCGATTTCGCCGCGCAGGAAGATCTTTGGGAGGATAACCTGGCACGCGCCGTTGCCGAGAGTGGCCAGGATCCCATCAAAGAGCCCGGGGATGTTGCAGATACCAAGGGCAACAAGAACAGGTCAACGACGTATCGGCAGAGCGTGGCTCTCGGCATCGCATATATCAGTGCACAGCTCAATGTAGAGGTTGTGGATATGCTGGCCCGCAGCAAGGCCTACCTCACCATAATCGACCGTGAGCGGGCGCTTGCTGAGAAGGAGGACACGGAGCGCTTAGAAAAGGAGCGTCTCGAAAAGGAGCAGGAAACGGCCAGCCAAAGCAAAACCCCCGATGCACAGTAGGCCGATTAGGCTTGTATGATATGTATGATATACGATGGCGTGCTATTAACATGAGCTTAGACCAAGCAGAGAAGGAGACACATGCAAACTACCAACTCTCTCTAGCGACGTGTTTAGACCCTTAAAATCAACGTTAATGAAACAAATTATAATTACTGGTACCCTGTCCGTATATGTTTGAATACCTTGAAAGTAGGACCAGCCCTAGACATGATAATGCCTCGTATCTTATACATCAAATCCGCTAAATCAAAACCATAAATAAAGAAATGAGAAAGTCCCACGATGGACTAATGGTGACCTATCCAACAAGCATTATATAATGATGCTAGGAGGCACTTTGAGTTGATCTCCAAAATGCCTCGTTCACATCCGCCTCTCGAAACCCGGGAGTCTGGCCGAGACACGAGGCGCGTCTGACAAGTTCTATGAGAGGATTGTCAGTTGATTGCTTTTAATGATGTGTCAGCGTTCTAGCCGTTGTTCAGCTTACCACTCAAAAACCTGTCGACATCCAAAGTCAGGAGACGTCTCTGGGGAAACGTGGCCGGTGAGTGTTGCTGGTTCTGGGCCTGGAAGGGCACAAAAGACGACATGTTCATCAAAGACGCCATCATGTCTGTTTCTTCGGACATGTTGCTATTTGCGCCGCGGCCTGATGCAGCCGTAATCGTGCCCAGAATATTAGGGCCGCTGCTCAGGTTCCAATCCACGGGGTTTGTGTGTTTGGACGTGGCAGTCCTATTCGACACTAAGTCAGGCGCAACGTAGCCAGTCCTGCCACTCGGAGCCGGGGGTGGCACAGCTCCAAACGAGCTGTCGACGACGTTGCTGTCCCCTGCAGAGCTATGGCTACCTCGATCAGCAGTGCTGGTACTGGTTCCGCCAACTACGAAATCAGAATCGTCGACTTCGACAATCACATTGTGTGTGTCTGGAGGAATATGAACACCGCGCTGCTGGAGATACATCTCAATTTCCTCGCAGTCGAAAAAGGCACCTTCGAAACCAGGCAAGGTGATGTTGATCAGTGGCACGACAGGTCTCACGTTGGTGCCTCGGTGGTCGCTGTTGCTATTGTTTTGGCCTTGGCAACGGTCCGATGCCGGTGCATAAGCCTCACCTTCGGGGTCGGGCGTTTGCGTCACATAAGGCAGCTCCCACTTGTTGAATTTTGAATTGTAATGGATCGGAGACTCGAGGCCGCGGCGAAGGCGGTGACGGATTTGGCCAACCTGCTCAAACATGATGCAGAACCCAAAGACGCGAGCAAAATGTTCCGGTGGGGGGTCGGGGGCAGTGATGAGATTGTAGGCGGCCTGAATTGACTGGCGCCGGAGACGGAGTCCGAAGGGCACATTGACAGGGTATCGAGTAGGTAATGGGAGGGTACTCGGGCTGCCTATGGCTGCCGTACTCATGAACTCATGCGTGTCGGCCAGATGCGGAGCAATTTCAGCTGTCGACGTGGGCATTGCAGACGAGCCATATGGTGGGTAAGACGACATCGGGCTGCTGACCATTCCCAGTTGGGTGGTGAAGTCGTAGTTTTGCACTCCAGCTCCCGGAGACAACGACACAGCAGAATTGTTACTGCTTCTGCTAGTACTTGCCATATTGGCCATGCTGTCGCTCCCGATGTGGCTATAATATGATGGAGCACCCGAAGCCGATGGTTCGCTCGAAGCTGCCCCCATAGAGTCGAGGGCACCAATGGCCATTCCAAACGAGCCACTGACTCCGTCATTCTGGACGTAGGATCTCGCACTCAGGTGGAGCGGCTGCTGAAAAGGCATACCGCTGAATGCTTGGCCATGCACATGGCGTGTGTGTAGTAAGGGGGGGACCATTATTTGCCGTGGGGGTTCTGGTGGCTGTGAAGGCCCGGTATGAGCATGGCTGCTGTCGGCCACGGCTTGCTGTGTCAGATAGCCAAATGTCATCACAGCATCGGCTATGGACCGCTGCCGTTTTTCATACGAGTCCACGGCTTCGGTTGCGCCAGGTGGTGGAGGCACTGTGCTTGGGGCAGTCGTTGTAGATGCTGCAGCCTTGCTTCTGCCCTCTAGGGGCACATGACAAGCGTCATCCTCTTCGTCTTCATCCTCGTCAGCACTTGATTGTCTGGCCATGTCCAGAAAAATCTCGGTTGTTTGTCGCAACTGGGACGCAAGATCGGGATTTGTCTCCAACAGGCCCCTGGCGACTGCAAAGTCGTGTAGCCGCATAAAGGCATTACTCATAGCCTCATTTGCATCCTTTAGTGCTTGCACCTTCTTCTCGAGCGACACGATTGCCCGCTCTTTGCGGTTACGATAGGCCCTCTGGGCCAATCGAATCTGTGTTCGTCGTCTCTACATTGACGGTTAGTTATCCTCTCGAGACAACTCGTAGAGCCAGTCATTGCACTCACATCTGCCGCAGTCACATCTTTGATATCGATCCGTGGGCGGCCACGGGCCCTCTTCTTACCGCCATCCCGGTCGTGCTCGCCATCATCGCCATCTCCTTCACCGTCATCACTGTCTAGTGGAGGTGGAGGTTTTGCGGGCCGCTTGAGCTTCTTCTTATTAGATTCGGAAGACTCCATCATCTCGTCCTCGGGTGCAACACTGTCATCGATGGCCATAGATGCCAAGGTATGGGAACTGCCGTGCCTTCCTGAATTGTCTGTGGCCTCCAAAGTGCGCGGAGTAGAGGCCGTAGCCTTCCGCTTTGAGCCCCGTGTAGCTTTTGTTGGCGCCATGCGTGGAATGCCAGTATCATACTGCATAGCATTCAGGATGGGTAGATCGGCTTGCATGTAGGACAATTCCATAGCATTGGGAAGCCACAAAGGGCCCCAACGTCATCAAGGAAGTAAAGAAAAGTGTGCTTGAAGCCTTTTCAGTTTTCAGTGAGAGGGATGAACAAGAAGACGCAGTATGTAATGTGAATGTGCACGGGGACAGTTTCTGGAATAATTGCAACAAGAATGGAGATATCGGGTAAAAGAATAGAAAAATAAAGAAAGCCAAGACTCGGAAGTAGAAGGGGATCAGTGGAGTTAAGGAGTCACACAGCCGTGGATGGCATTCAGGATGTGAGAAATGAGGCCGTATAAAGTGAAGCGGTGGCAAGGCTGAACCGGCCGCACAAAAGGCAGATACAGCGTACTAATAGAGAAAGGATGGCAGAACTCGACGGCTGCGGAGACTCAAAGCTGATGCTGTTGATGGGACTGTTGTGGTACTGTAGTGAAGTGCCGTGAGACAACAGAAAGCAGAGGAAGAGCTGCACTGAAGGGCTGCCACCGGATAGTCAAAGTACCGAGCAGGCTCCGTACGGAGTAGTCCGTAGATGGAGAGCTGCAAGGCGAGGGTGCGAGAGTGTGGAGGCCACTTAAAGGGATTCGTGAGATAGCTTTCCAGGGGTGTCCCTTGCGTACAGTGAAGCTTCATAAACAGCAGACGACTGCAAAACGACGTCACGACGGGTTAATGAGATCTGCCTGGAATTCTGGCTTTGTGCGTAGAGAGAGGATGTGTAGAGACAGGAAGAGTTCCCAGAACGAGCTCGGCTTTGGCTGTTGACTCTTTTGGCTGGCTGGCTATTTTTGGCTGACAGAAAGATCGCCTTCCCGATGGTTCCCTCCTAACTCGCTTTGCAATGAATGAGGTTGATTAAATGATTACTGAACATTCTGACATTCTACACGGTCTCCACTCACGGCCCCAGGCATTCGGTTGACGCTAGTATGCTAGCGTGCTAGGCCTTGGGACGTGCCACTCTTTGTCTCTGCTTCGTTTAATGCATGCGCCAACGAGCCGATCTCAACCACCTGCGCGAAATGCGTCCATCGCTTTACAGATTAAGGCTGGCGATATGCTTTGTCATCGGCCATTTTCGATGATTGGTCGGCCTGACCTCGATTGTGCCGAGCAACTGGCATCGATGCCAGGATCCATTCTCATTAGAGAACGCCGTATGGCACATACTGGTTTCGACTTTCTCCGGAGATGCGGTGTAAACAAGGTTGCATGTGGCCGATTCAAATCTCCTTTTTCCTATTTATTAGGTATTTTCGAGGTACACGTAAGTGTCTTCCAAATGATCAAGACTAGCGAAAAGATCAACGTCATTCACCAAAAGCAAAAGGGGGCAAGATGTTAGCCATTGGAGATGAACGGCGTTGACATGCCACCGGAAGTGGCCGAGGTCACGATACTGTCCACGCCTGTTCTGTAAGAGACATACGTCTAAGATGCCGGCGTGGGTAAGTCGTTGGGGCCTGTAGTGTCGAGGCTGTATCTGTGAAAGTCCAAGTGTGTATACATTAGGAACAAAGGCTCAACGGCCTTGTGATATTACAGCCAGACATGACAATGTCTGCTACGACCTTGAAACATACCACAGCCTCTCGCTATTTCAAATTGTGTATCATATATATAACATGTCACATACAGGCCACCAACTGGGGTTGTTCACAGTAAGGTAGGCAATGCCACCGCGGACTCGGCTTCGGCCGTGCAGTCTACCAGACTACGGAGTATAAGGCATCAGCTAACGGTCTTCCCGGATTTTATTTTATCAGTGCTTTGAGTATTCTAAGCTTTGTCGTGCCATGCACAATGCGATCAGAAAGAAATGGTTGTTGTAGTAATGTAAGTCAGGTCGTGTATCACAAGCTCCGACAGTTCGGTTGGACCACTTTTATCCTTTATGTTTAAGTAACGGCTCAAATAAACGGCCGATATCAAAAAGACCAACCGTCTCCACAAGAACGCCATCAACACCGGTTTCCCGAGGTCTTCAGTGTACCTCGACGTGCTCGAGTATAATAACAAAAGCAGCACTTTTCTGTAATTTTCCGAAAAGGAGACAAAGAGGAATAAAAAGTGAGAAATAAAACAGTAAGAAACGTTTCCGCAGAAAGAAGAAGAAGAGAAAAGACAACATATATCCTTTGATATTTTAGCTCGTTATGACTTCTACCGAAACGGTTGGACCGTATCTTCAACTCCAAAGCCAGCCTGGGGGGCCCCAGACCCATTATCAATATAGCCAAACCGCAGCCTGAGCTCACCAATGTCCTGGTCTATCGGTTGCGCTCCAAGGGACCTCGTGTATGATGTCATGGGATGGCACGCCTCCGCACCTGCCCCCTGGATGAGTTTATCGTGCAGCTGGGGGTTGCGCGTGGTAAGCAGGATCGAGGAGAAGGAGGTGCTGCTGACAACGCCATTGTGCAGAAGCGCCCGGACACCCACAAACAGCGTCAGCAGCGTCGCGCCGATGGCTGCCCCGTAGACGGCCCACAGCGTGCCTCGCGCGTACGTGAAGAAGAGGTGTGGCTCGGTGTGCGTGACCAGCACACTGTCGATGTTGGAGTAGTTGCCCCAGCCGTCAAAGGCCAAAAGACTGTACGTGAAATTCCGCGACATATCCTCAATGGCAGATGCCAATGTGCCGTTGCGACAGCGCGACGGGTTGATCTGCCCAGACGTGGAGATCTCCGATTCCTGAAACTGGGAGCTGTTGTAGAAGTCTGGGCAGTGAATGAATGGCGACTGGAGCAGAGGAATAGTTGCTTGGTTTGCCATGACAACCGTTCCATCAGCGCCTACGCGTAGTTTCGCAGTCAGCAGGTACGTGAAGAGCAAGTGCGTGACGTAGTACGTAGCCGACGTCTTGTTGCAGTTACCACGGCTCGTGAACGACCACGGATCGCTCTCTGACAGCAGGGGGAAGCTTGTATTGACTCCTCTGCAAGGACCCAGAAGAGCATTTGTGCCGGCTTTTGCATTCCACGCCTGCGGCTCAAGATACTTGATCTCCTGTTCTATGATCGACTGTACACCATCCTCAAATTTGAAAGTCACGTCGAACGATGTGTTGTACAGCTGGCAGACGAGGTTGCTGCCATAGGGCCCGGAGTAGTACTTCGCTGTCTCTGTTATAGGCCCCTCCTTGAGCGTCGTGGTGTTGACAAAAGTATCGTTGTTTTTGCCTTGCGCGTCCCAGAGGGCATTGGTGCCACCAGCCGAGATCAGGATGGTGTTGAACATGTACCCTGGCGAAACAGCATTGTAAATTAGATTGTTGTAGCTTAGGAGGTTCGTCGTCGTCACATCGTGCACGCGCGGCACGCCCAGCTCGCCGTAGAATGCGTCCTCGAATGTTTTGTATGTCGTGTTGGCCTCGCCTTTCGGGTTTGCAACGGTCCATGAAGGAACGATATCGGCAGCCAGCGCCTCGTTGAGGCTGGTGCATTTGTACGACGGTCCATACAGTGTCTGGTCGTAGGATGAGTTTGCAAACGGCGCGCTCTTCATCGGCACAAAGCTCACCGACGAGTACAGGTTGCTGAACAGCGTCGCGATGTCAAAATTTGCGCCTGTAACGTAGCCGACCGCCTCGGTAGATACCCAGGACTTGTAGTCGGAAAAGTTCAGTCCCGGAGCAGTCAGTTCCACTGCAGTTGACTGTGGCCGGGACTGTACTGAAAGCGTCGACGGCGTCACGATAGAGGCGAGCGGGAGCAGCCTTTGACGTTAGTGGAATGTCTCTTGATTCAGCTCGAGCTTCTTTACTTCTCATACTTACCACGATACGAGCGCAAGGACAGAAAGCAGCTTCGCATGCCATAAAAGACCCCAGTTCAACAGCGCAAGCGGGTTCTCAATGAGCTGGAACATGCCATCGATTCGGTAGATCGACGCGTCTTTCCGGCGCAGTGTGTACCAGATCTGTTGCGCTCCAACGAGTCCCACAACAATCGACAGTGCTGTCTTGCAGAGAAACGCCAGCCCGGTCCCAATACGAATGGCCCATGTTTGCTGGCTCACGCTGTCGCCGACGAGCGAGGCAAAGAGATTAGACGGGTCGGTGGTGTTTGTTGTCGAGCCGTCAAGGTCTGCTCGCTGACCGTCGAGCTTTCCGTAGTAGATGTCATGGCCAACAGCCAGAAGAATGCCAGCCACAAACAATAGCAGTGTTAGGGCTGGGTAACGCCAGTGAATCAGCGGTCGCCGTTCCGGTGCGTTCTCCTCATTTGGGTTGTTGATCAGCGTGCTTTTGTTACTGCTTTTGTTACTGCTGTTGGATATAGATGATTCGTGCGTGATGCGAACGCTTTCGTAGCCAGTCTGGGCGTATTTGTGCCGCTCATCCAGTGGTGGCCTTGAGAAATTAGAATGGTGCTCTAGCGTCGGGAGCTCGGTCCCTATCTCGCTATAAGATGCCATGTTGGTGTTGGTGGGGTGTCAAGTGCGATCTCGTAAAGGAGGCTACGCTCAATCATCCTTCCTGGCATCATTTTGAACACTGTAGGATCTTGTAGGATCTTATATGCGACTGTGCGCATGGCCGTTGGGGATTCTGACAAAATGTCAGCCGTTTCACAACCGCCGTTGTATCCATCCGTCTTCTGCAGTATGACAGCCATCACGACACAAGTATGGTGGACCAGAGGCAGGCCAGCCACATAGCTTGATCGATGTTTAGCGTGCTTGTTCCTAGCCGCCATATCGATCCTACTGCGTGCAGGCGCAATTTGTCTGTGCAGACAGGCCAGGGGTTCTGCTTGCAAGTGGGACTGAGGCCCCAACAGCGAATTGTATCTTACCACGGAATTGTTGCAGGCTGATTGTTATTGTTATGTTCAGTACGAGCACAACATGGTGCCAAGACATGCCGCTGGCGGCAGGCGAAACAACAGCCTCCACTAGGAGAGCCAGCCTGTCAGCTTTCGGTGTGTTCTCGTCGCATAGCCGAGCCAAGTTGTAAGATATCATGTCGATGCGAGGGGCGGTGGGGACAGTTGCGGCGTAAGCAAGTGTAGAATTGAGCCGGCATTCTGTCGTGCTGGTCTGGACACTGTTGGCATTGATTTTCGACCACTTGCTTTCTTTACTGCCCGTTGAAGCTCGTTCAAAATGAAATGTCAATACACCAAAAATATAACTTTGCCTAGGCATCTAAGGCACCAATACCGGACCATGATCACCGTAAACTCCAAAAGTAAGACAAAACGTGCAAGAAAAATATACAGAGTCAGCCATTTCCTCATCCTTCCTTAATTTCATAAGTCTAGGGCCTCCTCATAGTTGGTGGCCTAAATGGCTGGCGCAATCGCTCTATGGGCGCAATGTCCCCCGATATGCGTTCTGCTTGCCGCTTGAGACTGCCATGGCCAGACGTCACCAGCGTGCAAGTAGTGGTATGAAACGACGCCGCCGGCCGCGACAGTGGCTTTGCCGACCCAGTGCCTGCAATTCTCGTAGTGTGCAGGTTCTCTTTCCCACCAATAGCCCTCGACGGCTGTACGACGTTATTATACGGCCGTGGTCGGTTGTACGCATAGGGTTGTGCTGACGGTGCTGGCTGTGCTGTGGGTGGCTGTGGCTGTGCCTGCAGTGGCAACTGACGGCCATTCATTGGTGGTACAGGAACTGCGTTCGACGGTACCTCTGCTGGCTGTGCCGGCTCTGGGCGCGTTGGCGAGCTTGAGAAGTGAGAGTACACTTTAGTTTCCATCCCTTCCGACCTGTTCGCCGTGTCCGTTTTATCCGTCCTACTGGACGCTGCTCCGGGATGGCGGCCAGCTATGCTCATCATGTTTCTACGGACGCCGCCAAGCGACCGGCTCTTTAGCTCGGCCGGTATACCTGGTAGAACAGCAGCAGGGCTCACTTCCTGTCGCCTGGAAAACATGCCCGCTGATTTCTGGTACCCTCCTTGATGGGGCAGGGCGGGCGTCGAGCCCATTTGTAGCCGCGATCTCGGAGGTAGCGAAACCTTGGGTGGCTCGTCGTCGCCGACAGTAACGGTAGTTGTGCTGGTCGAATTGCTGCGCAAGAATGTTTGCATCATATTTTGCTGCCCAGCCAACAGAGCTTTGCTATTACCGGTCGCCTTGCCAGAAATCCGCTGCCGTTTTTTGTCGGCGGCGAGAGCAGTTAGGTTGTACGTGGGCTCCTCCTTGGTCTCCACCACAATATCACGGTGTTTAGCGGCCGACACAAAGCCGCTATACTGGCCAGCACCTGCACCCATGGTAAAACCTGAGGAAGCTCCTTCCATTGTGGTCGAGTAGCCTCTCTGCCATGGGCCTTCCCGGCCCTCTCCACCCTGGAGGTTGTAGTTCGGAGCACTAGACAGCTGACGTCTTTGATTGCTTTGCTGCGCCGAGTGCCGTTCACCGCGCGCTCGACCGTTGGAAAAGTCAATATCTCTAGCATTGTCGTTTACCCGGCGTTTGGCGTCATTTGGGTCAATGGGGAACGCGCTGTCCTCTAATGCGGCGTCGGACGGCAGGCTTTTGTAGATGTCATGGTCTGATGGCACAGGGCGTCGGAGAATATCACCCATTTCTTCCAGGAGATCTCTATTGAAGCTAGGCCCGGTTTCAGAGAACCAGACATTCCAGACTGGTTCCAAAAATGGTGAAAGGGTTCGCTCGGTCGGGTTCTTGTCCTCTGTCGGAGTGTAGGTGTAGAAGAGACCGTAACTGACATTCAAGAGGCACTTTGCACGTGTCATGGCGACATACAGCAGCCGACGTTCTTCGTTGAAGTCGTCGGATCTCTTGTGGGGAAGCGAGCCGTCGTAGGCGGCCGGGATGAAGACAACGGGCCACTCCAGGCCCTTTGCAGCGTGTATTGTCGAAATGGTAACCATGGGTGTCGTCTCCTCTCCATTCTTCTTGTCGGCATCGGCGGACAGTGTGATGTTTGCTATAAAAGTGGACAGCACGTTGGTCTGGTTGTTCTGAGCAACACCTTCGATCTCTGGCAGCTGGTCCTCCAAGAACAGCTGCTTCGAATTTGACATGAACTCGCGGGCCATGTTGATAAATTCTTCCACATTGGCCCAGCGCGTCTCGTCATCACCACCAAATGTCGCGCCGATATAGGCCCGGTAGTTGAGGCGCTCGATCAGGGCCACAAGAAGCTCGACCAGGTCATAGGGTTTAGCGGGCTCGATGTGGAAAGGGTTTGAGCTGCTAAAGACTGTCTTCTGCTCGTCCTTTTGCTGGGACGTCTGGGTGCTTTCTTTATCGTTGTCGCCAACACCCGCCCCGCCTTCTTCTCCGTCATCATCATCTCCCGCATCTTTTGTGTCGTCTTCGTTAATACCAAAGTCCTCGACTATGTCGTCTCTGTCTTCGTCGTTGCCGTCGAGTCGTCTGCGGAGAGTTTTCATGAAGCCAACAAAAGAAGATATTCTCTTTTCTGTCGGACCGTTGATGGATGTCTTGGCTTTGATGTCGCCTCTGCAGTGTTTTGTGACCAGGTCCCATAAGCACATGTTACCAGTCTCCGCTTCCTCCTGAAGCCCAGCAATCGTGGCAGCTCCCACGCCTCGTTTGGGGTTGTTGATGATTCGTGTGAGAACCTCGTTTTGAGACGGCTGGCTGATGATACGCAGGTAGTCCACAAGGAGTTTGATTTCGGCACGTTCGAAAAATTTGCGACCACCAATCATGCGGTAGGGGATGGCAGCGCGCGCCAGTGCCTGTTCAATGGGCCGCGAAAGGGTAGCAGACCGCACCAAAATAGCAATGTCGCCATGGTTCACCATGTTTCCAGTCAGCTGGGTGGCACGCTTGATCTCATGCACGATCCACCGGGCTTCGTGGGCTGAGTCTAGGAGTCTCCGCATGACCGGCATCGACCCCTTCTTATGGAGTGATAGCAGGCTCTTGTCGTAGCGCTCAGAATCTTGCTTAATGACCTGCAGCGACGTCTCCAAAATGCTCCGTGAGGAACGGTAGTTCTCTTCAAGCGACACTTCGGCTGTGTCTGGAAAATCACAAAGAAAGCGGCTGAGGTTTGTAATCTCTGCAGACCGCCAGCCATAGATGCTCTGATCGGGATCGCCCACAACGGTGATGCGGTTGCGGGCTTGGGCAAAGAGCTTCATGAGCTCAAACTGGATGCCGTTGGTGTCTTGGTATTCGTCGATAAGCACGGCTTGCACATTAGAGACACACACCGGGTGCGCGCGCAGGAGCTCGGTGCACTTGACGAGCAGATCGTCGTAATCGAGTAAATTGAGGCTTGCCATGTGCTGCTGGTATTCGCTGTGGATAGCCTCAAACTTTGCAGTAATCTCGTTGCTCTCGGCACTCTTCTCTGCCTTTTGGACGCTCTGCATTGGCCGCGGTCGGTTCGAGCGTCTCATCTCTTCTTCCTGCTCCTTCTCGGAGAGGCCGAGACAGCCCTTGGCCTTCTTCTTGCTGATCCAGGCACGCGCCACGCCATGGTCAGTGTCAAAGTTGAGGCGCTTGATGATGCGCTTGATAATGGATTTTGAGTCGCCGTCATCAGCAATACTGAATCCTTTCTTCAGGCCGATACGCGGGCCGTAGGTTGAGAGATACCGTAGTGCGACACTGTGAAATGTACCCAAGATGATTTTCTTTTCTCGGCCGTTTCCCAGAACTTTGCCGATACGTTCTTTCATCTCGCGTGACGCTTTGACAGTAAAGGTAGCCACAATGACATTAGCCGGGGCATAGCCCATCATGTCGATCAGCCACGCGACACGCGATGTGAGCGTGTGCGTCTTGCCACTGCCCGGGCCTGCCAAGATAGCCAAGGTGTTGCAGCCAGACGTGACGGCTCGCCGCTGCGCATTGTTGAGGCTAGCAAGAATAGCTTCCGGGCCGCATGCTGGCATAGGTACCGGGGCATATTCAGACTTGACTACCGGGGCCGGGGGTGGTGGTCGGGCCGTTTCTTTTAGCTTTGTTTTTGGGTTTGCTTTCAGCCGTGATTTCGGCTGTGGTTTTGAAGTTGATTTTTCAGGCACTGCCCCAGCTGGGTTTTTTATTGGGGGTGCTTTTCTTGTGAAAATCGAAGCGAGTGGCTTTGTCGTCGCCGCGACCGTCTGCTTTGGCTTGCTCGGCTGGGCCGATGTCGAGGACGAGGTGAGAGATGTGGCAGGGCCGGACTTGGTCGCTTGGGGTGCAGCTATGGTTGACTCGCCGTCGGATTCCGACTCGGAGCAAAGGTCAATGATGTCGGTCATCTTGACGTGCCGGGCGGTAGCTGCTCCGAAAATGTGTTTGCTTGAGCACCGCGTCGTCGTGACGGAGGTGTTAGTCGCGTTAGTGGGGATGTCAATATACGTGATCACGTGGTTTTTAAGTGGGTCAGTGCCAGCATGTAGTCCTGCGCTAAAGAGCACAACCGATGGGGTACCACTTTGGAAAAACAGGGGTGCAACACCCCACTGCATTTGTCAACATCGTCGGCCCGTCGACAGCTGTCCCGCAAAGTTAGCTGGATATCACGAACCCCTATCCAGGCAACCCTCAATTGTATTGATTTTCGATATTGAGAGGTTCAGGCAACACTCAAATGATACTTATATAACTGAGGTCTTACAGGCAGCAGAGTATAGGCTGTGTATATATAAGAGCAGAAGATCGCGAAGACACTGGAAGAGGTGTTACAAACTCAGCATCTTCCATCCACCAGGCCTCAGCTTTCAGTCTCCATTTCAGCTTTCTATAATCTTCAAACCCCAAAATATCCTCACAATGCAGTCGTCTGACCCCCAGCGGTTCTTTGAGACAGAGTAAGTGCTCCGTTAGCCATGTGGGAGGAACCGCATACTGACCTATTTGCAGTGCCGCGCAGGAGCTGAGAGAGCGTCGGGCGGCTAAGTCATCCAACAAATACGGAAACCCCGTGGCACTGAAGTCCAAGGTCCTGGCAGTCCTGGCTGACCCCACATCGGCTGAGCACGTCTTTGTTGCCGAGTCGGCTGGCTCAGCGAGAAGAGTGAATGTTGATGACACCGAGCCCGACTCCAAGGCAGCTTCATCCGGTTCATACCGCGGCCCAACAGCGCCAGTCACGTGCCTTGCTCTTGGTGGCCCAGGTGGCAAGACCCTGTTTGCTGGCTGCTGGGATAAGTCTATCTGGTCTTTTGATCGGGATACCCGCCAGCAAGGCATCAAGTTTTCGGGCCATACGGACTTTGTCAAAGCAGTCGTCGCCGGCCGTCTGGGAGGTCTAGATGTTCTGATTTCTGGAGGCGCCGACAAGAAGATCATTGTCTGGGATGTGGCCTCTGGCAAGCGGCTGCATACGCTGCAGGACAGCGGTCCGACCGTCAGCGATCGCCAAAGTATGCTGGCCGTGCAAGATCTAGCGATTGATCCCGTGGCCACGACTACCGACGAGATTCTGCTGGTCAGTGCAAGCAGTGACCCGCACATCCGTCGCTGGCGTGTCCGACTTGATGGCTGGGAACAGGTTGTGGAAAGCGAGGGCGAGGACGAGACGAAGAAGGCGTCCAAAAGCTTACTGGCGCACGAAACAACAGTCTACAAGGTGGTGTTTGATGACTCCAACTACAGTGGTGACGGCGACGATGACGAAGACGTTGATCTTTGGACATCCAGTGCGGATGGCACGGCCAAGTGTTTGTCACGGATGCACGGATTCAAGCACAATGCCAGTGGCGAAGGCAACACCTACCAGCACGGCAACCATGCACGAACTGTGGCTGTGACCGATGCGTGGGTCATCACCGCGGGCCGTGACGAGGACCTGCAGTTCTGGGACCGGGCGGGTTCATCGGACGACAACAGCAACAGCAGATATGCCACTGTTACTGGCCATTTTGATGAGGTGACAGATCTTGTTGTGCTAGCTGACCGCCGCCGGCTGTGCAGTGTGAGCCTGGATGGCACAGTGCGCACATGGCCTCTTGCCAAGGCAGAGCTGGATGCAATCATCAAACAACAAGCGGAGGACCGGGAGAAGGCAGCCGCAGGAGCTGTTTCTATCGAGGAGACCAAGGCAGATGACGAGCCGGAGGACTTAATGACAGCCGAGGAAGAGGCCGAGCTGGCTGCTTTGATGGAGGACGACTAGTCACTGGTATACCAGAAGCCTGAGCATATGAAACAATCAAAAGTGTCGTTATTTACACTTTATAGTTTGCCACGCTCACAAACTTGACATATTTTAGCATGAGACTGCACAGTGTGTATTTGTGTATAATTTGGCACTGTGTGTGGTAGATTTTAGTGCAGCCCACAATCACATTTACGCTCTCACCTTACAACTTGCAGCCAAGCAACGACAACCACTCCTCCATCGTGCAAACTTCTCAGAATGCAGGCCAGAAGACCACCACGTCCCCAGCTGACGCATTTCTTATGCATCCCGCTAGCTACGCCCGCTGGCCGTCCACAACTTGTGAACAGTCTCGCCACCTTTCACGCCGATGTTGCCGCCACCACAGTGTCCATGACGAGCGGCAGCACTGGTGGTGCCAACAGTGCCAATGACCGCAATGCAACAACAAAACGGGGCTTCCTTCCAAGGCAGGCGCTGCGGCCTGTAGGAACGCTTCATCTCACGCTTGGCACCCTTAGTCTTGAGGGAGACCGTCTCACCCAGGCCATCGAGCGTCTGGCAACACTGGCGCCAAAAGTCCCTACACCTACAGGCACAACAACAACAACCCCTAGTATAGGTCTCCGTGGCCTAAACTCGATGCAGCCACCAGCAAGGTCGTCTGTGCTTTATGCATCGCCCGTGGACAAGAGTACCGGCAGGCTGGCAGCAGCAGGTGGGCCATTTCTAGAGCTGTGTGAACGTGTGAGAGCAATCTTTTCAGACCTTATGATTGAGGATAGCCGGCCTCTGTTGCTCCATGCAACAATTGTCAACACAGTTTATGTGGGTAGTGGCGGCCGGGGCGGTCGGGGTGGCCGCGGTGGAGGGAGAGGTGGCCGCGGGGGCCATGGCGGGGGCCGCGGGGGCCATGGCGGGGGCCGCGGGGGCCATGGCGGGGGCCGCGGCGGAGGAAAGATCACATTTGATGCTCGTGATTTGATCGAGCAGTATGAGGACTTCTTATGGATGGACAACGTGCCAACTAAAAAGGTGGCGCTATGCAGAATGGGCGCGCAGACGACAGCTATGGATGATGATGGGGAGGTCATCGACGCTGCATACCCGGTTGAGGCAGAGGTTTTGATATAGCGAGCTGTGAACTGCCGTCACACATATAAAAGGTTTGATTAGGGGCACAAATTGGCTCTTTCAATAATCAAATACTCCTAACTCATGTGCGTCGTCTCAGTTTGCAACTTGGCTTTTCTTTTCTTTTCTTTTCTTTTCCATTTTTCCCGTTATAATATTTAAAATATTAGATATTCCGTTAGCTATTTGTTCTTAAAATTAATTCTGTTTCAAGTTAAGATATCAATAAACTAAATAATCGTTAAAATGTCGACCTATCTACTTCATCCGAGCTAAACAAGATAATTCATATATAAACATAATCCTAAACATTTGGAGGCATGAGAAAGCTGCTGGTGAAAACGCTCAGCCCTGCCACCCAGCCACTGTTCCCTTTTAGGCCTAACAAGCAAGCATGCTGGGTACCTTGGCTGACATATGCCCACTGGTCCCTGCTGCCTTGCCCCGCGCTCTCTAGCCACGGGTGGTTGCTCCTTCCGTTCTGGCTGTAATGTCATCTCATCCTCTTTCCACGTTTTCGTCCTTCCGTCATATTCTTTCTTGACTGTTGATTCCACTTCATCCGATCCCGACCCAGTCGCGCCTGCCCGCCTTTTTGCTCTTTCCGCCCCGTCTTCTTTTTCGGCCACTCGCCCCTTCCTTCCCATAAAGCTTCGTCTCGTCCCAATAGCAGCAACTTGCTCTCGCCCGCTATCGCCGGTACTATTGCTGACATAGCCTTGGCCCCCCAATCTTCTTGGCCGATGCCAGCTTCACCGGCAGTTGGGGTCACCGGCAGCAACACCCTTTTACCTTGAGCATCAACAGAACTATGCTTACCAGTTCTTCAACACTTTTCTATTTTGATGTTTTATGATGAGATTATGAGCCTATTGTCTGTCTCCCCCCTTTGCGAGCTTACGCCACTATCTCGGTCTCGAAGCATATCGCGACACAGCCTTTTGCGATATTGAGTGTTATAACTGCTCTCTTTCCCTATTAACCTATCCTCGCTGGCAAAAGATAGATTTTGCAAGACTTCTTCCTTTCGCCTCACACAATGTTGAATACTCCGTCTGCGCCGGCTACGGCATCGTCATCGGCATCCTCGATATCGTCGTTGGCATCTTCCTCGGTCATTTCATCGACTTCAGATGCGCAAGGTGGCGGGGCCAAGACCGGGGCCGGCACCGCGGTAGGTGCTGGAATACCTCAACAGGCATCCCCAAGCTCTGGCTCATCTGCGACAGCATCGCCAGGGACAACGTCAGCTTCAGCCTCCCAAGCGCCTTCTCTGCCACCGGCCACTGTTGCATCTTCAGCTGCTACTAGCAACCGAAATAGCAGCAAGCGAAAGGGCGGGCCTGCCACTGGAGCTGTGTCAACCTCTCATGTCTTGAGAACAACTTCTACGGCAAGCGCTGTTGCAGCTTCAAGCTCAAGCGGTAGCCTGGCAGGTGGGAGTGGCGCATTTGATATCCGCGTTGATGCTCACAAGAGCGTGAGCAGTGGGCCACCATCCCCACGAAGCATCAACAGTGTACACAGTGGCGCAAGCAGCATAATGATCGCACCTCCGCCACGCGTAGCCCTAGGTGCTGGCAACCAGAGTACTGTGACGGTGCCTGAGCCGAACAGCTCGGCTAGCGGAGGCAGTGGTGGTAGTTCCAGTAATACCGCGAGCGGCCCTTTAATCGGATCCGGAAGCTCTAGCGGTGGCAGCACGGGCGGTGGTCCTACAAGCTCATCTACCGGAAGCGGTAGCAAAGAGGCGCAGCCGCATCACTTTGTGTATACAGCAAACCACCACAATCATCACCAACGACACCTTGGCCATCACGTCGGCCACCACAACCATCACCATAGTATATCCTCTGTGTCGTCAGTGACATCATCATCTGTGATAGCTGCGGCTGCGGCCTCACTGAATGCTTCCGCTGCGTCAGCCCAGCTAGTCAGGGAAAAGGATATGCGTATTGCGTTGCTGGAACGTGAACTCAAGATCATGGAGTCTGAATTCACGCGGGAACTTGACAGGCTGAGCAAAGCAGAGTCTGAAACGGCAACATTCTGGCAAGCCAAGCACAACCGCCTGCAGCAGCAGATTGCCCACTCTGACACGGCTTTCCAGCTGCTACGTGCAGAGGTCGAGCTTCGTGAGGCCGAACGAACAGAGCTGCGCGCCGGCTGGGAGGATATGCAGCGCGCGGCTCTTGACCGGGAAGAGGAGATGCGTGCTCTACGAAATCAGGTGCGCGGCCTCAAGGAGTGGGTGAGCACGTCGACACGCACAGATGGACAAGTAGCAAGTGACGAGGTGTTTGGTGATGGCATGGCACGTCTGGCCAATGGGCTCCAGAATTGGGTCATTGTGCACTTTCGTCGTGCCAAATTAGGTAAAGTTATCCGGCACCCATTATGTGCGTACACGTATGTATCAACCATACCGAGTAAGGCTGACCTCTATTTGCTTATCTAGACCTGGAGAAGGCGGGTAAAGCGGCCCGTGACGAACTTGCCACGCTTGTGCCAATGTACAAGGAGTTAGTCCACTCATCGAAACTGCAGTTGCTGCAGTCTGCAGTGTCCCGCATCTTTGTTGACCTCGTCTTTGAGTCCTACTATGTGGGGTTGTCCTCTGACCAAGCCTCGCAGCTGGTCGGCGTCGAATCATTTTTAAAACAGTTTGGTATGTCACGCCCAACTGTGTCCCTCTTATCCTCCCACTCTATAGGCCTCCCCATCTTCGAGCCACCTTCGACCCGTTTTCGACCCGTCTATCGTATACCCTCCTATCCTATCCCATCTTGTGTTTCATCCAAACCTTCACCCCACCTACAGCTCACCCTTCGTGTCACCTGCCTTCCTTATTTTAGTTTTCCATGAGACTGTCCATCTCCGATTTCACTCCTATTTGTCCAAGCCACCTTATTTTTGCTCTTTCGATGCACCAAAGTGGAATCTCACGCTTTTATCTAACATATCCAGCCGGAGCCACCGAACCCTTAAACCAGTGGCGATCTTTGACACTGGCTATAATAAGCAAAGATGCAGACCAGCAGTTGCGCGAGCATACTGCACTTCTGACCGACAGTGTTGTGGCCCGTGTCAACAGCCTGCTGGATACTATTACAGCCGAAGGCACAACACAACGAAGTGATGCACGCGATCAAGCCTTGCGACAGCTCGTCACTAACGCCGTCGAGCTTGCACGCCTATTGGTGGGACAAAAGGCCATGTTCCGCGTATTCATGCCGTCTGTTATGCCGCACCAGCAGGTGTTCTTTGACGCCGCTACAATGGACGATATTGGAGGTGAGGAAGATGACGAAGATGGCCTCTCGCAGCGGGAGATATCATGCGTCACATTTCCCGGGATTATCAAGCGTGGTGACGAGACAGGCAGCCAGCTGCAGTACACCAACGTGATCTGCAAAGCAAGAGTCTTATGTGCAGCTGAGTAGAGTGGGACTCGAATACTCAGCCGAAGAGCCTCTTGTCTGGTGAATTATGTAATCACGTACGTCATCATTATGCATATATTAGAGACCTGCATTTTCGCTCTTGGGAGAATATGCCACATTACTGCATGTATGCGGTGCGAAATGTTACATTATCTACCGTGTTTGGGCGCTATCAGAAGTACATCAAATGAAAATGGAAAAGATGATACAGCAGAACAAGGCCAACTGGCGCAGAATATAGTACAACCTACACAAGAAATCTCACTTATTTCGCTCTAGACTATAAAAACGAAAAGCAATACACTGATAGCTGGTATAAATACGTGCGTTGTTTAGCTAGCGAATGGGGGCTTTCACTCGACTACTGGGTGGCTTAAAGGACACAAGAAATAAAGGAAGAAAAGAAGACAAATATTAGGCAGCACGTAAGCTACATATAGGAAACAGGTAGGTAGTGGCTGCACATAAACCTAAAAACCTAGACTGAGTGGAAGTTGGCAGGTCATGGTCATGCATATCTCGGTCTAGATTGTATGTGTCCGAGGCGTGAATGTGAGGCGTCTTCGGAACAAGTGCCCGACCAACAAAGCACGACCCTCTGCCATCTCAGCAAGACAAAAACAAATAAGGAAGACAGTCTAGCTATCTCGCAAAGCTCAGGTTCTCTGCGTCGTATCTGTTATCTGCAGGTTACGTTGTTGTTGTGCACATCCGTATCTTACGTTTGCAGATGTATTGGGATGCGGCGGTGCTACGACCCGACCCGACCCGTTTCTGTTTACTTTTTCTGCCCTTTGTGTCTTTAGTCTTCAGCCTCGTACACCGAGCACAGGTACAACGAGTGACACGGGCCAGCAATGTGACGATGATGGCTTATGCAAGGCCTTGGTCTCACTCTACCCTAAGGGTCTCATGAAGGTCTCGTGTTTGCTTATCCTCAATTTGCCTTTTCGGATTGCTGTTTGCCTATCATTCTATTATTACCTGCTTTCATTTTCATGCTAACCGCTGCTTCCTTGCCGAATATTGTATGTTTTGCTTTCGCTTTATTTTGATTCTTTTTAACTCGTTTGATTGTTTTCATGTGACTAGGGCTGTAATATTCTCTGTCTAGAACTGCATGTCTTAGGTCGCATCATCAGCCTTTGCACTTTAGTACCGCATCATTCACAGCCTTTGGCTGTCCCATAGTATCACTATAGCCTTCTGGTTCTATTCCAGTCTTTGTGCAGCCGGATCCAGCCGCCAGAGAGTTGCAGGCGTGTTCTGTAGCGCCCGCTCTATGCACTCGAGTGAGTGATGAGAATTGACAAGGCAGAAGTCAAAAACGCTAGCATATGCAAGAGGTCCCCGAAACCGATAGCACTCCAAAGCACAGCAAGACAATACGAAAAAGAGGGGACTCGTTTAGCAAACAGACAAATCATATAAGCATCAAGAAGAAGCGTGAGGGGTGGCCTCTGGCCACGCATTGCCAGTACACCCACATGATGGGTTGTCAAGACACAATAAGCACAGAGCAAGTCATATGTGCCACACTTGTTTTTGATGACCTGCCATTTTCGGCTTCACTTGAAGACCTAGTCAATATAGGATCCAAGACTTGCATGTAATGTTGTACCTAGTCTCTGCTCACCGCCTGCATATGGTCTTGTATTGCTCCGTGTGTGTGCTGTGTTGCTTTCCGGGCAGGCACCAGCTGCTCACAATTATATCATAATATATTGTAGTATGTAATAAACCTATGTCTGTTATCAACCGAGCAGGCCATATGCATGCGGCATAAGAAACAAACCCTGAGTGCTCATCCTCGGTGTTCCGAAAAAGAAACTGAACTGCAGAGCAGACTGCAGTGTAGACTGCAGAGTAGGGTAAACAAAAGTAGCCAAGTAGTGTGCTTTGAAATAATAAGAGCCTCATCTTTGCCTACCCCCTCCTACTCGCGGCCCCCATTTCCACCCTCAGGCTTGGTTTTGGAATGAATTTCCATGCTAGTACTAGCGATTAGATGTACTATTGGACTGCTATACTCCGTATTTTCCCGCCGGACACAGCTTATGTTCTGGGGTTGAAGGCCGGGTCGGGTATCAACTGGAAGTAGAATCCCAAAACCACGTCACGTAAGTAAGACACAGTCTAGGCCATCGAGAAGCCGTTTGTTTAGTGCTTGTCCAGTCTGGTCGATGATAAGCTGCTCCAACTAAAGAGCTTAGATTCTTATTTGAGCCTCAATGACAACTAGTACTGACTAATTTGTGCAACTGGTGGCCCAACAATACAACCCAGCGAAAAAAAAAAACACAGATAAAATCAGCAGAGGTTCGGTTTTAAATAAAGTTTAATAAAATTAAACGTATGGCTCACCGCCGGGATCGTGCCGCGTTGTGCAGTCTGCTGTGAGATGGAATAGCCCAGGCCGCACTGATACGCCCTCGTTCTTTTTCTTGCAGGATATATCTTGAGCTGCCCGCTCAGTGCTCTGCTGGCCTTCTCCTCATTTAAAAAGTCAGACCGCGACCCTCTCTGCATTCTCTTCCCTCTCTCAAACTTGCCAACTTTCCCATCTGTTCTTTTTTAATCGCTTGACTAAAGTTATTGCATATCCCTTCATGACACTCCATTACCGTTTTGAGGCACATTTAACCCAAAGCAGCTATAATTTCAGCCTTGATATCTGCTATTCCTTGTCAGTTTTCTCGCGCCATCATCATGATTAACGAGGAAAGCAGTAAGTAGGGGGGGTACTTGAGAGACCACTGATCTCAACAAGGCAAAACTAACACACTCTCAAAAGGTCGAGCATACAGCTATAATACCTATGAATATGCACAAAGCCCCACCGATGCTAGCAGCCACATGCACAGTTACAGCGAGTCCGGTACAAGCCCCGTGCAGACACGGCCCACCACAGCATCGGACACCTGGCTGCAGGGCGACTCAGATGAACTGGAAGCACTGCTCGACACCATGGGGGAGGGCCCTGGCGAGGAGGCCCATGGACGCCCCCTTATCTCATATCACCCTGGCACAGGCCTAGAAGGATACCTGCCTGCTTCGCGAAGTGTATCGCCAAGGGACAGTTGTAGCCAAACTGGTGCAACTGCGGTCCAAAACTATATTGGGGACGCGAGCCAGTATGGCGCACACGGCGATACATACGCCACAATGGGAGCTCAGCAGCCATTGCAATGCTTACTCCATAACCCAGCTGGACCAGGTGGCGACAGAACTGTGCTCGAGCCCCCTTTCAGCACACACTCCGAAATAGCACTCTCCATGGTATCATCGACGGCGTTGATCGGCACGGGCGAACAGTTTACTGCTTATTCTGATGACAGTACCCTCGATGCTGGGTATGAACAGGGCTCAGTCTCCTATCAAGGGTACAGCCCTGACACACCTATCCATGATGTTCCGAGCTCGGATTACCAGCAATCGAGTTCATATGTGCGCCACGATGTAGGCTATGACCAGCATCACAGATATGGCCTCTCTTCGAACCATGAATACAGTTCGACCTCTCACCAACCACAGGTTCAGGATGATTATGGAGAGGGGAGTCAACATCAGCCCTACAACTATAGGGTGATGGGCCAGTCAGGCAGCAGCGGCAAGCCGAAGAGCAACAAGAAGGGTGGAAACCGAAGAAAGAGATGAACGAAGACGGGCATGATTGAGGGAGTGTGTCAAAGAGGGTGAGGGTGATGGCTTATGCATAACATGTGCACTGTCTGTAAGAGTGCGAAGGGGAATTGGTCTGCAAAAGGACGTGAGAAAAAGAATGAGTGCGATAGAGAGATGGGGATGGAAGCACTGGCGGGGGGGAAGGTGGCAAGATGGCATGTCGTTGAATTAAGGCGGTGTCCAGAGATAGGAAGGCTCCATCCCCACAAGTTTCGGGTAGCCTCGTGGCAAGTGACCAGGCAGGCAGGCTTGCCAGCCTCGCAGCCTCGTCTATACAAGGTCGCACCTGCCTTGAGGAGCTGCCTACGGCTGGCGGTGTGCGGTGTGGCTTGCCGTTACAGCGTTCCAGCCATTTCGGGAAGCTGCTAGCGGTGGATGCAGGAACGGCTATGCCCCGTACATGCACCGGAGATCAGGTGTGTGTGTTAGTACCGATCGATTGTTGGTGTGCACCCTTTTTAGCGACTTGATGCTGCTCTCTTAACCTCCTCTTCAGCTTCGGCTTCTGATATCAAGCTTACCATTTCCATATGTTTGCCGTTTCTATCCAGTCTCTTTTTCGTTATATTCTCTTTTGTCTTTGTTTTCGGGCTGTCTTTCAGTTGTCTGCTTGCTTTTGTTGTAACGCTTGCTTCTCTCTGTTTTCTTCTTCTTTTCTTTCGTTATTCTTCTCTTTTCCCCCATTCTTCCCTCTTCTTTCCTTTCTTTTGTTTTCTTTTCTTTTGTTTCCTTTCTTTTCTCCTTTAATTTGGACAGGTGAGGGCTGGTCTTTTCGTCTGCGGATCCGTTTTAGTGCAGTGTATTCTGGACTTTCGGCAGGGTCTGTTCTTCGTATATCCCCTCTCTGACCGGCGTCTCGACGGACGGCCGTTTCTTTTCCTTTGGCTCGCTGTTCTCCCACACCCAGATTGTTGACCCCTTTGTCTGATGCCTATCTTTCGTTCCGTCTTTCTTGTTCTTTGTGCTGAGAAATATATATCTTGAGTTATAGCCTATGACCCAAATAAATAGTATGTTTTTGTTGATTTGATACTCAAAGCTTGATTTGCATGGTCCCTATCGATCCGGGCCGTTTTTCTGTTGGATTTGTGATTGCTGTGTCTTGAAGAGACAAAATACCCAAGGATAGAGGGTAAGAGGTTGTATAAATAAGCAACGAATTCGCTCAACAAATCCGAGTTCGCACAATAACGGCATTGTGTCTATCCCAGCCAAACGGCTGCACCGCCTCGTAAGATATCACAAATGAGGCTAAGCATTTCATAGTGTTCTTTCTCTCGCCCGGCTGCGCTGTGTCCAACAGTCCGGGCGTAACTCCGCCCAAAAAGGTTTCAGCAATGTCTTGCGAGCATCACTTCCGCCTTTCCCCAACAAGGCGTCCACAAAATATATGCTTCACTGCCCGACCTTGTCATACTTGTTGTTGAGTAATTTGCCTCAAGTTCTACCATCCTTCTTTCCATAGGCCAAATATTGGATGTGAAAACTTTTCAAAACAGGGCTGACCATCAGATATGCAGTATCAGACCCCGAAGACGGCCGTCTCATATCTTATCGCTTTAAATACAGGTTCGCAGCAGGAGCCAACGGGTCCAATGGATTGTCAAGTGCTTGTTTAATGTGAGTATGTAGGTGGGTATGCAAGGTATGTATGTACGTCGTACGCGCATGGGCGCTTTTGTATAGGGGGTAGAATAAATGTATGCTTAAATGCGAAGATCCAACACCATATTCAAAAGTAAAATGTGAAACAAAAATAAACAGAATCAGTGGAAATCCGCTTCAACGCGACCGTAACGCACACCATCCACCTTGAGCTCGAACCCGAGACCAGCACTGTCAACCACCATCTCCAGGGTAAAGTCGAGATTGTCGAATTCGACGCCACGTGTCGTTGTTAACCGTGTGAAGAGGCTCCGCGGCACAGCACCCAAATCGGTTGTAAGCGTGCAGACATGGATCAAGCCGTTGCCGCTGGAGCTTCTGACACCATCCACTTTTGACCGATCAGTTGTATTTGCATCGACATTGGTTGGCCGCGAGTATGCCTCGGGTGGCACGTCGTCGGCACAGGCGATCAGGTCGTCTGTCACAATGAGCGACTGCCCAGGGCGAAAATTGCGCGTGTAGTGGAAAGCAATGGGCGACAGCGGCGACATGGAGTCATCTTTGGCAATGTGCCACTGCATGCGGTCTGACACCATCCAGCGCTCCCATAGCGGCGACCAGTAGCGCTCGCTGACCGAGTGCTTGGACTCGTCGTACACAGTGGCATACGACGTGCCGTAGTGGTAGCGTGCTCGGCGTGACAGGACCATACTACCCTCGAGCCCACGCAGCACAGCACCACGGACGACTGCTGTCCACGCATACACGGGCTGCATGACTTCGATCGGAGGCACGTGCTGTGCGTTTCCGCTCAAGCTGTTGGCCCCGCTGCCATCACCGAGCGACAGGTTAGCAATGTCCAGAGACGCTGCTGCCGCGTGTGTCGGCCGCTCGCTGTATGGGGGTGGAGGCAGCTGAACGGTAGACCCCGTGTCGTGATTGACAAGGCCCCCCTCTAAGCCTCCGATTCCAGTATCGAAGCTGCCACTAAAGTGACGCTTCAGTCGCCGGTACAGGTAGTCGCTCTGGCCAAAGCCACCGACCAGAATGATGCCCGAAACGATGCCGCCCTGAGCCCGCAGCTTATCGACCTGGCCCTGGACCAGATCGCAGACCTCTTGGACAATAGGCAAGAATATATCTTGCACCTGTTCGGCCGTCATGACCAAGAATCCGGAGTCCAGGCCAGCCTCCTCATCGTCGGGAAGACCGGGAAATCTAAAAGTCAGTATCAGTACCGTAAAAAAACAAAACACACAGGATATACTTACGGGATATTGACTTCCTGGTGCTCATCCTCGTTGAAGTTGCGCTTCACAAACTCTTCAAAGTACCGCAGCCCCATCTGCCACGTCTTACTCTTCTTGGCCTTCATTTCGTCAAACCGGCTCTGGCCTAACCGCTGGCATACGTGCTCCTCGAATCGATAGTTGAGGAAAGCGCTGCCGCACAATCCACCTGTGCCGACGGCCGACTCCTCGACACGCAGCGGCTTGAGCGAGATGATCTTATATGCGATCAAGTCTACTGTACCACCGCCACCATCGCATACAATAAAATTGTCGCCTACATTCAAGTGGTTGGGCTGGATCGCCTTGAGTGTATACACGGCAGCGGCCTCGGGCTCGCTGATCATCTGAATAGTAGAACGGTCACCCATGCCTGCACGCTCTGCCGCCAGCAGAGTCGTGTTTTTGGCCGCATCCGACCACACAGCCGGGCACGTCAGCACAAAATCGACGCGTGTCGATGCCATGAAAGATGCACCGTATCGCCGCCCCAGTGTGTCCATGGTGTGCTTGTACACTTGCGTCAGGTAGTCGGCAACGGCGTCAACCACCGTTTTCTTGTAGCGGCTCAGCTGTGCAGCCGTCTCCAGCGGGCTCACGTAAAAGGGCAACTTTTGTGTGCGGTCCAGGAACAGCTTGATGCAGCGCAGCCTCGACTCCTCAGGCTTGAACTGGAAGCCCCAGCGCACCGTGGGTTCCGTCCCTGGCGGCGCATCGATTGGCAGGTCATAGGTCATCTCTGTTGGCACCTTATCGGATGTGATACCGTTGCCACCAGGCCATGTCTTGATAATTTCAATGTCGTCGGGCGTAGGGGTGTAGACGGCAGCGACACCGGAAAATGTTGTTCCAAAATCGACACCGACAATCAGACGGTCAGCCGGTGGGGTGAACTCGCGCACAGGTTCGCGAACCGGGCCGTGGATAGCCTCGGCGGCAGATGGGGGGTTCGGTGTTGAGTTGGACCCCCGGCTTATGCTAGCACCAAGAACGTTGCCGATTCCCGAAGTCGTGCTGGTGCCCGCACCGCCCCCTGTTGGCGACACTGGCGATGTTATGACATGAGCTGGGTTTGGGCGGAGAAGAGAAGCAGCGGGCGTGTTCGCAGGTGGTGTATTCCGGCCATGGCTGTTATTGCTGCTGGAGTATACACTGCCGTCGCCTGGTATTAACGAGCCTGTCGAAATGAAGGAGGCAAAGTTGGTCGGTGACGGTCCAGTAGGATGTGGTGATGACGAGGGTGAGGATGGGGGTGGTAGGGCACCTCCGTAGATGTTGCCGCCGCGCACATTACCAGCTTTAAGGGCTGCTTGCGTGGCGGCTAGAGAAGCAGTTGAGAGGGACGTCGGAGTTAGCTGCAAGGGCGATGAAGATGAGAGGGGGGTGCCGTGGATTCTCGGAGGTGGAGGAGGCGGTGGTGACTGGGCGTTTGCATATCCGGATGTAGCTAGGGCGGCGGTGGCGGCAGCTGCTGCGGCTGTCGATGATGTTGAAGCGGGTGTGTGTGTCAGTGGAGGCGGCGGCGGCGGCGGTGGTGTTGACCTGAAAGACGGGGTGGTGTAAGTCGCAAAGTAGTTGCTTCGGGCGTCTCTGGACCTTTGGGCCGGTGGCGGCGGAGGCCGGATAGGCCCGCCGCCGTTCATATTGCGAGGTGGAGATGTGTGAACAGAGGGAAGAGGAAACGTGAGGGAGCGCGAGAAGCTCTCAAGCTCAGTCTGGTCGTGTTCTTCGCCTTTCCCCGCCTGTGATGGTTTCGTCTATCCAATACGGCAGAGATGGGGGTCGAGGACAGCGATATGGAGGGGAGAAGATGGCTTGGGACGACAACAGTAAGCAGAAGTATCTCGAGACGAAGCTCGCTTTGAAATCGAAAGGCTGCGAAAGCAGAATTGGCGGGGGATGAGAGGGAGGGTCGAGCAGCGCGCCTGTGCCTTTGCGTGTCGATTTGATGGCGGTGCAGGGCGGATTGACCAGGCTGACTGGCGTTAGGGTCAACGGGCCACGAGGAGGTAGAGGGCGGGGTTGTCCCTATCAGGCTATCGAGTAGTAGGGCAGGCTCGAGCTTGTGTTTGTCGGAGGGCCGAAAGGCTGCGCCGAGAAGAAAGAGCGACTGGGCAAATAAAACTATCGGACGAACAAAAAGAGAAGGAACACAAACTATGCAGTAGTGAAGGGAATACCTAAATGTTGGACGAAACAACAAAAACTACGAGATTGATATGAGAAAAGATACGATGAGCTCCGAAATAAATAAAGCTATCAATTAGCTTAACTCTGTGCCTGGTCTAGGCACCCATTGAATAGGTACTGCGGGACGGAAGCGATTACGCGACCTGTCAGTAGGACAAGACAAGATAGAAAATGAAACGAAAAGAGAAAGAGAAAAAAGAAAAAAACAATAGAAGAGGGGAAAAGGAGGGAATCAAACAGAGGGACGAGACAGTAAGCATGTGCTCTTAATCCGTTTCCAGTCGAATGCCACCCTCATTGCCAGTACGGTTTTGCTGCTGCCTGTTGAAGGGATAGCTGTAACCGAAAAAGGAAAACAGAAAACGCGGAGCTGTCAGACCAGGCTGCTAGCTTCCACAGCTAGTTCGATAGATAGTAAGACGGGCGTACCATTGACTGGAGACTGGGAGACTGGCAGACTGGGTATGTGCCAGGCGGCAGCGAAACCACAGAACGCACCGCGGGCTCATTGGCGAATGGGGCCAGAAGCAGAGAAGGCTGAAACTGTCACTGTGCGGTAGGAAAAGACTGGATGGGAAAGGCACAGCTAGGCTGCCAATAATACAAAGCATATCCAATTGAGAACTTGGCGTCGCCAGGTACGTCATGGCCCGCAGATGTCATAGATCGCTGGCCACGGGTCCAAATATAGCAAGCTCGAATATAAGATAAGATACAACCAAAATTACAAAATAAGATACAAACTCCCTCTTCATAGGGTAGACCAAAGAGAGAGACCAAAAAGAGAGACCCAAAAGAGACCAGGCTATAGCACAGAAACAGAAGTAGACATATATTAGAGCAATTCCAGGATTGACGATTACGACAATGCATTTGCTGGTTGAACACAAAACACAAAAATACCAATGCTAAACATCCCGCAGCAGCAAAGAACCAGCTTACCAGTCCGGCGGTGGGCGCAGTTTGACAATAGAAACAGACAGGAGACAAGTGAGAACAAAATGAAATATAATTGAAATGAAGGTGGGAGAGCAAGCCGTCCAATCTATGAGAGCAAATAAAAAGTGTAGTATATAAATCAGGCAGGCAGGTAAACAAGAACAAGAGTAAACAGGTCAAAGACTAGAAACGTGAAAAGTGAAACGGGGGTATTTGAAGAAGAAGCTTTCTTTTTTTGTCTGCTGGGTGTGAAAGCCTCCAAATAAACGAGCGAACGGAAGAGAAGAAATATGATAACAATCGCCATGCTGTTGTAATGTGCAAAAATCAAAGAACGCGGCGAGGAGGTCTTGCCAGGCCCGCGTCAACTTGCAAAGGGGTATGATGTGCATTCTGCAAAGAGAAAAGAAAAGCGGCTGTTGGGGAATTCCCAGGACGCTCAGCCCTGGGCAGTCTATATACTAAAAGGAGTAGAGTAAAACAGCAAATAACAGGCGACTGTCAAGAAGATAACTGTGACAGAGTGAAGAGTAGGGAAGGGAAGTAAAAGGCCAGATATAAACGAGATTGGTCAGCAAAAGCAAACAAAGCATGAAAGCATAAAGCAAGAGGCAAGTGAATGGCAAGAAGCAGAAGAAACAGAAAACTTGAAGATAGTAGTAAGAACACCCAAGAAAACACCGCCAGATGACCGGATAGATGAATAGATATGACAAAAGCTGGAAAGCAGACGAGCGGGAAGGAACTTTTTGTGTGAAGTGTTTCGAGACCGCCCAACAAAATAGAGACCGTGAAAGCACAAAGTAAAAACTCAATGTGCAAGACAAAGGAAATGGGAGATATTTGTCGACAAAGGAAAGGTGTGAGTAAATATCACATAGAGTATGTTTGTCGGCATGGAAACAAATAGAGATGCGTATCATGCTTAAAACCGGTTGCCTGCAGCCCAAATACTTGCAGATGCAGACGCAGCCCAGTCGTTCTCATCATAGGGTGGTGTTGGCCACTTGTAATCAGACGTCTTCTTGCTGAGGTCCAGCGGCTTGGGAGTAACCGCCTCGGTGCCGTCAGCAAACAAGACGTTATGGCCGCTGGCTGAAGGCGATGGCGTGGGGTAAGGGTTGGACATGGCAATGTTGCTAACCGATTGCCGCAGCGCAGGCTTGCCGTCCTTCTCCAACCGCGTCATAGCGCGATGAGTCGAAGTAAGGACCTCGTCAAGCAGCTCATCTTCCTCATCAGGGGCATCGTATTGGTGGACACCCTGAGTGGCCTGGGCGCGGCGGGTTCGGCTTGAAATGGGACCGCCCCGTGCAGCGACGTGGAGGTTATCGACCGAGCGAGGATGGTGATGCGGCAGAGAATGGTGGCGTTTGAGGTTACTTGCGTTGGACAACATGCCAGCCGAGGCACCAACGGATACGGAAGTCGTCAAGTTGGTCGCAGAACCATGTGCCGGAATGGTAGGCAAGTAGCCGAGTGCATCATAGGCGCCATCCTTGGGGAGGGGGGCAGGGGCCTGCACGGGAACGGCCATGGGCATATGTCCGGACTGCTGCTGCTGGTCGATGATCATAGACGACCGGTTACTTGCCCATGGACCACAGCCAGCCTGAGCCTCCACCTCATCGTAAGCTGGTGAGATAGGGACCTGGTTGCGGCCAGAGAACCGCCGCGCCCGCTTACGCAGGTGTGAGAAAAAGCTCTCTTTGTGTGCGCTGGGTGGCGAAACCAGGCCACTGCTTCCAGTGAGGGCCTGCTCAGCTTGTTGGCGGTGGAGATCGGCGTAGTGGTTGGTGCTTGAGGCCACAGACAGCTGCCGGCCAATCTTCTTCGGTGTATTGTCGTCATACCGGCCAGTGGCGTTTGCGTACGCATCGTTGTATGTTGGTATGCGGTTATGGGCAGCTTGTGCTGTCACAGCGTCGGACATCGGTGTGATAGGCTTGATGGTAGGCAAAATCAGCATTGGTGCAACATTTGACGGTCCGTTTGTCCATGTGGTGCGTTTGCTAGTTGCGGCTGCAGGCCGCACCTTGGGCATCACAGATGCCGCATCAATTGAAGCGTTAGGATGATCCGGCAGAGGCCGAGGGCCAGCGACAGCCGAAACCGGAGCATGGCCGGATGGGGCCGGCGCAGGCGAAGCCATAGAAACATGAGAAGGCACGGGTACACGTGTAGGGATTTGCTGCTGGTGGTATGCCTGGGAAGGTACAGGTGCCGCAACAGGTGCTGCTGCCACCGGGGCAGGGGCAACTGCCGGCTGGTAACCAATTGTCGAGACAGGCGTGGAGCTGGCAGCGGGCTCTTTTGACATAGCACCCGAGGGGTCAGTGGTAGATGCTGAAGTAGAGATGGGCTCGGAGCGACCAATAAGAGATTTCCGGAACCAAGACTGCTTTGTGGAGGTAGGGGTTGTCGTGGCCGGGTCCTTGGAAGACCGGCCCAGATCGGACTGCTTACGCCCGAGAATGCGGGAGGCTGATGACTTGGGCCGCATAGGATCGACGGCGTCGACAAAGTACTCATGAGCAAGGGCCTGGGTCGATGTTGGCCGAGTCTTGGGGTCCCACATTAGACACCAAGTAACAAACTGGCTGAGAGAAGCAGGCCACTGAGGCGACTGCAGAATAGTGTCCATGGCATGCGGCGCCATCTTGGGGAACGAGAATCCGAGCTTGCCTGCAAGGCGCGAACCTTCCCGCCAATCACCACCACCGACGCGCTGTCCAGACTTGTTGTACCAGTTGCCGGGGCTGCCCATAATTTCACAGACACGCCACAGCTGGTCAACCTCGTTAACACCCGGGAAAAGGGGCTTCAAGGTGGCGACCTCGACAGCCATAGCACCGACAGCCCATATATCAACGGGAGCCGAGTACTCGCCAGCGCGGAGCAGCACCTCGGGAGCACGGTACCACCGGGTAGAGACGTAGGTAGTATACGGTAGCTTGGAGTGGGTTTCACGGGCGAGGCCAAAGTCGGCAATTTTGACGGTGTAAGACGGGGGGGTTGAGGGCGGTGTGACCAGTGATGAATAGCGGCGGAACGAGTTGGAAGTCTCCTGGTGGCCAGACGAAGAAACCAAGATGTTTTCGGGTTTGATATCGCGATGGAAGAAGTTGTGGGCGTGGATGTGTTCGAGGCCCTGCATGATCTGGAAGAGGATGCTCTTGACGCTGGCGTTGTCCAAGCACTTGTGGTCCCTAGCCTTCATGAGCTGGTAGAGGTTACCCTCCATATATTCCATACAAATATGCAGCTTCTTGCTGAAAGGGTCGAGGAAGATGTCAAGGGCGGGGACGAGGTGCTGGTGAGGTGGTAGGGTACGGAGGAAGACGACCTCGCGGAGTTCCAGGCATGGTGTGAATGACTGGAAGGTCTTCTTCATGGTCTTGATTGCAACAACAGTGCCACGGCGCGCAACGTTGGAGCCGGCACTGCGGACACGGGCGAGGACGACACTGCCAAAGCTACCGTCGCCAATCTCCTTCAAAACCTCAAACCGCTCTTCAAGAGCCATTGTGTTGGAGAGGAGGGGTTGGGTGGAGGTGCTCCGGTGTGTGAGATCGTGCGTGACGGCCATTGTGTTGTGTGAGAGGATGATATCGAGATGTTGGGAATGTGAAAAAACGAAAGCCGGTATCAAGCGAAAGAACCAAGATCAGTTTAAGAAAAAGAGCGGAACGGCTGACTGCGGCAACAAAGGCTGCGCCAACTCTTGTCTGTGAACTCGTGGGAGTAGAAGCAGTTCACGAGGACTAGAAGCACGCCAGCTGTTAGAGAGTGCAATGGAAAGAAGAGATAAAAGATCGAGTGTCGCAAGAGTAGTCTGTATATCAGGGGAATGGGAGTGAGAGTGCTGCAAAGCGTGTACGCCACGGCACGGCAGCACAGATGTGTGTGGTCGATGCAGGGCAGAGACGGGAACGATGCAGAGGGGAATAGAGCATGGCGAATCTTCAATAGGGGGCACAGGTGTAACCCAGGGAAATGGGCTGAGCGGACCGAGATATTGAACACAGAAAGATGCCAGAGACACAGGGAAGGGCAGTGGAGGGTGTAGAAATAGACATACTTGAATCCCAAAGCTGGAAGCTCTTTTCAAAAAGAGCAAACTTGCGTGTTCCGGGACATTCAGACTGATTGTAGCGGGTCGATTGTGAGCCGACAAGGCGTTATGGGAGGAGAGAGGGTCGGCGAGAGAACAAGAGAGAGATGGCGAGATAATTAGACGAGTCGAGACAAGAGAACAGAGACAGCAAAGCCCAGTTGACAGTTGGCGGGTGACAGAACGAGTCGACGGGCAGCAAAGCCAAAGCGAGGGTTAACGGCGGATCATGGGAGGTGGGAGGAGGGCGATTGTAGTCGGTCGTCGCTGGCAACACGAGTATAACATTCGATGTCGACGGTGAGTTGCTGCTGGGTGCTGGGTGTATGAGCGTTGAGTGTTGGAAGACGGTACGAGCCAGAAATAAAGAACGCGAACTAGTAGGATGAAATAAAGATGGAAGAGAGAAGAGGATGTAGGGGAGAGAAAGGGGAGGAGGGAAGTGAGTGGAGGATAAGGAGATGAAAAAGGAAATGAGGTAGTCGGAGGTGAAGAGGCGTGTGTTAAAGAAGCAAGAGCGTTCGGAGGTACGGGGCGAGAAGAACGAGGGAACGAATGAATAAGAACAAGAAGGAACGAGTAACGAACAATAATAACGAAAGCAGAAGGAACGAACGACGAGAGTATATAGAATGGTTATGAGGTCAATAGGAAATGCAAATGGCAAGATGGCAAGAGGCAAGAGACAGAAATGAGGAGGGAAAGAGCGAGCAAGCCACGAAAGATCAGGAAAGAGGAAAGAGCGAGGGACGCGCAGAGGCACGGAGTAGAGGCAGAGAGGGAAGGAAGGGGGGTGGGCGATGCGAATGTGAGAGGATACAGAGGCACAGAGAGAGCCACAGTGGAAAAGGGGACGTGAGGCAGATACGTTTGAATGATTTCCTGGGGACAAAATTGGGAGCCCATCATTACGGGCCATCTCTAAGCATACTGAGTAGGGAGGGGGCGTGTGCGTATGCGTATGCGCAGTACGTGTTAATGGGAGGAAAAGGGGACGCTTCGAACGGAAGCTCACAGAGGAGGCAAGTGCGAGGGCCAGCACAAGGGCCGCACCTTCCCCCCTAACAAGAAGACAGCACTAGTATTATGCTGGCATGTTTGAGACGAGTACTTGTATTAGACTGTGTATTGTGCGCAGAGCAATGTACCTCGTGCCTGCTTGTTTAGTGTCCCGTTACCCCTTCCCCCCGTCGTTGGGCAAGAGCTAAAAACGGTCCCATTCAGGGCCTTCGTCCTATGAATATATTTAATGCGATTTTAAATGTGAAAATAAGAGTGAGAAGAAAACAGCGGGGATCTTTACTCCGTCGAGCTTGAGCTAGCGTCGACTAGCCTGCTCCATCAGAAGCGCTAGTAATGGTATCTGGAGCTCCCGGGACACACGAGAAATGTCTCCCACAGAGCAGGGGCCGCAAGGAGAGGAGCAAGGAGACGACGGAAAGAGGCAAGCAAGGAGCAGAGACACGCTCGAATTTGGGCAGATTGTGGCCAAGGAGACAGTAGAAGAAAAAGGGAGGGGGAGGGTGGAAGTATCTTATGTTCATAGGAGAGCAACAGAATGGCGGGAAGATGTGCGGCACGATCTGTAATATTTCACACGGTTCGAAAATGACGGCAATAGTGACTGGCAGCTGTATGCTGGGATTGTCTCACTGCACCCCTCACACAATGAGCAGTTTGATCATACTCAGATTAATTTATTTTTAATAATAATAAAATCAAAGAAAGGCTTGAAGCTCACAGATTCAGTATGCACTACGCAATTAGCGTGGACGGGCGGTCTGGACACTGCCGCGAGGCAAACGGACGGATCTAATAGCGGTACTTTTGGTGTATCTTTGTGCCTACGGAGTAAACAATACTGCAATACAATACTGCCTTGGGGAGGTAGATGATTGGGTGGTGAAGAGTGATTATGAACGGGTGAAACGAGTGCGAGTGTGAATAGAATCCCAGGACAAGGTCAAGGGTGAAATGACACGGAGGGGTGTTGTAGAATGATGCAAGTACTTTACGCTGAGGAAACGAGTGAAATAGGGATTGTCCGTGTGCATAAATAGTACGAGTAGACTGGGAGGAAGATCTTGGTGGAGGCCTTTTTCGATCCATCTCATAAGCATACTATTAAGATAACTCGAGATCTTAGAAAATTACTTATGTTTATTCAAATATGCTTGTAAATGAAAGAGAAGAGGATGGGAGTGTAGTACAGGTATCTTTCGGGCCCAGGGTGGCAGGCTCTTGTTTGGCATCGTCTCTTCTTTGTATATGATGGATTTCGGTGATAGTGGTGACAAATCCAAAGATCTCGCATACTGAGCGGGCTGGGAACAATGCACGATGAGAACAGGCGTGCAAGGGAGAGACGCATAATAATGTACGACATAGACGAGTATATTAACTCATTAACAAACTTGAAGATACAACGGTTGAGATGGGAGATGGGACAGGGAGGTAGATTCGGGACGAAGATATGAATAGATTGCGTTACTTGTGTATTCGCATATGCACAGTAAGAAACAAAGTATCTACGGAGCACTGAGTACTCGGGCAGCCAGGAGTCTCGTTTGTAATAATAGAATAATGTAAGATAATATGGACGGGATGTGCGCCGGCGGTCCACTTGACAAAACAAAAGACGAAAAATAAGGTCAACAGGTTGGAAAGAAATTTGTCTCCATTCTGGCATGAAGAACGGCTACAGGGGGAGAAACGAGCCGTTGGGCTTGAGAGTTGCAATGCAATTAATGAGCAGAATCAAACGGGACGTGAAATGTAAAAACCGGTAGCAGTGATGTCTGTGCCGAGTGGCCAAAGAGTGTCCGTGTTTGAGGAAAGGGGTCTGGAGGGCGACAACCGAACTGGGGACCACGTTCCAGCAAATAAGAGTCATCTCGCTAGAGACGAATCCCCCGAGAATGCAAATGAGCAATACTGTACTTAATACGTCGTACGTATCTTAGCTTTTCTTCCACCGAGTCCAAAGAGGTGCTGAACACTTCGAGAAAGCGTTCGATGGTCGATGTGACGGTGGCGAGATGCAAAGAGCATTAATACAGCCATTATATGTTGATGATGGTGATAGTGATGCACTCGTTGCCAAGTAGGCGTGACGAGCAAGAGCAGTCACAAGAAGTAAATAGTAAATAAACAAAGCAATATTCAAATCGACGAATGGTTGTCGTTTGCGTTGTCAACAAGCACGCTATGCACGCAACTCCACGAACTGGTCAATACACAGCATGTTCACGGGCGAGTGATCTTTGTTTTGATCAACAGTAAAGCAATTGCTTTCGGTTTACTCGTAGTATGGTTATTTGACTATTAGTTGATAGTTGCAAGATATCTTGTGATTTGATTCAACTACGGGGCCGGAGGGGCAAAAGGCAAAATATAGTGGAAACGGCGGCGACGGACCGCATCTTGACTGGTAAATCTGCCCTAGATATGGGGCACCAAGCAAGTATCCTACAGGTATCTTAAAAGTAATTGTGCAGAGCTTGGAATCACGACTAACTACTCGTCGTATTTACTGGCCGCTGGAATGCGTTGGATGGGAGGTGTTTTTATCTAGGCCTTGCCGTTTCTAAGATATCTTACTAGTACCGGTATTCATTCCAGGCTGCTTATGTAAGATAGTAGTGTCCAGAAAGGGCACGGCTCAGTCAACTCAGTCAACGCGCCCATCAGACATGCGCACTGCTTCGTACTCTTTACTGATCGGCCATCTACGATCGTCTGTCCCTGCTATCCGGCCATCAAATGTCGGGGCGGCCTCAGACAGCAGTGACTGGTCGATCTACGGAGGACGTCAACGAAAGGTAATAAGCATGCCGGTGCTCACGAATAGAGCTATGCTTGCGATGTGCTGTGCTCGTAAATAGAGCTATGCTTGCGACGAAGCTGGCTAAAATGTCTGGCACACGAGAGCAGATTGTGGTATTTAAATCACTTAAAGATAATCAAACTTTAATTGAAATAATGGTTCAAAGTGGGGCATATCGTTAATGGGAGCTCACCACAACAGGAAACGGTCGCGAAACGTCACAAATCCAAACACCGCCATGCTTTTTATGTTTCTTCCCGTTTTTGCTTATGACAAGATGGTTCCTTGTCCTCGTACGTTACAGACCCGCCAATAGCACGCTGTCGTGACCAGCAAATGCATGCATCGGGTGCAAGCACAGTCATGCATTGCAGATGTACAAATGCTGAAATGCAGAAACAAACACGCAATGCAGCAAAACTATGGGGGATGCTGCCAAACGAGCCAACAGCGGCATCCAGGCAAACACTAAAATAGCCAACGTGTAATTCTCCGTCGAGCTACTGTGCCTACCGTCGTAGCTGCTATCTACGGGGCACATGCATTATTAGGGTAGTGGAAACGGCGGAACAACGAATGCTTAATAACGGTCAACGCGCGTGAAGCATTGTCCATCGCTCTTGCCGAAACAGCACGCCGTTCCTACCCTGTGCGTCCTTCCTTGCTCTTTTTCTACGCAAGGTGTTTTTTGGTGTTTTTTTGCCTCGCTCCTGCCATTATTGATGCTTTATTGCGAGCTCTGTCCACACGCAAATCCGCTGTCTCTGTTTGCCGCCACGTCGAAAGAAGACGGATTTACGTGATTGTCGCGAATCTCATGATTTCTCACGACTTGACTTGGAAGGAGCCAGGGCCTTTGCCACACACCATCGCAAATCAGTCATTCGAAAAGTGAGAGCGAAAAGCAACAACAAGAAAAGACGGGCAGAGGCGCCGGATAGTCCTTTCCTATTCGGGACTAGCTGGCTAGTGCCCGTTTTGGAAAGGCTTTGCCATTTGGAAAAGGGGCACGAGCAAAAGGGGAAAGAAGCTCAGGGCCGCCCCGTTTTTAACCATGTTTGTGATTTACGTTGCAATACGGGAACTCCAATACGGAGTACTGTGTGCTTGACCGTTTCTTCTTCTGTCTGCGTCTGCAGCTTGCATGTGCCCTTGTCCCCATCACCGTGTCTGTCATCCAATCTCAACGGCCTGCCGTGATCCTTTATTCCGACTTTTCACACCGCAATACACAAATACTCGTACATAATATTCTACACACCGCACATACAAGAATATCAGGAGTACTCCATAGCACACATCACAAAAGAACTTCATCCGATTTCCAGCCCCCGCCTTTGCGGTAATCTTGTGTGGACAAGACGAAGAAGAGGGTATTTCACTTTATTGCGGCGTACTCCGTATAACACTGCAAGGAAGATGAAGGGGCGTTCGTTTGTGTCGCCACACCGCTGTCTCGTTTACTTCACTGTGAGTGAGCGGTCTTGGTCTTCTCACATTCGCTTGTCGGTCTTCGCCTGTCATTTGAAGATGTCTTGCTTCGGGCAGCACGAGATAGCCACAAGCCACGGCTAAAATGAAGGAGGGGGGATGTTCAAAAGATAACGACAAAGGATAGACACAAGCGAGAACACAAGAGGGTAGGTTCAGACGAGCATTTCAAGGTTCGAAGATCGTCGTCGCGAAAGATTTAGATTGGGCTCCAGTCGACGCGTTTGATGAGGAGCGTGAAGGGGACTGACTATAAACGGTACTTGGTATTGTGTGAAAGTGGCACCTAACTACATGTACCTCGTAGACGCGGATCTAGCAAGTGGTCTCTCTCTGGTCGTAGTCATGCGGGCCGTCCTTGTCTTGAAACGCTGTGACTGACCGGTGATGGCCACAATGCAAAATCACACAATCACACAATCAGCCAACAGCATGCAATTCGCTCACCAGCCTCGATCTAGTGCCTCAGGTATGGTCCTCGCCGCCGGAAGTCTGAACTACGCGGTAGATTAGGGGTGAAGAACCTAGCATGAAACGGCAGTTCAGACAGGATAGATCTATGTGTAGAGAAGGGCAGGGCCGCACAGCATAACATAGCATATCATAGTATACCATAGCATACCATAGCAAACTACGAGTATAGCATGTCCTGGAGCACATCAAAGCATGTCATAGAGCACGGGATATTGGTGGACTGGCAATAATCCAAGGAATCTGCGTATATTAAATCCACGGCCACAATATGCACAGAGTATGAAAACACTCGCTCGGGACAGAAGGGGTCAGCTTTCAAACTTCTGGCATGTATCAAAAGGGCACGTTTCGCTTCAAGTAGTGCATCGTCGGTCGGGAATAGGGATGGGAAGAAGAGACGAAAAGACGCACGGGGGCTGAGATGGCGAGGGCTGGCCTGTCCTACACCTATCTGATAGTATGAGAAATGGGCTGAACAGAAATTACCCCCTCGTACAAAGAGGCATATATCATGGTCATGTCTCCTGCCACTCCTTGTGATGATGGCGTATCAATCGGCCCATTTACTTATCCCTTTTGTTACCACAAGCTGAGGCGAGATGAAGTGGGAGGCAGCAGACACATACAAATAGAGGCAGCCATCCCGATAGGCCGATTCATCCACGATGGGCATGGTACGGAGAATATTTATCGCCTCTAGTTTCTTTTTGACATTTGGCTTTCGGTGATCTGGGTGGGTGCTGTAGCTGAGTACGATTGATGATCCTGGGAGGAATGTTGAACGAAAATAAAATAAGAAGAAGGAAGCAGCAGCCTCTGCTACGTTTCTATCTGACTGCATCTTGAGGCCAGCGAACTGGCTGGCACAATGGCGATGCAAGGGGGTTCGGCCCAGAGCCCCTTTTATTGAGGGGCATCCTCTGGCTTCTTCTTCTTCTTTGCTTCTTTCTTTTCTTCTTCGCTGATTTCTCTTCAAATGTCTTGGGATCGTCTCTTTAGCCCTCTTGGTCTTTGGCCCTCTTGGTCTCTACCCCTCTAGTACTGTCCCCTCTGCGCCCTCCGCTCCCTCTGCTAATCTACGTGGTATCTTACACTTTTATCTTTTTCAGCTCGGATGTTCACTATTCACGCTTGGGCCTCGGGTAGTGCTTGAAGAGAGGAAAGGACAAGGTGCTCCGTGAGTGCATACTGAGTTGCATAGAATTGTCTGATTCGAAAGGGTGAAGAGTGAGGAGAGACACGCATGTATGTAAATTGCATTACATAAACGCACGTCTCTACCACGGTGAGAAGCATCATTGTCAATGCTTACCAGATGTCACGCGTAGTTGCCGTATCTTACTAGCTAAGCAATACCTCATGCATATCAGCCGAATAGGTCTTGCTCGGGCCCCTGTGTGGTGCAGGGACACCACGCCGCACAGCCTAATCTTTTTTTACTTTTTGCAATCCTTCTGGGTTTTGATATCGTACGAAGAAATACAAGTATGTACTCCTATGCGGGTCTGATGCAGGAACAGCCATCCCCGCATGCGGTGCTGCTGGACAGCGTTCTGCGCCCTCAAGGGGTCAGAGACATACTGTAGGAGAATATGCATATATGCAAGGAGGCAGGCCGATAGCCTAGAGCCTGGAGCCAGCAGCTTACGTGCTCTCGTATATGTCCATAGCAGTCGGTCTTGCCATCCGAGAAAGAGACATGCCTAAAAACTGCTGTCTACCCAGATTTGGTCTGCCACATGAGACTTTGCTGCAGCATGCAGGTCAGGTGAGGGTGTGAAGCAGGCGTCGGCCATGTGATATCTTGGTCACGGAGATGTGCTCCGAATGGTACACAACCTGGAAACTAAGGTAGGCCGGTGATCTCGCGTTTTATTCATGTTACCAAGCGTGTTGTTGTTTCTGTTGACATGTTTTAAATCTGAATTTAATATGAACAAAAAGCGTGAAAGACATTGAATTATATATTGAATATGTTGTTAGCCCATTGCAACATGTAATTTACTGCTGGAATATAACGTAAAAGGTGCTCATATAAATAAACATAGAGCAAAATATTATATTCAAACCAAAACAGATCTCAAGCCTAAACAGATCACATATATTTGTCTTGATATCATCAAATAAAACGTCGGGACGATATATCAGACCTAAACATATACACTATCGCAAAACAGAATATACCAGCAGAATATACAAGAGGAAATAGATCTACTTGTATCAATGCGCACACAATCAAATACAAAACCAAGTACGTATCCTTCGCCTCGCTCGCTAAATAACCTCAAATACATAAACACACAAGACAGAGCAAGCTACTTAATAGTCAATCAGCCGCAGCTTCTTACCGATGTCCCGGCGCCGGGAGGCCCGTTCCGACGGCTTGATCTCGCCCGTGTCCAAGCTTTCGTTGCGCGCCTTGAGGGCTTGCAGCAGCATACCGGCATCAAAGAAACCATCTGCTTCGTTAGTGTCATATTCATTGCCATGGAGAAATGTGAGTATAGCTTACATCCACCGAGTTCGTCGTCTTCGCTCATCGTGACACTGTCTGTCGCAGGCGATTCTGTACCACTCAGCATCGCTGTCCTGATCACATCGCTGCCCGTGATCAGACGGCCGCGCGACTTGATGCGGTTGAATGGGCGTGGCCGAATGTTCACAATTTCGCGCGCGCGCGACTGCTGCTTCGACATCGACCCGGTGCGGCGGTTCGCGATGCGCAGGATCCGGCGGATCTCGAGTAGATAGCTCTCAAACGTGTCGATAAAGCGCTTTGTCTGCCGGTGCTTGCTCGAGACGCATACGCTGATACCGTCGTCCTTGATGATGTAGCCGATACCAAACCCGTCAGCAGACACGGGGCCGAAGCCAAACTGCCGCAGCGACGGGTTGCCGCAGTTGGATGTCGACAGGATCGTGTTGTTGAGTCTGTCCCAGCCCGCATCCATAAAGATGGACGGCAGGTTTTGAATGTGGGCCCGTGATGTCGTGCTGTCTCCGCGAGCCCGCATCGTCGATCCCTCGACACCATCAACAGCGACGCCTTCCGATGACGAAAAGCTGTCACGCGGCGGCGGGCTGAATCCACGGTCCGACTCAGCCGGGCTGCTGCCGTAGCCGCCACTGCTCATTCCCGTATTGACACTGCCAAGCTCGTCGTCTGCAAGCCGCTGCCACAGGCAGTAGAGAGCATACAAGTGCCGATCGCAACCTTCAGCCTTTGAACATTCGCGCGTGGTGTTGGTGTGGCGCTGGCATGCGCGGCGAAGAGCCTCAATCTTGAGTTCCGCCTGGTTGTCACCCCAGAATGTCTGCACAAAGTTCACAGACTCTTCTGAGACACTGCGGATCGCCTCTGTGCGGCCGTGCAGAAACACCTTGGTCATCGCGGGCTCGTAGGTGCACTCGATGCGACCATACAAGCCGTAGTAGGCAGCCTGGAAGGCCATCTGAACAAAGGCATCGGGCGAGAATCCCATGCTGGTGATGAAGTTCTTGCCATAAGCGTCAAAGTCAAGGCACTCGAACTCGTTCTGACCGATAAGATCTGCAAGGCGTGATTCGGCAAATCGGACAGCAATGCTCAGCTCAGGGATCATATCCCATTCCAACTTGTGCGGTGTAGGATTGACATCACCAAAGCTCTCTGGGTCACGCTTTGATGGGTCGGGGCTCGCCGACTTCCACAGCGAAGGCGACTGGCCGTTGATGGAGCGTGCAAAGCGCAGGATAGTATCTGTATACACATCACTGGCGAACCGGAGAACAGTGTGGCCGTCGACGCCGGTGTGCTCAAAGTTGATACCGGCGCTACCGTTCTTGCATACAATAATCTGGAGCTTGTCGTACCAGCGGTTTGTGCAGGTGCCGATTTGAACACCCTTCTCAATGTCGCTCGAACCGCACAGCATGTTCTGGCAGAGAGCTGCAGCCGATGCAGGCTCAGTGTAATCGAGACAGACGACAAACAGCGCCGAGTCAACAATGCCAAGACAGTCGGCATTGTTTGAGCCCTCTTCGCGGGTGAGAACATCCCGGAGGCCAGACCACACCTTGCGGTTCTCTGTGCTCAGAACTCCCAATGCACTCTTGGCAGCTTCTTGGATTGGAGTCTGTGTGGCATCGTCGATGATTGTCTGAAGGTTGATGGCAAGATCCCGCTCAGTCATGATAAGGTCTGAGTTGATATCGAGGACGTCAAACCAGTAGAACTGGCCGTGACACATGACAACAATGTGCCTGGAGTTCGGATCCTGCTCGATCTGGCAGCCGTTATCTGTGGGTACACGGGCGGTGCCGAACAGCCGCGAGTACTGGTACATATCCAACGGTGTGCCGCGAACCATGTCGGGAGGCAACTCTTCCTTCCGAACTGCACGCACGAAGTTGAGGGCGGACACGACGAGAGATGCAGCACGCGTCACCTGGTTGTTGCGGGCAGGGGTTGGGTCATCCTCCAAGAGGAAAAAGGGGTTGAGGTTCAAGACAACTGGGTTGTCAAAGTTAAGGTATGAGTCGTACCCTGATATGTTAGTGCAACTGAATTCGGTAGAAGCATGAGATTTGGATCGACTTACAAAACTGCTCAATGTAGCTTGTACGGCCTTCAGCATACGTCTTGAGCTTCTCTTGCAGCTCAGGGCCCTCACTTCGGAGAAACTCATCCACAGCATGCCGCGTCTCGGCATGCTCACGGCTGGTTTGCAGTGGCCTGAGGACCTGCAGGTACTTTTGGCAGGTGCGTTCAAGTTCTGGAATGGGCAGCTTGGGTAGCCTATCCTGGTGGGAGAATGTGATGCCATCGCCCGCAGACGGCTGCTCATGAGCGTAAGACATATTGCTGGGCTTGGAGTTGGGCTTGGGACTGGGTTTGATCCTGGGAAGAGTGCTTCCTCCGTTACCGTTAAGGCGAGGGACCTCCGGGTAGTTTGGAACCGAGCGTGGTGTAGAGGTAGGTTGCCGATCGATGGGGATAGAAGAGGCAGAAGTAGGAGAGGACAACGTCTCGCCAAGAGGCTTTGGGAGCGTGAAGGTGCGGACTTGGGTCGTCATTGTTAGTTGCGTTGTTGAACGGTACCAAGCGGTAGGTGTTTGTAAAAAAATAGAGGGAAGAGGGAAATATTGTCAAAGACAACAAAAGAATTGTTTATGCGTAGAGAGGCGATACACTTGTTGAGACGTTCAAGCCGCGCAGAGCTGTGCGGTAGAAGTAATGGCAATCCTGGAGGAAAAAAGGTGGCATCACACTTGATTGAGAACTATCTCACTGATCTCATAGTAAAAGCATATGGTAGTGAAGGGTATTGTAGAGGATTTGGTCGCGTGTAGTAAAAAATAACACAAGAAGGAATAAAGAGAATGCACGAGGGGGAGGACGATGATGTTATATAAGAGTAGGAAGGCCTTACGAAGAAGACGGCTATGAATGAGTAAGAAAGGGCTTAGATCGGATCTAATACATTTCAGATGTGGGGATAAATGGGCGTGCGGATGACGGAGGAGGTAACTCGACTCTTAAAAATTGTAGGAAAGGAGAAAACAAAGAGAGGCAAATATGTGGCATGTAGCGTATGAAGGGCAGTTGTTTGGCTGTGAACGAAGCCAGGGCCGACTTTAAAAAACACATAAATTAAAAAACACGAGGCGAGAGGCCGAGACTAAGCCATAGTAAAAGAGGTGTGTAAGAGAAAGGGAACAACAGGAGGTGCAAGGTAAACGTTATGGAGAGGACGTGTGGGGGGGCGTAGAGGAACTGGATAACCGAGAGTAAAGCAGAAGCATGACAAAATAGAAAAATAGGCTAAACAAGGACAGTGGCGGAAAGAGACAGCGAACAAGATAAAACGGAACGGCTGGAGGGTGTGGCCTGGAAAGGCTTGGATAGAGTGAGTGTAGAAGTTCGGAGGAGCGCGCACGGGAGAGTGGAAGTTGAATATCGGGCGTGCCAGGCTCCACTTGCAACAACCAGCAGGCCGTAATAACGGATACATCGCAGCCAGTCTGCTCCTACTTCGGCACTGGCCTAGATGCCGTCAGATGTCGTGGAGCACTGCTGACCAAAGTGGCCATAGAGACCGAACTGGTCATGCACATTCAGAACAGCTGAACAGCCTGAAGCTGGACAGGTTGTGACTGTTTCTTGTTGTGACAACTGGCTTCTGCTGACCAAGTCATGAGTGTCTCACCATAGAACTGGCGAATGGCCTAGCCATTGTGAGTGCGTAACAACACGAGCCCAACGGCTACGTGAGCTTCTTGCTCCCACGCATGGGAGATCGAGGCTGTGGCCCTCCTTACAACCGGTTTATCCAGCATTCCACGTGGGTAGATGAGTGAAATTGAAAATGCAGGCATAGTTGGTCCCGTTTCCGCATGACCGGGGAGAGTGATTGCACACGACAAGTACTTCGTAATATGGGAGTAGACGGTTTGCAACTTGCCGATATGGAAGGGATGGTTATCCAAGAAGGTATGCAGAGGCAGAAGAGCCAATCGTAGAAACAGGATATACAGGAGAAGCAGGAGAAGCAGGAGACAGTGAAACAGTAGAAAGCAGAAGGGGACAAAACAAGAACAGATCAACGGGAATAAACACATCAGAGGATGTACACATACCTTGACTAGGCTCGTACAGCTGCAGTAGATGCGAGTCCGAAAGCCGATAGTCTGGGGTTGGCGTTGGACCGGGCTGTGGTCGAGGAAGCGCCGGACTGGCAGGTGACTACGTTGGATGCAACTGAGTAAACAAGTGAACGTAGGAAGAAAGGGCTGTGTGGAGTTCAGAAAAGGGAGTCTAGGAGGATGAAATGGCGATGGTGATGGAGATAAAGAGCAAGGGCCGGATACAAAGAGGATGAGACGTCCAGTGTCTGTGTCTTGTGTCTTGTGGCCTGGGGAAGCTTATAAGTAAAAAGCTAGGCTTGGTTGTGCCTATTGAAGACCTTGGATAAGAACGGCGAGAGCAAGGTAGAGAGGCGAGGCAAGGATGGCCAGAGTTTAAGCCGAACTAGACCGTCTTGAGGAATATCTGATCAGGGTGTAAGGGGGTGCAAGGCTATGGTGCAAGGGGAAACGGAAGGAGTACGGTGGCCTAACAGTGAGGGATAAGCAAGAAAGCAAGGTTGGGTAAGCAGGAAAGTGGGATGAAGGGTATGAAAAGAAGCGGCAAGGAACGTGAGATGTGCAGAGGAAGGCAAAATATGCGCGGGCGCACAAAACTTACACAAGGCGTGTTAGATGTGTTAGATATGGTCGAGCCTGGGGCAAAGTCTGGGGCAGCCACGAGATAAACAGGTGGGAGGCAGGAGGGCTGGAGGGGTGGCCACAGAGAAAAGGGACGTTCTGTTTGGCTGTAGATTCACGACAGAGCCTGATCTGGTGAGAGCCTATGGCGAGGTGGTGAATGATGACAAAAGCTTTGCCTATCGTGTGTCTGTAGTGGTGGACAGAGGGCCAGGCAGGACACAAGTAGACAAAGTCAAGCAGACGTATGAGAGACGCTGCATATGACTGTAGAGACTGAGTGAGGCTAGACGAGAAGTGGCGTGGCGACGTCACGGCGCTAAGACTAAACCGGGCCAGGCCATGCCGTGCAGCATCCGGGGATACGGGGGAACGGGTTGGCGGGTGAGAGACGGCCGAACTGGGGACGTTGCAAGTACTGCGTAGTTCTGGCCCGTGGTTCTTTGTCAGTATCGAGCCGATGGTGCTGCAACTAATCAGGGCTCTCGTATTGTTCCAACGTGAACATCCACGGTGTTTGCGCTGTGTCTTGGTACAGCGAAGCAGGAGGCAGGTAACGTGTGAGATACACCTTAGGAATGCCAAAGGGAACAGACTGCTCCGACAGGAAGACAGGCCCAAGACAAGCACGAAACAAGAAGCGGTTTGCAGAATGAGGGGAAGTAGGGAGGCCAGCAGGCTGAACGAGGGGATGTGGAGAGCCCTGTCGGTCGAGGCTTGGCCTGGCCTCTGAGAGTACAGACATTGAATATCAGCATAACCAATGTATGGCCGGTTCACCTTTGAGAAGTAAGAGTGACGCAACTGTGGCGGCCCATCCTCCGTACTGTCCGTGATATCTGCCCAGTTGGCATGCAGTGCTAGTGTGGTGCCTTTTCGGACGAGAGGATGTCTTGGATGGGATGGCACTATTGTGCTGGAGGGCGGTAGAAGGGAGCTAGTACGAAGTACAAAGTACGAGCCTGGAAGCCCGGAAAGCAGAAAAGCTAGAATGGCATCTTACAAAGGCAAAAAGAACAAATAGAACGAATGAAAGAATCGGGCAAATAGACAAATAGACAAATAGACCAAACAGATAACCCGAAATGGGTCTGCCGTCGTCCAAGTGTGCTCTCCCGTGGACCCGTTGACGAGCAGAAACGACAGGCCAGTGAGGTTGCGCGCGATTGCTGGACATAATTCTCGGGCGTTGTTTGTGGCCTGGCTCGGCGCGTGTTGCACTTGTTTCCTCAACTCATCGGCTTTATTCGCGGCCAGGCAAGGCCCCTTGAGTGCCGATTGCGGGCGGCTAGCTTCAGCAAAGAAGTGCTAAGACTAGCCTGGTCTGGGGCGGCTCCGATAGCCTGGAGCCTGGGGATGACCATGACAGGCCAGTACTTTGTAGTGCGGCTCCTCGCGACATACAAGAAGGCGAGATAATGACGAGGTGAACAGGGCAAGCAATATCGCAGAGAAGAGACGATGTCGTTGTTTGACAAAATGGGAAGGGTAACGTGACCGTCAACTGCTTCAAAAGCCAAAACAGAAGGAGCGCCACGGGCGCCAGGCGAGCTTTAGACGGCAAGTACGCCATGAGTGCCTGCCACGAGCAATATTCGCCACAGCCAGCAGCACGGAAAGAGCGATGGGGATAACGCTGTGACCCGAATGCCGTCGAAAATGGGCAATCGCACCATGCCTTAACTCTGTCAATACTTATGTAATCAACCCCCAATCAATGAATCATCGCAACTTCATCTCAGCCCCTCGCACTCTTTTGTTCATGCATCTACTCCTTTGCAACCTCGCATGCAACTGTTCCGCCTCGCTCCCCTCACGTCTCCAACTCCCTGGAAAGACTCCACCCATATTAATACTCCGTCCGCTCACGTCTCGTCATCGCCCATATCCGTCCTCATCACGGCCACTTGCCCTGTCTCGGTGCGGCGTGCATGCGTGCGCATCCGCCTCCAGATACGAAATGCCTGCCCTCATGCATGTCTTGGTTTTATACAAGATACTAATCGATATAATGGTCATGCTCCAGGGTATCCTCGCTATTTTCGTGTTACGTGTCTTGTATCTCTCAGCCTTTGTTCGGTCCTCGCCCACTGGATATTCAGTGTTGCCCTGTTATCTTACAACCCCTACCTACCCCCTCGAGTGCGCTCCGTCCGTATCCTGTATGCTTGTTTTCGTGCTTCATTTGTCTGCTTGTAGTCCATTGTGCTCATGGTTCACGGTTCATAGTTGACGGTTCACGGTTCACAGGCACAGTTCACGTTGACGGTCCACGGCTTACGGGCCACAGCCAACTCCGGAGTAAGAACTGCTTCTAGCAAACAGGCCGCCCCAGGACTCGTGCGTAGTCCTTATAGGCATTCTTCGTTCTGAATACGAGAGGCTGTTTGCTGCTCTGCTATGACACAGCTTGTACGAAACCCGAGCGTGTTCTACAGCCACTGCATGCGGTATCTGCCTCTCATTGCTCAGCACAGAGCGCAAAGAAAGCAAAGAAAGCAAAGGAAGCACGACATGCCGCACGCTCCGTAATCTCCTACCCATCATCTTGATTCGCGGAGAAGGGATCGTTGATCTCCGTGGCTGGGCAGAGACTTGAAAGGGGCCAGCCAAGCCTGCAGATGATGGGGAAGATGGGGGAACGGAGAAAGTAGTGTGGAGGGGCTGCTTAACTTGTGATGATGAGATCTGCTTCTGATTACTGGAGACAGCAGGAGAAAAGTGAGAATGAGCCAGGGTTGATTATGACAGGGCCTCGCTAGTGACATGTGATTACCTGCAAGGCGCGTGGACATATCCTGTCGAGACGGGACAGTAGCAGGTGGCATCGTTCCACCACGGCCGAACGGGCAAGACGGCAGGAAGACTTGCTTGAGAAAGAAGGGGCTGATTTTAGCAATTTATATTTAGAAAGGAGATAGGAAACCGGGGGTGCTGTGTCCGTGGTTTCTTTTGGGTGGCCAATACTTATCTGATTTATATAAGAATAAAAATATATAAATATACATATAAAACTGAATATATAAAGATAATACCTTGATCGATCTCAACAAGGTCCCTGCTTTGATGCGCAGTCTTCCGTACGAATGTGGGTAAACGATGCTCATCGATTTTGCATTGTTTACACTCCCTCGGCCGCGCGGAAGAGGGGCGTTAAGTACTTTGGTATGATCGTGGAGATTGCCTTGCGAAAGAGATAGACGGCCAGCTCGGTTTTAGACCGATTCCATACTCGACATGATCTGCTGTGGCATAGCTGGCCACCAGTTCGTGTATCTGCCTGCTTACGAGAGGAAGCACAAGCAACATTGCAAAATGAGTCGAGTCCATAGCCTGTGTTCTGTAGCATAGTCTGGTAAGGACTGGGCAGTGGCCCGCCTCTTGCTGTGACGCAGATGGTTCTCGATCAAGCGTACTGTTTCGATTCGTTACGACGGCACAGCATATAAGGTTCTTGATGATAGGCTGACAGCCGAGCCAACTGGCAGGGAGTAACATGCATGTTTTCAGATCTAGTCTGAGCCGGTGTCGGCCTGTTGGTACATAGGGAGGCGAACGCAGCTCTACTGAGAAGTTCAGTCAAGAACTGGACATGCCGTCTGTCTGGAGATATCATCTCATACTTACACCCATCTCAGTCAAAGATGACAAGGACAGGGAGAAACATGTCTGCTCAACAGAGGGACATCTACAAATCCAGACAGCAGCCAGGATGGCCAGCATATAGCAGGTCATCGCCATCGTGTCTGGGCCCTTGCTGTCTGCCTCTCTAGGACGCTCCTAGTCTGGTTCTAGCCTCTGTGTATTCATATGTTGAGGCCGTGGATACTCTGCGCACTTGCGTCTTTACTCACTCTCCCCCTTCAACCCTTTACCATGTTACGTCCATCGCCAACTATCCTCTTGTCCCCTGTGGTAGTTACATCGTCACCCGTTGCACCACCATTCGGCGTTCAGTGCTCAGGCAAGCTGGGCAGGGATGCCACAACCTCTCCTCGTCATTCCTCCTCATAATCTCTCCTCGTCACCTCTCCACATCTACCTCTCCTCGCTAACCTGTCCAGCCTCAATAAGTAGCCAGGCAGCTTTTTATAGTAAGTATGTAAACTACGGATAGCTGAGCCTGCTCTACCGGTAGACTGCCAGTAGAGTTGTGTCATGTGTCGAGCCGAGCCGCAGACAGCAGAGTACCTGCCAACGAGGACAGACCAAAGGAACAGAATACATGCCAACGAGGACGGCTCGGGGATGACATGGAATACAGGATCGCATCGCACCCATTGATCTTTTACTTCTATCTCTCTCTGCCTGCCCAGTTCTGTCCTACTCGACAAGCAAGACATCACATACACGGCCTGCAACAGTACGCCCTCCGTATATTGTGTCTCTCTTCCTCTCCAAAGTAATCAATTTCATCTGATCTGATATTTGATCCATCGTCAGTGCCTCTCCGCTTGGCTGTATGCCCCTACCTCGTCACCCTTTACAACCGATTGTTCCCCTACCCTGTAAATCATCTACTCTGCTCTATATTGTTTTGTTCCGCCGAACTGGCATAAACTAAATTGCCATTCTCCGTGATGCCATGCAATATACATCTCGCTCAATAAATATCGACCAGCCGAGTCCACGAACTCTTCGTCCTATAATTTCTGACTGGTTCTTCTTTCTACTACTACCATCCCTCCTGCCCTTGTCGATGTCTTGGACTGGATTAAATCTCCTGCTATCCTGCCACTGTATCAGACATGTTTCTCTACAGATGCTTTGTCAGTTTTATATAATGCATATCACACCTGTCGTTGCTCAGTGAAGCTGGAAGAGACATTCTTGTCCAACATTGGCAGATGATCAAATATTCGCACATTTCCCTTTCATCAACCCTTCATATGGCTTTCAACAAATCTTGTACGGCCTTGCGTCCTTTTTTTATTAACACATTATAACATATAGCATACTGTACCCATCAGCATTTCCCTCTCCATTCCCGCTCCTCGTGTCGGCCCGCTTCCAGAAGACTTTGAATCTTCTCCCGCACCGTCTTCTTCTTCTACTCGCCTTGATATATCCTCCGATTCAAGGTTCAGGTTCTCATAGCTTCTGTCACCATGATGTCCTTCTTTCGGGTACGGCAAAAAGACAAGTCGCCGTCGGCCTCATCTTCGTCACTTTCGGCCTCGTCAGCCGCTTCGTCTCCCCGAAACCAGCCATGTACGCTACACACCCCAACAGAAACGCTCCTTATAACAACAAGTAATATGGATAGCTCGCAGGATACCGGAAAGGACGCAAGGCAAAATACCGGAAACAGTGAGCCCAAGCCGGTATCCGAGCAGCACATGTCAGAGCTAGAAGCGGACGCAACGCCGCCTTCATGCACCTCCATACAAGCAAAGACTGCGACTGCAACAACCGCTTCAGAGGCAAACGCAGCCACCTCTACCTCTGCCACAACACTGGTTGATGACAAGGGCCGGTGCCTGGCATGCAGACAAGAAAAGCTCGAGGCACGGCGGTACCGGTGGAAGGTTATCATAGGGTTGATATTCCCCTTTGCCCTCCAGGCGCTCGATGTCACCATCATCGCCAGTGCCTTGCCATGGATAGCCACTGACTTTGGTATGTATTGTCCATGAGCAGATTTCGGCAACGACTAACCTGACCGTGTAGGCGAGGTATCGCAGCTCAACTGGATCATATCGTCATTCAATCTCACGTCGGCCGCGTTTATACCCTTTTGGGGCCAGGTTGCCGACATCTTCGGCCGCCATCCAGCCATCCAGACAGCGCTTGTTATCATGATGATCGGTAGCGCCATCTGCACAGCCGCTCCGACGACGGCATTCCCGGTGCTCCTGCTCGGCCGTGGCATACAGGGCTTAGGCTGTGCTGGCCTCAACGTTGTCGTGCGTGTGATTCTGCTCGATCGCGTGTCGCTCAAGGAGAATGCAAAGAACTGGTCCATCTTTTCTTTCACGGCGGGCATGAGCTACGGTATTGGTCCCGTTATCGGCGGTGCCCTGACCAATGTCAACTGGCGGTGGTGCTTTGCCATCAATCTGCCAATATGCGTCGCCGCCCTTGTACTAATCTACTTTGTTCTCCGTCCAGAGCTTCTGAGCGCCCAGCCAGTAGCAGGAAGAGACCAGAGTAGAGACACAGGCCATGCCGACCCCAGCAACCAGACGCCTCCGACTCTCGTGCAGCGGATCGCGACAATCGATGCCGGCGGACAAGCACTCTTCCTCTCCGGATTCGGGCTGCTCATTCTCGCTCTCACATGGGCTGGTGCCACGTACGACTGGACCACGGCAGCCGTCCTCGTGCCTCTCTTCCTGGGACTGCTTCTGATAGCTGCCTTTGTCGTCTACGAGCACCACATGACTCCTCCAGATGGTGTAATTTCTCGCATGTGGCCGCGACAAAAGGCAATGCTGCCATGGAAGCTGCTGGCAAGCAAGGATATTGGGCTCATGTTCTATATCAATTTTGCAACCGGCGCTGCCATGTACTCGGTAAGTCTGTCTTGCCTGGCCCTATTCTTGGAGACGAACAAGCTGACAGACAGGTCCTCTATTTCTGCAACCTCTACTTTACAATGGTCAAGGTCTACGGTCCGACATACGCAGGCACACAGCTTCTATACTACACCCCCGGGCTCGGCAGTAAGTACCATCCGGTGTTTAGGAGAGTACATAAAACATCAGAAAGCATCTAACCCGGTAGTCGGAGTATACCTCTCCATGTACCTCCTGAACGGCCGGCCTTGCAACACGTTTGCACCACTTATGCTCGGCTCTGTTATCGAGGCGGTGGGTGTTGGCGCACTCGCGTGGGCCCTCTGGAGCGAGCACCTGCCTGCAATCATCTGCATGATGGCCTTGACCGGTGCGGGCACCGGACTGCGTCTCATGCCTGGGTCTCTGCATGCTGTCGGCTTCTTCCCGCAGCACATTGCCACTGTCGTGGCCATCATGGCCGTCGCCGTGCCTCTGGGCGGCACACTGGCACTCACAGTCATGTCGACTGTCTTTAACAACACGTCGGGCATCGCCAGCACTTCACCGCTACGGAGTGTCACTACTCTCAACTACCTGCCGCCTAACGAGCTTGCCACTGTCGAGCACAATGCAAAGGTAAGCAGAAGCATGCCATACTCAGCTGCGTGAGTAGACAGCGTACTAACCGTATAGATGGGTATCGTCTGGGCATTCGTAGCAATCACGCCTATCATGGTATCGGTACGTCGTGAACATCCTGCCAGGAACAACCAGACTGAGACATGCTGACTAGTAGTGTGTCGTGTGCGCCCTCTTCTTGGGCAATGTTCGTATCACCACGGACGCGAAGAGTGCAGAGACTGGAGAGACACAGGCGGCGGCGGAAAACGCGGGTACTGCTGCAAATATGAGACGCGCGAATGGCGCAAGGGCGAGTCAGGCTGGAGACATGCAAGACACGGGAGATCCAGGCCGACGGCCAGGCCGGCAGCACGTCGTAAGCGACATCTATCTAGCGACCTTGCTGCGCAGCAAGAGACGAGCCCCGTAAGCATCATCCGAGAAGTGCCAGACAGGATCAACAGGCACAGGTCTGGGTATAGCTAGACACGCGAAAGAAACGGATCGAAACGTGACAGACCAAAGCACCATCGACACAAATTATGCAAGTTATATAAATAATACGATTATACAATTATACAGTTACACAACTATATTTCGAGTCGCTGATGCTGTGATCGGTGAGCACGGAACAGCACACCCTGGTCCGACGGATCATCCAACATGCATCGACGTGCAGTAGTGCGCCAGGGGCTAGCTTGAAGAGCGACATCTCGATGTTCTGCCTCGCTGGCCTTGACAGTGTCGTCTACCTGAATACGGCCTTGGTCTTGGAGTTTTATTGGCCTGAAGGCTGTTTGGTTCCTCACCGTCTGTTCCCTCTGGCCTCTCTCACATCAAGAGACAGCACATGCTCGCACTGCAATTGCCTTTCACCTACCTCGACGCTCTGCACGAATGTATCTTATGTACATGCACGACGAGAGTCGACAGTAGACCGCCTTTTCAGATGCCCTCACTGGTAGATGAAGGGGGCACATAGATGCGTATGTGTTACATTGGGTGGCCATATCAGGCTGGCCATAGTGGGAACAATCGAACGGTAGAACAGCCTGATCTTTCTGTGCGTGTTGAGTCTGCTAGCAGATACGAAGTAGAAACAGGTGTCGTCTAACAACGGCCTTCTAGACCCTGGCTCCCAACTGTGACGAGCTTGGATGCTGCATATGCTTTCTTTTCTTGGCTCTCGGCTCATGGCTGTTCAGCTCCCTGCACCTTTATGCTCGACGCAGGAGGTCTTGGTCTTAGGGTCTTGTCGGTTGTGTCCAGGTCATTACCGTATCGGTTTTATTGATTGCTTTGTTTTACTTTTTGATTTTGATTTTCTGATTTTCTGATTTTGCTGTCTTTGAATTTTGAATTTTGAATTCGCTTTGGACAAACCATACTCTTACACACTTCATATCCCACCGTTCCGTCCTACATCTCTATCTCTGTGACCTGTGCTATCAACCAGAACATCTACAGCGCCAAGTCGGCCTCTCTTTGTTCTCTCCTCAGTGTCTCTTCTGCCCCCTCACACCACCGTCCTCATCCCACGCTCGCCCTCAGCCTTGTTTCAACATCCCAACACTTTTTCCATTTATATAACACGCTGTGCCCACCAGAGCCCACCGAAATCCCATCCTTCCCGCTCTCCTACAGAGCCTGATAGGCGGCTGAAGCTCTACAGCACACTGCTAAGCTCGTCTGTATCTCCTTCAGCACCGCATCGCCGAATCTGCTCCGATCCCATTCGGAATTATCAACATTTCCAGCTCTTCCAACGACAAAGTGAACTCTCGCTGTGTTTTCGTTGTTGGCACGTCGCTTTTATCTGTGCATCAGACCACTCTCTGTAAAGAAATCAGTTAATGCATCTATAATAGTCCGATTTTCTCTTGTCCTTCCCGTTCGTCCCCTCCGATTCGATCGTCCTTCCGAGGCGGCGCCCACGTTTCCAGATACTGATAGTGTCTTGTTATCTTCATCTCTATCCTCTCTATTTTGCCTTTTCTGCTCTTTTCTACTCCTTCCCTCTCCTGCTTTCTGATCTCCTTCTTTTATCTTTCTCTCTTTTCCTTCCAACTAGACTTCGCCACTCCGCACCTGTCATTATGGGCGACGCCTACATCCAGCCTGGGCGACCCATCCTGCCCGAAGACATACTGAGCGCACGTGAAAGCAACTACCAAAGACGACCACATGTCTTTCAGCCCCGGGTGTCACAGAGGCGACGCTTCTGGCTCGAATTCTCCGTGCTGCCGCACTACCCGTCGAGAAAGACTCTGAAAATCCAGCGGAAGCTAGAGAAGAAACACAGGGCCAAAGACAAGACTAGCAACGACTATGACCTCCACGATGTGCCCGCTATCCGTTTCCCCCAGTTCGGCCGCCTGCCCCCGGAGATCCGTCTTGTCATTTGGGAGTATGCCCTGTGCCAGCCGCGCATTGTCGTGATTACGTCAAAGTACGAGGACTACACACCGCCCGTAGGTACGACTCTGGATCCCCTGACCTCGAACAACTATCTCAATGCCGCTGTAAACGGCTTCCAGAACCCCGTCTTGACCTCGCTCCCCCCGCTGTCGCCGCCTCCGCCTCCGTGGACCCCCCCATCGGCCGAGCTGCCCGCTCTCATGGTGGCCTGCCGTGAATCCTACGAATGTGCTATCAAGTTCTACGAGCGGGCTTTCGATTGGCGTGTACCACACGTGCTTGTCGACGAAGACGGCGGCGACGACACATTTGTGGCCACGCGAGGCTACTATGCCGGCAGAGCACTTGGGTTCTTTGGTCAACCACAGGCATCCAGCAGTCCCGACCCCACGCAGCAAGGCCAGCAGCAGCAGCAGCAGCAGCAGCGTCTACAAAACTTGCCTCCCCTATCGTCCGTACTGGGCTCCCGATACCGCGTCCGCCCGGGCTCTACCCCCATGCAGCGCCCCGCCGCCAAGAGGCTGCGGCCCAGTGGTCCGGGCTGCTGGTTCAATTTTGAATACGACTCGGTTTTTCTGAAAGGCGAGCTCGAGCCCTGCCTCGAGGCGGCGAGCACGTCCATGGTGTACTTCATGCCACTGCTGGACACGAAGCGTGTTCGGTATGTGGCGTGCAACGCAGACGACCTCGGCGTCGGCGAACTCATGGCAAGCCAGCTTTATGCGCGCTTGTTTCCAGTGATTGACCGTTTCGAAATCAAAAAGTGTCTCAACATCGTGTCACCTCCACGGATCCGCAAACAAAAGACAAGAGTCCAATCAGAAGCTGAAGCCAGGGCGGCAACCGAAGCCCTCACGACAGCTGCCAATATTGTCGTAACCCAGCGCAACCCGAGCGGTATCGGCTACGAGAGCGACGGCCGCCAGCGACTCAGCGATACGCAGGCCAGCTGCATGTCAGTGAACGCGTCTGACATCAACCAATACGCCGGCGACATGAACGGTCTCGAGTCCTATGACATGAGCAACAACGTCTGCCAGCAGGTGTGGGACCAGTGGACCAACAGCCAGAACACGCCTCGGCTAAAAGCACGTTCGGCAGCACATCCACGCGGAGACGGCAGCTATGCCAGCGACAGTGATAGCGAAAGCGACAGCGAAAGCGAGTGCAGCTGTGACTGCGATATCGAAAACGCCATTACTGCGGACTCAAAGCCTAGCACGAACATGGCACTTGATCACGACGATGGCGAGGGCTATGGCCTGGGTATCAATGTCACTGTGGCCGCAGAAAGAGACGATCGGGATGACGAAGGTGAGGTTGGTGCCGACCGCACTGGCGGCACGACTGACGACGAGATGGAGGATGCGGATGGCATGGATGTCGATGCGAGCCCTGACGCAGCTCCGGCTGAGTGGCCACCACGAGACTGGGACACATTGCCGGCGCCGAGCGAGAATTACGGAGATGCGGCCTTGCACGGCCTCGTCCCAAACGCCCAGGACAGAGACGGCGCGCCCCCACAGGACACCATGCGCATTGTGATGGTGACCGAGGATCTGCTTCACGGCACGATTGCGACCATTGAAAAGGTTCGGCTCTATGCATCTAAATTCGGCAAGGAGATTTGATATTGGTTCTCTCTTCATTTTCTTTCCTGCTTTTTTCTTCTTGTTCTTTTCTTGTTATAGACTGTTTTGATATCCTCTCTTTCCATTTTAGGTTTTAGCTTTTAGCTTCTCTACTTTTATATGACGTCATTGACACCTTTTATTTGCTTCTGGATCGCACAGCTACTCTGTTTTGCACAATCAACAATAGATAGCTGCTGAAATTATAATGCAAGGAGAGAAAAGTATAAATTAATATATAAAAAGCATAACCATAAACATATCCAACGCCGAGGGTATTGAGTGAAGAGTCCCTGCCTGCATCCGCCGCCAAAAAGCAGTTTCCAGCTCCAACCTATGCCATATATCGTACAAAACCGCCTCTTACACGGTTTTTCTTTTTTGTTTCCCTCTTCTTTTCTACCTTAGCTTTTGAGGATCAAGCAGCTTTTCAAAGGCCGGCATTGGCGTTTCTCCACTGCCGCTGCCCTTGATCCCGCCCAGCAGCCAGTCGGTCAGGCCGACAAACCGGGCGCCGACACTGCGCTCCCACTCGCTGCCCTCGGCCACGTTCTCGATTGTGTGGCTCAGCACGCGACCCTCACTGTCAAACTCAAATATGAACAGCCCTGTGAACTCTTTTGGGTCGTCGACGGCCTGGCCCGTACCAACAACAGACCTTCGCTGTGGTTCGCAGCGCTCTTTTGCAGCATTTGAGTTTGGCGACGACAAGCTTTTGAAAAAAGTCAAGATTGCACCACCGCCGACCGTCCGCCACCGCACGACAAGCTGTTCATCGCCGGCACCGGGGCGTGGCTGGTATCCCGGGACGGAGTTCGCGAGAGGCGATTGGCCGGTCATGCGCTCTGACAAAATCTCGAGCTTAACGTTGCCCACAAGTGGCACACGGTTCCATGCGAGAGGCGATGTCCATAGGGCGGCAATGTAGGCGACACGGCCCGAGACCACGGGCAGATGGGGGTGTGTCGAGGGGAAGAGGTGGAGCGAGATTGTGGGCGCGAGGATCTCGGAGGGTAAGGGGGACTGCAAAAGAGTCGGCATGCGCTCCTGGAGAACACGTAGGGCTAGAGTCGGTCAGTATTAAAAGCTATAAGGGTCCATGGGAACAAAGGCAAGGGGGGCAGCGCACTCTTTCCCAGCTTCACGGTCCGTTCGTCTGGAGGCTTCTCGCCATCAGGCCGGCCTCCCAGTCTAGACGGGAAGGAAGGGTTGAACCAGACCTGGGGAAGGTTCCGCGGATGTGCTTCTGGGAGCATTGTGAGGCTTTGGAGGGACTGGCCGCTAGTCCGTGGTCGTGGTCGTGGTGCAACGCTCTGGCTGCCGGGGTGGAGAGAACGGAAGAAGCGTCGTCGGGGGAGGATCGAGCACGTCGACGAGGATGCGACTGATAGACGCTGCTTCATAGTAGCTGCCGTCAGCGGTCGCAGGGCCGGGGCAGGCATTTCTTTTCGCACGCGGGCAAGAGTAAAGGATGCAGTTGAGGCACGCCAGCAGTAAGGCTACAAGGTAGCAGGGTCCCCTCAAGGCCACGGCCAGTCGAGGCTGTTCCGCATTGACTGATCACTTAAGAAGGACAGGACCTGCGGGGAGGAACGGGAAACGGGCCAGGACCACAGCAGGGTTGATTGGCTCTATAGGTGCAGCGATGGAGATGGCAGACGTTTTGCTTGAACTTCTCCGCACGATGCTCTCGATCTGAACTTATGATGTCAGGAAGTACGGCGCGCTGGCCCCACTGTAAAGCTACCCGTGTCGCCCCAATAGGGAGGGAACAGCCGGCCACGCCTGGCTAACGCACGTCCGCTGCCAATAACCAGCAGTCGATACTAAGCCCAAGGAGCCGTCCCGACCGCCTATTCGTCTCTTTGGTTGGCCTAGCCATTTGCATTTTGAAGAACAGGAGTCTGGTGACTCTTCGCTCTTCAAATCGAGGTCTGAACATACGATACAGTCTTGTGACTCTACTAGCAGCTCTTCTATTATGTAAGGCTACCGGCCGTCGTTTCCCTATGTACGCCTGGCTCTTTCCGTATGCTCGGGCCATCCACATGGCATCTTTCACGATATCCACCGTCGGCGTCTCTACATAGTGCCTGTTCCTGCCGCATCGGCCATCAGACCCGGCCCCCGTGGCTCAATGGTAGAGCGTTGCACTCGTAATGCAAAGGTTCGCGGTTCGATTCCGCGCGTGGGCACTGATGATATTCTTTTGCCGTTCGATGTTCGTTATCTTCTTATAAAATCAAGCCTTCAAATAGTGACTCACTCTCTATTTTTTTACTGTTTTTTTTTTAAAAAAAAATTAATAACTACTAAGTTACATGAACTTGTAACAATACATCACCCACCAGTCTACCTCCCCTTGCAAAGCTCATCCTTCAGCTACAGACAAAAATACGGCGTGATAGCAAAAAATCATCACGATGTTGCCCACGCGCGGAATCGAACCGCGAACCTTTGCATTACGAGTGCAACGCTCTACCATTGAGCCACGGGGGCCTGGGATGTTGCCACTTGCCTGATTCAGAAAGGTTATATGCCCATCGCTCTTAGTCAGCAAACGGCACCCTGAGGGGCGCTATCGCCTACGCTCGCCCCTTGGCGCCAGTCCGCCGCAGCTGATAGCCCCTGAACGGGCGTCACAAGCACTGATAGGCCCACGTGACTCTCTCAGAACGGCCATAGTGAGTGTCTCGGGACAACAAATCAGGAGCCTGCCTCCTGGGCTTCGACGTATCTCTTTTTCCCTCCCACCTCCAACAACAACACCGCCCTGCCATCATCACCACCTCCTCTCACTCTGATCAACCACGCATCGATCGCCCTTCTGCAACCACTCTTCAACACCACTCTGCCCAACTCCCCGATTCTTTCGCACCATTCTAACCGTCGCACCACCCGTGCTCACCGCTGCGCCACCATGAACCCCGAGTAGTACGTTGAGAGCCCTTTGTTTCAAGATGGCCGGACGTTTTGGGGTGCCTACCGGTGCTCTAGACGACGGCCCCGTCCCCGTCGCCGCCGGCCGCCCTTGATGCTGTTTCTGGTCCCGGTCCTTTACTAACACGCGCCTTCTAGAGTGTCCCTCCTCTTTTGTCTCATCCCGCCCTGTCGTCTTCAGCACATGCCAAACGACCCGGCCCGCCTTGTGACGGCATCCTCTACATCGACGCATCACGACATTTCATCACCGCACACCCATCGTTTTATCGCCATGCCTTCCTTACTACGTGCACCATATTTCTCGACTGCTGCACCTCGCGGATGTCCCTTCGTACCCGGCCTCGGTGCTAACAACTACTTAGATACGACTACCTCTTCAAGCTTCTGCTCATCGGTGACTCCGGTGTCGGCAAGTCCTGCTTGCTGCTGAGATTCGCTGACGACACCTACACCGAGTCCTACATCTCAACTATCGGTGTTGACTTTGTATGTTTTCTGCCCCGTCTCTAGGCTGCCTTTCTCTCCACCCTATGCTGCCTTCTGCCTAGTCTCAGCCGAGACGTCCCCCTCCAGACACAGATCTATTCTGCACTATTTCTCTTGAATATCTCATTAACAAGATTAGAAAATTCGGACAATCGAGCTCGATGGCAAGACCGTGAAGCTGCAGATTGTAAGTACCAGCACCCCATCCCCTAAAACAGACAGCGGCAGCCAACTAATACCTTCGTTCTAGTGGGACACGGCCGGCCAGGAGCGTTTCCGCACAATCACCTCCTCGTACTACCGCGGTGCCCACGGTATCTGCGTCGTCTATGATGTCACCGACATGGACTCATTCAACAACGTGAAGCAGTGGCTGCAGGAGATTGACCGCTATGCGACTGAGGGTGTTAACAAGCTGCTCGTCGGCAACAAGAGCGATATGTCCGAGAAGAAGGTTGTCGACTACCAGGTCGCCAAGGTAACTCTCTCTCTCTCTCTCTCTCTCTCACCATTGCTAACAACGCAGGAATTCGCCGACAGCCTGGGCATCCCCTTCCTGGAGACCTCGGCTAAGAACGCCAGCAACGTCGAGCAGGCTTTCCTGACCATGGCTCGTCAAATCAAGGAGCGCATGGGCACCACCACCACCAACAACACCAAGCCCAATGTCCAGGTCGGCGCCGGCCACGGCGTGTCCAACAACCAGGGCGGCGGCTGCTGCTAAGCGCTTGATCTTTTGCATATCGTCTCACGTCCTGTGCGATCGATCCATCTATCCGATGCCTCTTCTTTGCCATTCTTTGCCATTATCACTACCGTTACTCGCCGCCACCAGCATCCGTCGTTCAGAACCAACCTCTTCAAGAGACCTTCAGCAACGAGAGGCATGACGTCAGCATAAGGGGTGGTCGATACACCAGGAAAGATCAGCACAGCCGGGCTTTTTTTACGTTTTTGCTATGTTATGTTCTTGCTTGCTTACGGAGGCTGCAGGGAGGGTAGAAGACCGAAGACCAGAGGGAAACGACACGCTTAATGGGCTATTGACTTTTTGATTTGATGTATTTTGATGCTCTTTTTTGCGCTTTTGTTACTGTTACCGGGGAATCTTACTACTACTATTTTTGTTACTTAACGCACTATCAAACCATTCAATTTTGCTCGTCTTTTGACAACGAATTCAAGGCCTCGGTTAAGAGTGTTGGTTTGTGAATTAAATAAACAATCAAAGACTTCTTCCTTTTCTATATCATTAGACTCCACGTGCCCATGCATGCAGTCTCGCATAAATAACTACAAAGTATTAAAAATGCTTGAAAGAAGAAGAACAAAAGAAAAACAAAAGAAAACATGAAAACCAAGAACAATAGAGCGCAAGCATGATGCAACTAGACAATAAACAATAGACAACAAAAATACACCCTTCATCTAGGATAGACCGAGCCACTTAAGAGCTTTCTTGCCTTCGTTGTTCTGGCTCAGGCTGGCGTGGCTCTGCTGGCTTCGCATGCTGTTCATACTGCCCCGTGGCTGCAGCCCGCCCGCGCCCTGGTCTGCGGGTTGGTTCTGATACTCGGCAATGGGCCGCCTGGGGACAACGCCGCTGCCAGCGATGCTGATGTTGCTATAATTGCTCATGCCTGTGAGCCGGCCCGATCCGCTGCGAGGTGATGGAGCGCGCAAGTTCCGTAGGCCTGCCGCTTCCTTGGCCTTGAGCAGCACTGTACGGTCGCGCATATACAAGGGCATCAGGCGCCGCATGTCCAAGTCGTTGTCTAGATCGTCGTCGTCGTCGAGGTCGTCAAAGTCATAGTCGTCGTCATTGTACTGTTGGGTGATCTCGGGTGTTTGTTGTCGTTGAGGCTGAGGCGAAGCGTGACGCTGGACGGAAGACTGAGGCGATGGCTGGCGCGGGGGCGAAGGCTGACGCTGAGGTGCCGACTGCGCCTGGCCGGCTGGATCGTCTCGGCGACGACCAACTTGGATGGTTTTGGCGACAAGCCGGTTGCTAGGCAAAACAACTGGTGCAGGCGCAAGACCGGTAGTGGCAATCTTGATATTGCTGCCTATGGTCGAGCGCCAGGAGTCGGGCTGTGAGAGGATTGACGAAGACAGAGAAGCCTGAGAGACACGAGACGCCCGTGAAACATGGGAGGTCTCAGAGACATATGACTTGGCTGACGGTGCTGGTGACTTGGGCCGTGCCAGCTGGGGAGTTTGCCGAATTGTAGTGGTGCTGGACGACGTCCGGGCGTGGGCCTTGACTGGTTTCCTTGCCACCGCGGGATACATGGGCACGGGCGGTGGAGGGATCGGAGCTGGCGAGTGCATAGGACTCATATTGCTAATGCGGCTCATGCTTCGATTCATGCCCGTATTCATATTCACACTCGTGCTCATGCCAGCAGCAGTAGTCGCTGTGGACAGCGCCGAGTACCGACCGGCGGTCTCGTGTGGCTGCACAGGCGAAAGTGGTGACAGAGCCGGCATTTTACAGACGGAAGCAACGAAGGCGGCCACGTCAGCATCGGTGGCAGCAGATGTCAAGAGGTAATTGGCACGCATATATGGCGGCCGCTCCGGATCGAGTGCGAGGGAGGATGTGGACCGGGCCGTCGCTCTTGAGTCTGACCTAGCTACGGGAGTAATAGAGGCGACTGACTGTGATGATGGTGTTGGCCGCAAAGATGGTGGTGGCGAGGCACGCAGCTTCTGGAAGCCAGGCCGGCTCTTGTGCTCGTCAAGGTCACTGTTTGTAGCAAGAACACTTGCAATCTGGATCATATCACGGCTGGCCAACTGCCGCAGTGCCAAAACAACAGCCAGCAGCTCGAGCGGGTAGTCGAGTAGTACGGTGCGCGAAGATGAACATGCCGCAATCGAGTCAACTGGGCTGGATTTTAGATACAGATCGAGCTGCTTGACAACAAGTATGGCCAGAGTGTTGGACTCGATTGTGGAGTGTGGATGTAGGCCAATTTCCTGCTGTGTAGCGAGGGCTTGCATGGCATTGGCCATAATGTAGCGCATATTGAGACGATCGCATTGCGGTGCGCCGTCGGATGATCCCAGTGCGTGATCGAGCTGGCTGGTGATCTTGGTGATGAGTGCGGGCGGCACACCACGCTGGCCGCCAATGGCGAGCACAAGTCCAACACCGTCAAGTAGGGGTGTCCACAAGTCAGCCGCAGACTCCAGTCCAGGGAGGCAGGAGAGAAAGACGCAGCCAGGGCTGGCTGAAGAACTAGCCGAGTCTGAGTCGTCTGAAGATGTGTTTGATCGGGTAAAGTGCCCAGCAAGGATGGAGCGTAGGGCATTCTGAAGGGAGAGGGCTGTTTGGTGCTTGCCAGTGTCTAATGTATAAAAGTGCGGTGAGGTATATGGGTGGCTTTCATCATCGCCATCGCTGTCGCAATCAACGCTGTCGCTCTCCTTGCCCGGGGGTGGCGTGTGTGCAGGAGTTGGCGGCTTTGCCGTCTTGACAGACGACAATGACGGGGCATGTGGCCGCGTTCGTGGACTGGTGTCATACTCGTGAGGAGCAAAGGGATCGTAGTCGTCCGTGCTGCTGGCCGTGGTTGATACAGAGGAGGTATGTGCGTGGCCGTGGGAGGCAGATCGCGGTGTCTCTGGGAGTGAGGATGCAATAGTCTGCCGGTCCATCTGGTCCAGCAGGCCATCAGATTGCATCTGGAACAGCTGCTGCTGTTTCTGATGTCTGCGTTGGCGGCGAGCCCGCGAGCTATAGAGCTCCTTGCAGCGCTGAAAGGCCAGCTCTAAAGCCTGGCTGGCATTGCTTCCCTCGTCAAAGTAAATGACCAGGTCCTCGGTGAAGGGAAGCACCGGCTCAAGTACCTCATCATCTCCCGAACAGGGCAACGCTGAATGCAAGGCGTCTTCGACTACCCCAGCGTCGGTGCCACGATCAACATACATGGGGCGCTTACGTATGGAGATGTGCGAGGATTTGGGCTTTAGGTGAGGCTTAGAAGGCGATGGGCGCGAAGATAAGTAGGGTGATGTGGAGGAAGGTGCGACGAGGCTCTTGCTATGGCCACGACCCGTCTTCTCCAGGTCGTGTGCCGCCGGCAAAACGGGCATGTCTGGGATGCTAGCAGTCTCATAGTACGACATACTTGATTTCCGCGGCATGGGAACCGCTGCTGCAACCGCAGACGTTGTGCTTTGTGTCATGTCGCTGAGATAAGATAGCCGTTGTAACGATGTGTCACGGCTGTTGCTGAGCAGAAAGTTTGATGCGAAGCTGCGGCTGCTCTGGCTGCCACTTCTTTCCAGAGACCGGGCTCGCCGGGGTGGCATGGGAAAGACGAGATCGTCCAGGCTTTGTGTAAAAGGGTCGGAAGCCAGGTACGCGGGACGGAAGCGGGACCGGCCACGTGGCGTCGGTGCTGGGCCAAAATATGCAGACGTAGCCCGCTGGGACTGAGCGGCAATAGCATCAAGACGCATGGAGATGGGAAAGATGGTCGATGTGGGAGACCGAGTGGGCGACCGGGTGGGCGACCTTGTTGTGGAGGTCTGGGTCGTCATGGAGAAGCGGGTTTGCGACTGCGGCTGGAAGATGGACGGAGACCCCATAGCGTGAGCAAAGGAGGGCGACATGAAGTTGAAGTTGCTTATGTCGTAGATCTCGCTGCCCGATGCACCGGCAGCCACACTCGGCCGGACCCTGATGCTGCTGGTACGGTCGTAGGTTGCCGTTGAGGCAGTCATGGCAGTGGAAATACCAGAGACTGCAGAGGCGGACGCTTTGGAGGCGTGGCTCATACGGCGACCGAATTCCATGAGATCGAGAAGCTCACCGTGGACAGGTAGACTCATGCTTCGGGGACGCATTCTCCTCGTGTTGCCGCCGTCCGTGGTTAGGTCGATGGTATTGGTATTAGGCTGTAGAGTTTCCGTTTTGCGGTCAAGGGCATCAGCAGCACGCATGGCCTTTGTGATGGGATCATCATCATTGCTTTCATTATGGCCGGCGTCGTCGACAGCGCAGTCGTTGTCGTTGCTGTTGCCACGGCTGCTAGGATTGGTGGCAAGGCTTGGTGTTGGCTTTCGGAGGTTGAACCTTGGTGCGCCGTGGAGGCCAGCAACGCCGTCAGAGGTGAGGTCGTTGAACAGCCGCGCTGCCTTGTCCAAGTTACAGTTCGCCGAGGCATGGCGCTTGCGGATGGCCTCGATGCACAGAGCATGACCCGAGGCTGTGCCACCGTTGAGGAAGACAATCCGCTTAGATGGCTTGGAGTTTAGGGTTGTTGCTGGCTTTGGTCTTGACTTTGCTTTTGATTGCGACTTGGACTGAGACTTGGACTGAGACTTAAGCTGAGACGGAGTTTGACTGTTGTCGCTGCCCCGCAGAAACTCGAGGGCAATGTCCTGCCGTGCCGTGGCGGCTGCATGGACTCGGCGAATATAGCGGCGAACATCATAGGGCACGGAGTAAGGCCGAACGGCCGAGACGGCGGCCGAGTGTGGCCCTTGGTGGAGTGTGTCGTCGCTATCACTATCGACATCGCTGTCCTGGTCAAGATAGTGCTGAAGGCTGGGCAAGACGAGAATCTGTGTCGATGTGGGCAACAGACGCAGCTGGGTCTCGAGAGCATCATCGGCCAGACCCTCGACGGCCACGAGGCTGCCGTCAGAGGCAAAAGAAGGCCTGTCCGCGGCCATGGCGAGCGAGCTCAAGGCTCCACGGGCTTGTACTGGGCAATGTGAGGGCGATGAGTAGCTTGTATTTTGTTCTTGTTGCGAGATGTGAGGATGCTGCTCTGTGATGTGAACTAGGTGGCTTCTGCTGTAGAGCGCTGCCGTTGGTGATGTAAACCGAATGTAAACCGAATGTAAACTGAATGTAAATTGAAAGTCTGAACGATTGAGAAGACGCGAGAAACAGAAGAGAGACCGTTGAAGCAAAAGGTCAAGTGGAAATAATACCAGGTGTGGTATAATGGAACATGGGATATAGGAAGGGAATGTCAAATAAGGTACGGAATATAAAACAAATATAAATAATATCAAAGCAACGATGGTCAGAATAAGCGAGGTAGCGTGATGCTACAGTGTCTGGGACTGCCAAAATTGCCCGACCAGATAGTGCTACGTGAGTAGATCATATGTCGTTGTGGAAGAGGAGACCAGACGAAACAAGTGAAGGGTTGAGCTGATGAACGAGAAGAGCTTTAGGAGTTTTGGTTTCCTTTAACCTTTTGATGTTGCAATGGACAGCCCCTAGTTAACGGAGCATGGAGCAGTAGATGAAAGGGGCAGCGATGAGAAGGAAGATATGAAGGAAGAGAGAATGGGGAGGAGTAGGAAGAGGAGAAGAGGAGGTGAAGCAGATGGGAAACAATCTGGAGTTGGAAAAGCAGAGAGCATAAAAAGGAAAAGGAACAGGAAAAGCCAATAGGAAAAAGGAAGACAACGACTGAAAAGACTCAAATAGACGCAAGGATACACAAGCAACAAGCAGGATGGATGTACGGCAGAATGATATATATGATTGATTGTAATCGCGTTAATATAAAAAGAATGGGGACAGCCGCGTCGTTTGTGGTATCTTGCAGGGGAGGGGTGGTTCTAGAGACGGGAGTAAGGTGAAAACAAAATAAAAGAATATTAAACATGACGATGAGAGCATGGAGGATGAGCTGTGAACCGCGGAGGACGGGCGGGAGGATTGCAGCTGGAACAAACCTTGCAGCCGGCTGAGATGTCAACGGGCCACGGGTGAGGAGGGAATAGAAAAAAGAAGCATGAGAAATACTAAAAAAGGTGGCGAGTAAAAGAGGAGCAGAAAGAGAAGAAAGAGAAGAAAAGAAAATATAAGCATAGGAACAGAGAATGAAAATTAATATTATAATGATATGAAAAACACCCAAGAACAAGCAACAGCCTAGGAAGGCGCAACGTCGGAATAAATACAAAACTGTACACAAGAGAGAAGAGACACAGGCGTCGCAGCGGACAGACTGAGCAAACAAGTGAACCGGTAAACAAGGAAATAATATGGTTATTGGGAACAGGCACTCGGCATATGGAGTTACGGAGTAAAAGTTTAATATCTCTCGGAGCCTTTCTAAAATAGCTTTGTTAACGGGCTTGACGAGTGTTGATGGATATGTCGAAGCTGAAGTGGAATAATGGGAAGATGGCAAGTCAGGAAGAGCAGAGGTAGGAAAGACGGAGTGTGAGGAAGTAAATAACAAATAGTAATAGAAGAGAAAAAGCATGAAAAGCATGAAAAGCATGAAAAGCATGTAAAAAAGAAGAAGAAGAAGAAGAAGAAGAAAAAAGAGAAGAAAGGAGAAGAAAAGGAGACAAAATGTTCATACTACCGTGTCGTCAAGGGCATAAATATACGATAGTAGTAATAGAGCATAATAAGATACCAAGAACACATAGTCTGAGCAGTCCAGTCCCCAAGCAGTTTGTATATTTGAATATCAATGGGTTGAGCCGCGAGTGGACGCTCGTTGATAAACAGGGGTAAAAGGGGGACTTGATTACGTCGGACTTATTCTGTACAACCAACTACGAGTACGACCAGAAGTCGTACGAGCCAGCCAGCGGTGCATACACTCTGCTCAGCCATAGCAAAGATCCGTGCTTCCCAAGGAGTAAAATTGCAGCGTGGGAGCGTCGTGGAAAAAACAGCCGCGGCTCGTGGGAGCCATGCGACAGGCTGACTGACAGCTGGCCATCACGAGCAGGAGTCTGAAGTAAGACGCGACTCCGTACCTTTGTTCGTGGGGTGTATTTCGACGTAGGAGAGTGTTTGAGTGGTGATGAAATATCCGGAGGCACCCTTGTTTGAGCAGTGTTCTTGGTGTCCCGAGCAATGGGGCCCCTTTCTTCCACTGATAGCAAATACCAAAACAGAGAGAGGCGCGAAGAAGCAAGCCACAGTCCACCCAGGGTTGCAGTTTGCTGAACTCAGGGGCCAACAGCCGGCTACTGGCACTGCAAGCAAGGCAGGGTAGCACGCCCAGGGTGTCGACGATAATCCAAGAAGGGCAGAATTATTATTCAATGGGGCGGCAGTCCTCGCTTATGCGTTGATATATCTTGATATATATTGACATATCTTGATATAACTTACTATTGGGATGCATGCTTTCCTGCGTTGCTCTGGTTCGAGCTAATGTGATTTTGATTTTGATTTGATTTTGAATACTCGGGGTTTTTCTCCATTCAACACACAAACAACCCTACTCAAGTACAACCGTCAGCCATCTTCGGCGGGCCAGTCTTCCCCGAATTCCACAATCCCTTGTAAGCACATACTCCGTAGTATTTTATTTTTATTATGGAGTGCTGCACTGACTGTTGAGATCGGAGTCAAATATCTGTTTTGTCGAGAGATTGTCCACTCTGTCCCCTAAAGAAATAGCTGGGCCTCTCTTCTTCGGTCCTAGTTACGAGATTTAGTTTGCTCTCCGGGCCGCTTCTGGCCTGGCCAGCGAGCTCCAAATATAGATTTATGAGCTGCAATGCGGACGAGTTTGCTGAATGTAAACTGTAAGATATCTTACAAACAGCATGGTCATGACCTGCTCTGCTTGTAAACCAGTTACCTTAAATCCGGGTTTGCTGATCAGTCCCACGGCCTTGCATCGGGCATGGCGTCATGAAACATGTCTTCATAGACTCTCTTCTCATACGATGGCCTCTTGTCTATTTATTTTCTTGAGTACTAGGGCAGCTTCATGTCTCTGCAGATTTGATATATCAGTAGGTTGTCAGCAGTTGCGACGCATATAGGCACGATAGGGAGGGGGCCCGGTATGGCTCCCCTGTGCAGATGCTGTGTCTGGCGTGCTCTGCCGGATATTGTCAAGCTTCATGCCTGCGTTGATGGCAAGCATATCTTGGTTTTGTATCCTAGCCGACGTTCTGTTTTCATACTCAGGGCCGTGCAAGCCCCTGCTCTTTTACCCTCTTCTCCTTTTCCCAACCGGCTCAGTCTCTGTCTAGCAGGGGCACCTGCATACTTGCTTGATCGTGCACAGTAGCCAGTAGCTGATCGACACTGGGGTCCTTGGAACCCTGTCATCAAAGGTGAGGGTGAAGTTGTCGTGTGCACCAAAAAAAATGTTTAGAGATCTGCACAAGTTCACAAAGGAGACAACACACAAGAAGTCTTGCAAGCAATGCGAAAGCAGGATTAGAGCTGTGTGTCCCTGAATGCCGCAGTTGGTTGCAGTAGCAAGGCGCCCCCTGGGAAGCCTAATGGAAAAAAGAATGCCTCCGTTGGCAGCGGAGCCTACGTCGTGCATACGGAGTAATTATGAGCATGCCTGTTCGCCCTCTGTACTCCGTACTCCGTAATGTTTTGTTTTTATATTTCTCTTCTACCAAGATACAACTTGTCGGATAGTTTCCGCCAGGATTCGGCAAGCGAGCTGCTGTTGTTCTCGGACGGCGATGGTGACTGCGACCGATTCTAGGCGGGACACCAATGGACAAACAAACTGCATGGACGGATGCACGGTCAATAGGCCAAAGGCAGACGGTATGCAAACTGCTATGTTTATCCGTGCGCTGTACGGATGCGTACTTACAATGTGGACAGTCCATCATCTAAGGGATCGTCCAGCATCTGTACGACCAATCAGTAAAGACAGGTAATCATAAGCGAGGGCTGCGTTTGTTGTGTGCCGATGGCGCTGTCCCGTCTACACACTAACCTTGCCACGTTGGCTGTTGACAACACGGAGTACTGGCAGTGATGATGAGTTGGGATCGAGGCGCTGGGTTACTGTCGACGATCCCCCATGCTGGCCGGCCATTAACCACATGGAAGCCGAATCGGTGTGTCATGGCTTCACGGCTTATGTTTGGTATGGCTTTTTGCAACATGTCTGCATCACGTATGGCTGCATCGCGGAATCCAAGCCCCTTGTAGGACCCTACACTGTGAATATCATTTTTGTCTGTTCCCCTGCTATATTAGACTATCTTCTCCCGATGGCGTTGGCAGTCATCGTTTTCACTTCCACACAAAACGACTTGTAATTTCTCATAAGAGACGCGCCTCCTCACCGGACTCGCACTGAAAGGGGCACTATATAGCGTGGCTGGCTTCTTTTAACTGCCTGCACCTAGCCGAGTCCAATAACGGAGAGGGGCCGGAAAAGTGCAATATCAAATATGAATGCTCCGTAGACACGGAAAGCCCGGTGGGTTCGTCATACCACACCGTCCGCGGGCTGGTTCATTATAGTCCACATGTGATACCAGCCCCCTCTCTGAAGGAAGGCGAAATGCGGTAAGCAGCAGCAGAGCTGATCGGCTCGCCTTCGCCTTGTCCGACACATCCGCCTTTTGGCTTTTTCTGGAACCGACTACTGAGCAATTTTGGATTCTCAAAAATAGAGCAAACAGTCCACAACTGAACAACAAGTGAGATAGAAACAGGTCCATCAACAGAAGTAGCCATAGAGGAAGCGATGAATAATCGCCTTGGATCGTATTGGGTCGTATTGGACGAGGTGCAGGTGCCGTGAAACCCGAGACATATAAGAGATACAAACAATCTAATAAACAAGCAAGACCTTTGGCGTTACACTGTTCAGCCATCTTTGTATCAGAGTTGTTAAATGGTGGGAGTGTGTGCCAGCAGTGATAGCACGCACATGCCGAAAAAGGGTAATAACAATCGACGCTTGGCTTTTCCCGGGCGATCCTGCAGCCTCGTGTAGTACAGAAGCTCGTGATGGATATTAGGGACATAGATCATGCCCCCTTGTATTCATAGCGCAGCCGGTTTAGATCACGCTCTGGATCCACGCCAGCCATGGTCACCTTGGAGATGAGTACCACGCCATAGACAACAGCAGGCAGGCTACCAAGCACCAGATAGTTGGACGAAGGCGGCGGCGCATCTCCTGCTGCTGTACGGCCAGGCAGAAGAAGAGACATGACAAGCATCACACACAGGCCAAGGTTCAGCACGGGCAGGTGCTGCTCGAGTGGAGACGACAGCTGCGAAAATGGCCGATTCGATATCGATGAGAGGGATGACAGCGACGACAGCGACGACAGAGACGGTATGGACAGCAGAGGTGGTGCTGCGCGCCCTTTACCCTTTATGTCCGCGCCGCTCCATGCATCCAACACACGGATGCCCGTCCGCGTCGGAGGATGGCGATGTACTTGGTACGCTGTAGCCCCCAGTGACGTGAGTCCCAGCAGTGACACAACGAGCGACGACGAGGATGGCCGCGAGAAGCAGGCGAGCAGGAATGGCACCATGGCCAGCCCGGGAACGACCAGCAGGACCTGCCGGAACTGCTCGTTGCGCCGCTGGTTCTGCTCGGCCAGCGACTGGATCAGGGCCTCTTGTTCTGTTTGTGTCAGTGACTTCTCTCTATACCATAGTCTTCTAGTGTCTGCTCATGCCTGCTCCTGGCAGCTCCATGCATGTCTCATCATTTGGCGACAGCAAGCTACTCACCCTCTTCGTCCAGGACCTCATGGTCGTCAGAGCGTGTGTTGTCGTCCTCGTACCGAAATGCGCGGCGGAGACGCGTCGAGTCCATTTCTATTCACTGATATTTCGCTATTTGTGCCCGAGTGCTTGATGGGATCATTTTATCAAACTGGTGATGTGTAGGCAGATGTCGTCTTTTGAGCGAGATTCAGGCAGCTATAGCACTTGCCGAAGCTTGGGCGCGTGCCTGCCTGTAATGGGATGACGTGTAATAGTGTTAGAGAAGCTGCTGGTACTGGTACAGCTAACCCGCACGTGCTTGCACTAAAGCGGGCCTCCGATAACGAGCGATAAGAATTTTACGGCATGTTGATGTGTGGGGCGTGAAATCAGTCCATCAGCCATTGAACTTCCGCGGTTCAGCATTCAACATCACCTCCGACCTCACAACCACACGCCGACGGACAACCCAGTACTCTGATGGTGCATTGGCTTCCCGGCAACTCGAACAGCTCTATCATACATCCAACAACCCCCCTCCTTACCAAATGCTATCTGCGGCTGGCAGGCGGGCCGTTGTCGCCGGCGTGCTCCGGCCTCAACAACCCCTCCTCGGCCACGCTCTCGGCCTCAACCAAGCTGCCCGAGTCCTCCTCTCCTCCTCCTCCTCTTCAGCCATTCGCACATTTAAATCCGCCCCCCAGCCCGGTGACGGGCCGCTCATGGAGCGGAGAGCAGACCGTGAACTGCCAGGTGCGTGCTCGGAACCTTCATCCCAACTTTCATCACTATCTTGGCACAGCTAACATTTCAGATGTCGTCAAGGAAACCTTCCGCTGGTCCCGCACCATGCCCTGGTTCCTCCTGATTGTCGCCGCCAGCAGTGTCGCCATCTTCAACTACCAAAAATCGTCCAGCCCCGTCGTCGCCTCCACCCTCTATGCGCTGCGCACCTCCGCCAAGGCCCGTGCATACCTCGGCGACGAGATCTACTTCCAGCAGCGCATTCCCTGGATCGGCGGCGAGATGAACCAACTGCAGGGACGTATCAATGTCCACTTTATGGTCAAGGGTACCCGCAACTCCGCACGCATGCGCTTCACCAGCCGTCGGCCAACGCCCCGCGGTGTTTTTGAGACGCTCGAGTGGACGCTCGAGACCAGTGACGGCCGCAAGATTGATCTGCTCCAGGATGTCACTGGCGACCCATTCCGCGGCATCAACGTCCTGCCGGATGATTTTGTTGAGGATATGGAGGCTGACTTCGGCATCCTACCGCAGGGCGCTCGTGGCGAGCACGGCAGTGCCGTACTGTCGAATGCAGTGCTCCACGAAGACAACGAGACTCGGGGGTTCCGGCAACCAACTCGGAAATAATTTTCAAGCAAAATTACCTACAGTCGTGTAGATATAAAAATGGTCGAGGTCTGATTACAGACAGAGTCGATCGGGGGCTGAGTAGCCACGAGAGTTATGATTTGATTTGATTTCCAGTTTGGACAACACGGCGTTTTAATTCCCTCCCTTTTATATTGTACATTTATATCTAAAAGAACAAATCACTCCCCCCGCAAGAGTATGCTTGTAAAATGCAGAATATATTCATGTGTCAATACAAGATGATACTATAAGTACAGATGGTGCTCGCCTCTTGTTTTCGCAACGTTGGCAGATTTTGCTTTTATTTTATCCTTCATAACCGACGTCAGCCAGCCTCGCGCTTTTGCTGCTTTATGCCCGGACCTCGGGCTGCGTCGACTCGTGGATCTCCGCTGGCAGGGCCTCTGCGAAGTCGGCCTCCTCAACCTCCTCGATATCACCCTCCAGGTTCTCCATGGCCTCGGCCTCTGCAATTCTGCTCTCATCCTCCAGGCTCAGACCCGAAAGACCGTTGGCCAGCAGTTCAGCAATACGGCCTTCGCGTCGCGCCTCCTTCAGTTCCAGATGCCGCTTACGGGCGGCCTCGAGCTGCTCAGCAACACCGGGCGAGCGCTCTTCCACAAGATTGCGTGCCTTGGCAATAAACTCTGCATTTGGCGGCGGCTTCTTGAGCGCATCCTGGATCTTGACCAGCGCACCCTTGGTGCCACCCACGCAGCCTTTGACGACCACAATACCCAGCTCGTTGTCGATCTGCAGCACAGGCAGGTTTTGCACGGTCACCCGCTCGTTGCCCATACGACCAGGCATCTTCTTGCCCGGCATGACACGGGAACCACTGCCCTGCGAAGGACCCGTCGTACCCATCGTACGGTGGTTCTTGGAGTTACCGTGACTCTTGTTCTGACCCGAGAAGCCGTGGCGCTTCATGACACCCGCAAAACCGAACGCGCGCGTGTTCGACCGCACATCGACACATTGGCCGACATGGAACCAGTCAGGCTGGATGTTGGTGCCCGGGGGCAGCAGGCCAGCGGATGTGCGCACGCGGAACTCGGCCAGGTGGTGCTTGGGAGCCAGACCCTTGGCCTCATAGTAACCCAGCAGTGGCGGGTCCACAGTGGCTGCACGCTTCACGCCGCTGCCAACCTGCACAGCCCAGTAGCCGTTCTTCTCGCGCGTCTTGTTGGCGACGACCTGGACGTTGTCGAGCTCGAGCACCGTGCAGGGGTAGCGGGTGCCGGTCTTGCTGTAGAATGCCGTCATGCCGCGTTTTGTCGCGAGCACGCCTGTCCGGAGCGGTGTTGTGTTCTCTTTACGCCGCAGAGAAGCGGCAGGGCCTGTTGAAGATGCCGGCAGGCCGGACGAGACCTGGTTGAACCGTGTGGGTTTTGAACCACGCTTGGGCAGAGTGCTCCAGCCGTACTTGACACCACGGCGGCCCTCCACCATGCGGCTGGCCAGGGCCAGAGAGGTAGGTAGTTGTGATTGTGATGATGCTATTAATGATGCTGCGGACATCTCTGTAGGTACTGTCGCTGTCGTCGTCGTCATCGCTGTCGCCCGGGCAAGGCCCGCCCAGCACGACCGGGGCAGTAACCGGGGCGCCATTGCGAATGTGCCGTGCTTCGGGCACGGGGAAAGGTGGCAGAGAAAGGAAGTATGCCGAATCTAGAATTCGATGGGATCGATTTCGAACTATTCGGAGTATTGCCGGGCTGGTGAATCTGGGTCGTGTGCGACAAACAAGCACTCAATCAGCAGATTGAAGCTATTGTGAGGTTTAGCGGGAACGAGAAAAAAAATCGGTTCACCAACGTGGGATCCCATTTAGGACTAGCGTATGCAAATAAGACCCATATAGTGCCTATATACATACGTCGACCACAAAGCCCAAAACTTATCATGAAAACACATACTGTGCACACCTTGATGTTGCTATAAATTCTCAAAATAAAACAGCTACGAAGAACGGGTCAATATCCCCTGGGCCCAGCTGATTGGAAAATCCAAGATGGTATTTTACTTCACTTCTACGGCCGTGAGCCCGTCAGCGTTTGTCTACGTCGGCAAGGACAAGTTCGAGAGTAAGACATCCGGCGGGGTGACCAGGGCCGTCATGCTATGACTTTCCATGGCCAAGGGGAAAGAAACGGAGGTCTAACTGAATCACAGATGAGGATCTGATCAAGTTCGGGTGGGAGGAGGATGTGTGGTGAGTATCTCGTAAGGCGCGGTGAGAAGTTCGCGAGCGACGACTAACGACGCAACAGGGTAAGTCAAGCTCTCAATGTCTCGATGAAATAACACAGGATATGTCTAGACCGCTGACATACTGTTCTAGTTTCACGTTGACAAGCTATCGAGCGCTCATATCTACCTCCGGCTACGAGAGGGTGACGACTGGGAGAACATCCCAGAGGACCTTGTCAAGGACCTGGCGCAGTTGACCAAGGCCAACTCGATCGAAGGTAAGCTGATCTGCTGGAGAGAAGAAGAAGCGGGTATTTTGTTCCGGCATCGCAGATGGGGTATCTCTCTAACCGGCTAGGCAACAAGAAGGACAACATCACGATCATCTACACCCCGTGGTCGAACCTGAAGAAGGACGGCAGCATGGCTGTTGGCCAGGTGAGCTTCAAGGACAACAAGAAGGTCAAGCGCATCCTTGTGCCGCAGCGTGAGAACGTTATTGTCAACCGTCTGAACAAGACCAAGGTCGAAAAGCACCCCGACCTCAGACAGGAGAAGGAGGACCGCCAAAAGGAGCTGCGGAAGCGTGACCAGTCGGCCCAACTGGCCAGGGTAAGCTTCCTCAGTCTGTCTGCGATGTCTATGGAACACAGCACTAACACCAACAGAAAAAGGAAGAGGCCCGTATTGCCAAGGAGCGGCAGGAGCTCAAGTACCGCAAAGATCATGCCTACGACGACCTGTTCACAGAGGACAACATGGAGGACTCCAGCAACCAGAACCGGGACGAGGACTGGGAGGATGACTTTATGTAGTGCACCGCTGCCATATGCAAGCAACCACAATGAACTAACGACTGAAATAACGAGAAATGGAAAGAGCAAGAACAGTAAAACGTGTGTCTCGTAATAGTAAGATATGGCCTCAACCCCATGGACGCCCTTTGCGTGACAGCCATACTTCCGCCCTCTATGAGCCTGGGCCGCGGCCCTGTCCGCCGATGTTGCTCCCCATCTGATTCACGGATGTGCCCTTGAGCGCGTGGTCAGCTGGGTTGGCGGCCGACTCGTAGATGATGTTGGTCGGCGCGCGGCCCAGCTGCATCCACTCGCCCTTGAAGCCGATATATGAGATGCGCGTCACGTCCTCGTCGCCTTCGCCAAAGTTGTCTGGGAAGAAAAGTGCCAGGCGGCGCACCTGCCCGAATTTAGCACGCTTCACGGCGAACTCCTGAATATCAGACGTCTGCGCCAGCTCAAACGTCTGGCTGGCATGGCCACCCTCGGCCTCTTCTTCGGCGCTGCCAAAATCAATGTCCTCACGATTCTGGAACACATGCAGTGTACGTGGAGCCGAGTCCGTATTAGATGTGCGCAGCAGAATCGAGTGCAGCTTCACCTGGCCCGTGAAGGGGATGTGCATGAGCAGCTGCTCGTCGGCGTCACTCGCTAGCTCTGGATCCGCAGACAGCCGTTCGTCCCAGGCTTTTTTTACAATAGCGCGGCCCGAGTGCGGCGCTTCCTCGTTTAAGGTGAAGACTTGATCAAAGTCAATGTGCTGATAGAGCGAAAACTGGATAGCGGGCGTGATGTCGTCGGAGTGGTCGTGCTCATGGTCGTGGTCACCGTGGCCATGGCCGTGGTGCTCGTCGTGGCAGTGGTGTGACATGCTGGGTGTGGTATTGTGAGCGGCTACTAGCTCGAGTAATGGGATCTTGAGATTATGATAAAAACGAGGTTGTGTCCGGCATTAGTTAGCCTGTGAAGTCGAAGTGGGTGGCCAAGTACAGATGACGTTGGAATATTTAGCATCACGTGGCAGGCGGGTGCACTAAAACATCAGCGCATAGTGCTAAATGTTAGCCTTCTTATGTAATATCCAGAACATCCTCCGTACAATTTACCAGCCCGTGTTTGATGTCCATTATATCTTATTATGTCAGTTCGAACAAAGAGGTTTATTGCATAATTATATGAGTACAACTTCTGACCAGTCTTGTAGACTAATGTATTAAGTTGATAAACAGTATCTGCTGCGCTGTCTCCTTTCATGGTACTATGAACAAGCCTAGACCTCAGTGGTCGATCCTACTTGAAGCCTCTTGCTGTGGCAGGCTTCCGTTTCTTCTTCTTCGGCCGCTGGCTAAACGACGTGCCGGTGTGGATCACCGGCTGCGACGCTGGCACCACCTGGCTCGAGAATACCTGGCTCGACATGATGCCCGGGCTGGCTAGGGTCTGGTTGTGGAAGTGGTTTGGTAACTGGCTAGGGAGCTGGCTCGACATGGGCTGGCTGCTCGTCGGAAGGTAGCTGGCAGAGCCGCTGGCGCCCATCCCCACGCCCATCGATAAGAGCCGCTCGCGGTCGCGCATGGCCCGCTTTTCCAGCTTGCGTTGCTTCTTGTCGCGCGCCTCCTGAGCCTGTCGCCGCAGCTCCTCTTCGGCTTCGCCCGCGGCACCCAGCGGTACCCAATTGAAGTCTGCAGGGTCACTACCGAGCTCCCAATGAGTCAGCAGTCGCAGCTCGCCATCCGCACGTGGTGGCTCGGACTTGATTGATTTTGCAAACTGGCGCAGGCGACCGATAACTGGGTCTTCCTCCTCGACATCGTTGCCATTTTCGTGCCTTGGCGTCTCGACGTCGGCGCCATCGTGGAGATCGTCGATCTCTCTAGATGGCAAAACGTATTCTTCGTCGCCGCCGCCTATATGGCCCCCGTGTCTCGGTGATTCTGGCCCTTGCACACCATAGTCCTGGGACGAAGAGAGCAGCCAGCTCGGCACGCTGGGCTTTGTAGGCGACGACGAAAGGACAGTATCGCCAAAGTGGCGCTGCTCAGCTGCGGAAAATGGTGTCGGCAGAGTGCTTTGAGCGTCCTCGAGTGCGGGTGTAGTCCGGGCGCTCGCATTGTAGACGACCTGGCGTGGCATGACCACCATGCTAATCTGGGAGAAGTATAGCTTGATGGCCATATATGCAAGCAACCCCTGCCGGCGAACAAACGGGTCATCGCTGTACCGTTCTTTGTCGTCTCGAGCTAGGCTGATGGCGCAGAGCTTTCCCATGACTTCGTACAAAGTGGACAGGCCCTTGTTGCACACCTGGTGGCGCATGCTTTCTCCCCGCAGCTGGTCGAATATGGTGACTCTCCGCTCCTCAATAGTCCCCAGTTCAAAAAGTTGCCTTGTCCAAGACAAATCCGTGAGGTCTGCTCCATATTCTTTGAGATAGTTCGAGTTCGAGATGTTGAGCCTAGGAGAGAGATACATTGTTAGTAGGTTAAGCTGCTGCGATAGAATGACTTATACGTACAAAGTAGTGTAGGCAAAGCTGCCATGCTTGGCTGCAACTTCAATGATCTGGCGGATCATGTCAAGCGGTGATGGGTTCTGGAAGCTGCGCGGGGCATCGGTCGACTCGAATGCTTCCACCGCAACTTCCTCGAGCCTAGCATCCAAAAGATTGAATAGCCGAGCCATGTTGTACACTTCAACCTTCTTTTTCGGCGCTGGCTGTGCCTCTGAGGCTTCAGTATCCGATGCCGTGAGTGCTGCCTTTTCTCCGCGACGAAAGTCTGGCACCGGTAGTGGCGCTGGTAGTGCGTTCGACAGCATAGGCTTTTCCGGGACCATCTCATCCTCAAAGCCGTCTGGTACCACGAAACGGTTGGCAAAGTAGCTGGCAACTTCGTCTTGCTTTGTTTTCGGCCCCCTCCGTGATTTTTTTTTTGTCATCTTTGTTTTCGGAAAGAGCGCAGCAACGGGGCGGGATGCGTGGGGAGGGGAGCAGCTGTACAGCGCCCACTGCAGAGATAGGTCTGGCCGCAGCGAGATGACCTGAAAGAAGTTTACGCCATCTTCGATATACTCGTGCCCAAAGTTTTCTGCTGAGAGCTTGCTCATAGCATTGATGCGAGGCTGTCTGGGCAGAACGAGAATCGTCTGTTGGCCGCGATATCTGCCTAACGTCTCCGTATCATGGTGTTTGGAAGAATGCTCTTCCTGCGCGTAGTCGAAGCGGATTACCTGCTGTTCGTAGGTTGGCTCCTGGCCAGAGGCAGCATCCGGAAACCTGAAGACAACGGCTTCTGGCTGTTTTATAGAGTATATCAGAGCAGTGACGGCACCTGCCGCGCCAGACACCAAACAAAGCTTTATGGTTCTGTCCGTAGGATTGCGCAGGTGTGGGCAGGATAGTAGAAGAAGTGGCTGTGCTTGTTTGGCTCTAGGAGCACCGGGCACGGGCTTGGGGTTGAAGTGGTGGCTGACCTTGGATAGATCAAACCAGAAAAGAGCGACTGTTGTAAGAACAAATATGTGGGCTGGGTTGTGAGGTGAGATCTGGACATCGACGATGGCGTCCAAGCTGCCACTATGCACCGTGTTCAGTGTGAGCACTGGCTTTTTCCCGTGGTCGATATTGACAATATTGACTGCTGTGGCGTTTCCGAGTAAGAGGGTCATCGACTGCTCTTCTTCATGAGCCGCACTAGCCTCTGCTTTAATACCAGTGTCGTTGTTCTGGTGAAGAGGCTTGGATAATTCTGCCTGCCCAGATCCAGAACTAGCAAGCGGCAGCCAGACGATCCTGTTGAGGTGGCCGAGACCGTGTGTAGTGGCTACGTACGGGCTGGGGTCGAGGCCCTCTGCCAGATTCCCCTGCGCATGGAGAACAGTAGACAGGATGGTCTTTCGCATGTGTCGGTCGCCGATAATGTTCCACACTGTCCAGTTGCCACCGTCATCAACAATGGCTAGCTGTGGCGGACGCTTGCTCGTGGCCGGATTGAACGCCATGTCACAGTGCATACGGCCGCCCGTCTCATTCATAGGAATCCGTATCTTAAGATCCATGGATATGAAAGACGGCCCTTGACTGTCAATATCTGGGCAAGAAGGAGCATCTTCCAAGGCAAGTGTGCGCCCCAGCGTGGGCTCAAAGAGGAGTGTTTCGGCTGACGTCTGCACAATCAGCCACCACGACATCGGCTTGGCAGGGTTGTCCACGACAAACTTGATTTGGTTGATAGCCAGTGCGTTGCCGCACCAGTAGCCCTCATCTTGAACGTCGATGTTGTTGAGTTCGAGAGAGATGTTGCCACTGGCGGCCCATGCCCAGTCTTGGGGTGTAACACGAACGATACGCAGTGCGTGGCCTGATTCTCCCGTAGCCATGGCGAGTACCTGACAGCTCTTTCGCTCTCCCACCCGAATGTCTGAAATTTCGCCGTGGGCAAGCAGAGGTAGCCGTGCCTGCGGCTTTCTCAGGAGCTCGGCATCTCTCATATCTTCGATGACTTCATTGTAGGGCGGGCCAGCGATGCCTTCCAGTGCTTCCGGGGCGCCCTTCAGGAGCCACGCAATGTATGGTCGTGGAGCTACAGAAGATTCCACGTTGCTTCCAGGAACATCTGAGGTAAGAGGGCTATGCCACCTCTGAAACGATTGGACCTGTCTCCATGAATGGACTGTCCCGGTTAGTTAGTTTCACAAACTATCAGATATTCATACAGTGAACCTTAACGTACGTTTTCCAGTTTCACGGTTTGTTAGAAGTGTACCGATGCTTGCGCGTTTGTGGGCATCGAGATGTTGTGCGGTACCGGCATCTTGAGGTGATATGTATGTGAGGCGGCCGACGTGGCCAAGAACAGAGTCATTGGTCCGGTGGTCGTGGACAAGGGTGACAACACCGGTTCTATCTTTTCGGCGCGGGCTTGGGCGGCCTCTTTCAGCCATTTTGGCTGGAATCAGATGTATTCTCAGAGGCAGATGACGACAATATCATGATTTGTTGTTGAGGAGGTGGCCAGACAAGTGAGCGGAATGCTGTTGCTTTGCTGTTCAGGCGCAGCAGGAAGAGTCGTAGATAATTGCAGATAATTCATAGAGCAAGATGAGCAGTATCACATGTTTTCAAGCGGCGCGTGAAGCCGTGGATTTGGCAAATGATGTCAATGTGATAGGATGCATAGAGCAGTAGTGAAGCTGAGGAAGTTTTGTATATTGGAATGTGGGTCTTCGAAAACGGTTTCGGCCAATTATAACGGAGAACTGGCTATCACCGCGAAAAGTCGCCAGGGTGACCGTGATTCCCAAATAGGAAATGCGTGTCAACAAGGCGCGACTCGAAACGACAAACCTTCAACACACAACGCTCTGTCGTCATCTAGCACATGCGACGAATCACTCTACGATTGCGACTCTGCAGACACAACCTGCATATCTACACACCAACGGGCCTACCATTTGTTACCGCAACACGATACAGTTGCCCCTCCCCTTATCACGACCCCGCGCGCAAACACGAAGCAAACCCCCTCGAGAAGCTACGAACAAAGAGGAATTATGGCGTCCACATTCGAGCCGTCGATGTCGACAAGCCGGCAGAACCTTGCACCCCATGGGCCATCGATGGCGGACCAGCTGCCGAGCATTGACTTTGGGTTTGATGCACTGCGCGAGCGCATGTCGCGGTTTACTGTGCGCTTCGACGGGTTCATCGAGCAGGGCCGCAAGCGCGTTCTTGAGGAGCGCAATCAGTTTCGCATGAACGTTGCCGAGTTGCAGGGTAAGTTGCGGCTATACAGGTGCACCAAAGTAGACGGAGAGAAAGACAGAGACTAATGTCTACAGAGGACGAGCGTATGCGGAAGCGCGATATCGAAATCATGCAAGTCAAATCCAACAGTCTGCAACAGACACTGGCCAAGGAGAAGCAGGAGAAGCAGGAAATGGAGGCATCAATTGCGGCACTTCAGAGCCAGCGCAACCGACAGGAGGCCGAGCGGGACGCACTGGCACGCCAGGTTGCGGATACACAGCGGGCAATCGATGCCAGGGTGGCTGCACAGCAGGCGCGCGCACGGCAGCGTGAGGCACAGGCACGTTTCAATGTGCCCGAGCTCGACTTCTGGGTGACGAACCTGTGCCTGTCAATGGAGGGCGCAGGCAACGACGACCGGCTGCGGTTTGTGTTTACGCACATAGACGACCAAGACTGGGCGCGCGAGGCATGGTTCGAGCTGGACACGGCGCAGCGGGACTACGCTGTGCGGCACTGCCGACCAAAGCTGGAGCGCGAGAAGGTGGATGGCCTGCTCGAGCGGGTGAACGAGTCGCGCGAGCTGGTGGTGCTGCTCAAGGGCATGCGGGAGCTCTTTGTGGAAGCGATGAAGTCAAGCTGAGTAGTTGGTGACAGTGGGGATAACACCGCTTGCAGGCTCTGCTGCAGCAGTGATTCTCTGTGGTAATGACAATGATGACCAGAGGTTTGGACCCAGGTTGTCAATGGGAGGCAATGGAAAGGTTTGCGGCCCAGGCTATGGGAGGCTTTGGTGCTGGTTGGCTGGCGCAGGCGTTACGGATGGGGTTGATACCTTGCTTTCTTTGCCTTGTAATGTTTCTTTTCTATTTCCGATTTTACTGTATATATGACGAACGAAGACCTTTTTACCTCCTGTGCATATGTTTTACGCGAATGCACTTTACACGGCTGTCCAGCGTGGTGGCTCTATGGAGCGTTAGCAGTTATATTAGTGGGCTTGCACGTATTGAGCGCTGTATTGGGACGGGCACACTAATCATTATCAGGGCTGCTCTAATCAATCGCGTCCCCCCCGCCACGCGTCTACCTCTTTAACCCCGACAACGACAGACAACGACAGACAGTCGGCAACCGGCACCCAAATCAACTAGACACCAGTTTCTATCGTCACGTACTCCCTGTCGCTAAGATGAACCCCGACCGCACGACCGAAAAGCAGGCTGCTGCCCAGGCGGCCGTCGACATCCTCCACGAGATGTCCACCATTCTCGTGAGATCTCTCTTTGCTCTCCAAGAACCCGCGAGACGCGATCTAACATTGCCAGAACTGCCATCTAGACCGCCGCGAACTGTCAATCTGCATCTCCATGATTGAGAACGGTGTCAGTCCCGTCGCACTCGCGGTAAGCTTCGTTGCCCAGGCCACGTTTGGCTATGACAGCCCAATCTAACTGTTGACAGAAAGCCGTCGAGAAGTTACGTCAAGTCAAGCGGCAGGTCGACCAATCCTAGACGGTACAAATCGGATGGAGCGTTTTCGCAGCATCAATCGCCAGACGACTGAGCTACAAGCAAACAGCATCTCGAATATGTGTCGAAACAAGCCCGGCCGACTGGCTGATGGCACTAGAAGTGACTGGGCACCATATAGTGGTATCCCAACAGCGGTCAGACCGCCAGGGTGGTCGCCAGCATACGCTCAGCAAAATGGAGCAGCCTCGAGCCGTGGCCCTGTATAGCCACCCACTACGATGTCATCAACTGTGTGCCTATGGCTGGCTATGGCTGGCCAAGATCCGGGGGTGCGGAAGAGGGACATACGACTACTTTACGAGCCCATGAGATGACGAAGTTACGAATCACCTGTGTGAGACAATAAAAGGACATGCGAGTTTTGCCTTGAAATAAGATAACAGCCGTGAACAAAACGAAACCCGTGATTAAACTCCTTGGTATCCAACCCGCGGCAGTGCGAAATAAAAACTTTGCATAAGCTAAAACAATAAACCGTTTGACTACCGAGCAGCCCGGTGATGCAAGAGTATATATGAGTATGCTTTAGGAACAAAAATGTAAGCATGGACAGAGCGGTATATATATATGAAAACGGTCTTGGTCATCGTCGGTCGTGAAGAAAACGCAAACAAACAAAAGAAGGAAGACAAACAAAGAAAACAAGTGAATTGGAAAAGCAAACAAACCCCGTGCTATATGCTGACACTGAAAGGACTTCCTTTTTTTGGTTTTTGTTGTATTGTGTAGTGTGTGTGGTGTTTTTTGTTGGGACTTGTTGATATGGTCCCCAAGAGACCCAACCAAACGTCTTCATGTTGAGATCCCGGCTGTACGGGCTTTACCGGTGCCCAAAGAGTTGAATCTCCTCCTCTTCATCGTCATCGTCATCGTCATCGTCGTCATCGTCGTCGTTGTTCTCCTCATTGTCGGCATCATCGTCGTCATTGTCGTCGTCGCCGTCGCTGTCGTTGTCTTTGTCAGCGCCGTCGCCGCCGCCGAAATATGGACTGAATTTCCGTCGTCCCCAAGCTAGCTTGCGACGGTCAAATAGGCCGAGAATATCGGCATCTTCCATATCTGGCGACTGCCGGTAGTCGTCTTCGTCGCCCTCAATCTCAAATCCCTGCTCGCTGTACCCAGGTGGGGCGGTTGCGAGCACAGGGGCCCGCGTGGGAGACGTCATGAACGATGGCGATGCCGACCGGAAGGACATTGTTGGCGCTGGCGAGTGCGGGTGTGCCAGTAGTGAAACCCCGCCGCCTTCAGTATCAGACCGCGGGCTAGAAGACAGAGGTGTACCCGGTGGATGTAGTGTATCGTGGTGTGTGGTACCGGCTGCTGTGCTTGCGATGTTGGTTGCCTCTGTAGTTGTATTTGCGGCGCCGCCTTCCTTGCCTTTGTCGTCGTCTTCCTGCTGCTGCCCGTGGCGCGTATTCGGGGGGTTGATCAGCATCAGCTCGACTGTGTTGTACGAGAGGCAGACCTCACACCGAAGACCGCCCCAGTGGTAGTCTGTCGACGTCTTGGCTTCGCAGTCGTTGCACAGAATGATCGCGCGGGTGTTGCGGTACTCGTCGGGCATCGGCTGCTCCTGGAGGTGCTTGTCTAGCCGGCGAAACATGCTCTCCATATTCTCGACACTCTTGTTGCAGATGGGGCACTTGTATGACTGTTTAATGTACTCGGCACGGCAGTCGTCGTGGATCATGTGCCCGCACTTCATCGTCACCACCTTCTTGTGCGAGGTGAAGATGTACTCGCCGCAGATGGGGCAGTCGCAATCCATGACGCCCTCGCGGCACCGGTGCGACTCTTCTTGGTTGATGGCAATGCATGATCCACAGTTCTAACAATTAGCAACAGACACAAAATTGAACATATGCATTAGGAGCGATGTACCTTGCAGTGGACAAAGTCTTTGCCGAGTCCTTCACCGACACGGCAGATACCACAGTCGACACAATGGTAGATGCTCGTGTCCGGGTCGTCATTCCACAGCTTGCAGATGTTGCAATAATATCGAGCAGCAGACTCGCCGCACTTGGCGCACACGTCGCCGACGCGCTGCGCATGCCCACAAAGCATGCATAGCATATTTTTGGTGTCACGTCGGGGCAGTGCGTGGTCCTCGACGTCGTTATGGCACAGCCGGCATGTGTACCAGGCTTCGCATGTCGAGCACTGCATTTTGACGTTGCGGCGGTAGTGCTCACAGCCTAGCAGCCTCCGCGGCTCGCTGCCATCTTCACTGTCAAACTCTCCCGGCACATATGTAGGCCGTAGGTCGTCTTCTGAAAGAGTAAACGTCTGCAATGGCGACGCCGATGCCATCAGAGAGGCGTGCCAAAGCTTGAGCGATTCGAGCGGCCCGGATGTGTGGTGCTCGTCGTGGGCTAGGTGGGTTGCTGTGGCTGCTGCTATGGCTGCTGCGGTTGCCGATGATGCCGTGCCCGGGCTGCAGGTGGCTTCGGTTGCAGTCGTCGTCGTCGTTGTGCCGGCTGGACTAGCAGGCGTTGCTGGTCGGATGGGCAGCATTGTCTTCTTCAGTCTCTTATAGTCTTCTATCAGCAGGCTGTGCATCATGTGCGCCTTATCGTTCAGGTGAATGTCGTCGCGTGACTGGACGGCCAGGATACGCTGTCGTAGCGCCTGCATGCCGTCATCCTCGGGCAGCTCGACGTTGCCAAAGAATCCAGCCGGGAGTGTGGCAGGAACCTGTGCGCTGTCCGCCATGGCTGCGAGCTCCAATGGTACTGCAGTAGGGTTATGCCCGTCTCGATGGCCTTGTCCTTGGCTTGGTGGTGTCGGCATTGGCAGTATAGCCAAGTTTGGCCCGGGCGTCGGTGACTCTTCTTTGTGTTGGTCTTGGTCTTGTTGAGCCGGTGGGGATAGCGTATGCATAAATGCAGTGGGAGTGCCTGTATGCGGTGGTGTCTTTGGAGGTACTGTTGACTGTGAGCTAGTCCGGTCCTCTATTGCAGTAGCGTCCGTTGTGTTCTCGCTTGTCTGAGCCTTGCTGGCCGGCTCCGGAGCCTCATCGTTGTCGTCAATGGCGGCAGAACCAAGCACGGTCGAAGTATCGAGTGGTGTGCCTGGTCCAGATGCAGTCGTGGTGGTAAAATTGGATGAAAGGCGGCGTGCTTGACGGAGGACGGGGTCGATAATGAAGCCCGGGACAAGAGAGGGCATTGGGAGTATGGCAGTGGTATCGGTTGGCCAAATCTTTAAACAAATCTAGGCCGAGCAAGCATATACGAAGAATTAAGGAGTAAATAGGTTGGGGAAGTAAATGTGCTGCGGAAAGCAGTATGAACAGAATAACGAAGAGGGGAAATGAAGAGGCGAGACGAGCTGATCACGAGACGGGGAGACAGTATCCAAGGACTCCCGGACAATGGTCGGATATGGAATATGCACGTTGCTTGAAATGAAGTGAGACGGGCCAATCAGGGCCAATTACAGGCTCGTGGGCGTGTGACGGGGTGTGTGCGAGGGCGCGAGAACAGACGAACAGCGCGAGGTTGCGAGGATGAAGAATGTGGGCGGGAAAGGATGCTGACTACGCAGTGAGATGCAGTGTGCGATACTGTAGAATGGGCGGTAGCCTGCCTCTTACAGTGGAAATAAGATGCTGGAGCGACTCTAGAGGGCGGCCCAGTGGATCATCAGCGGGGTGTGACAGTAAGTGTTGGGTTTTGGCACGTGAATATACATTACATATGTTTGATTATGTAATCAGTATGGGCACGACGGTGGTGTGTCAACATGCCGACATGGCCTTATGATGAACTGAAGAGCACCCGTTTATGCGTCCTGCTAGTGTGGGATCGTAAGATACCAATAACTAATAGCCCGGCCGTTTACACAAAGCTTGCCATGCGAGCGCGAGGAACCGAGTGCTTGCTTAAGAAGCTCTCATTTCTTCGATATCCTAGATTGAGAGCTGTAAGGTAATTGAAAGGTGACGCTGTGGCAATTCTTCCTCTAGCACAAGGCTCGAGCGCCAGAGCCGGCGAGGCTGTCAAGACCAGACGAAACGAGATGCGAATCAGTGCTCACACGCAACCAAGGTAGACTGGAAAGCAAATAGAACAAAGCACACAGGCGGATAGGCCGCGGGTCTTGGCATTGGTGCCGCTGCAAATCACCCGGGATTAGGAAGAGCTCCGTGGTAGATCTTCAGCCTTCGGATAATCAGTCTCTCAGTCAACACCGCCCTGACGCGACCTGAGCCGAGCCGGTCTTGCAAGTCACCGGTGTGTAGAAGCCTATGCTGAACTCTCCAGCTTTTGAATATCGTTCCACAGGTTCCGCCAACCTCAAGGCCTTGAATACCATGCTCAAATACATGCATCAGCAATACAAGCCTCTCACTCTAATTGCTTGCCAATGCAACCCTTCAGCCGTCAAGGTTTCCGTATTTAGACTCGACGACCAGGCTGTTCCTGTTTTCCATAGTGACCCTGATCAATATCAGAAGTTATCTTATTTATTCCTCAGAACACCTTGAGCTCAAAATAGATGTCGGCTACGACGGCTAGCCCCAGCATGATGAATCCATGTGGACCTCTCCCCAAGGCCCAGGTCTGTCTCTTGACTCTTCCGGGTCGAATACCCGTGATCCCTGCATTTTTAGTATCTTATCTGTCTGATTTCTGTTCGCTTGTCGTTTGTTTACTTCCTCGCAACTTGAACTCTCGCACACAACCTTCTGGGTGTCTTGTGTGCTGCGTGCCCCGAAACCCCTACGGGATTGCACTGATACCTATATCTCAATACGCGAGCCCGGTCATGAGGCCGGCCAAACCTCTACAGGAGGCCTGCACCTCAGTGTTGTCTCCTGTCTTCACTGACAACTGAAATGAGGTCAGTACTTTTCTGCCCCAATCCGGCCTAGAGTGGGTCTGCACCTCCCTTTCAGCTTCTCCTGCGTAGACCCACTAAATAGGAGGAGCTTCGCCCAGGCTCGCCCATGATTGGCCTAATGTCCACTATCGACCTGTATCATTGGGAAATGGAGCAACTGAAGGAAAGAGCGCCGCTAACACGTTAACAGCACTACAGCACTACACCTTTAGATATCTTAGGATAAGTATCTTACAACCAGCCCCTGTAGCCAGTCTCACCACTGTTGGCTGCTTCTTGGCCCTGGACCGCTACGGCTGGCCCTAGCTTGTCAAGCAATACGAAAAGGACACCTCGCCCTCCGCTCCATCCCTTTTCACGCTCTTACGCGGCGCGTTCGACATGTTCGAGACGTTCAAGCTCCCACAGCCCAGGCCAGCTTCTTGATCGTGGCGGCCGTGAAAGCCGTCGTTCTGATGTTTCGTTCAGCATGCATCTGCGCTGACCATCGACAGCCCGTAAGAGACGCTCTCGTATTCTCTCGTATTTGATATAATCATATGGTGCCAGCAGCTGTCGAGCGTGACATAAGCGACCCCGTCGCTCCTCCCTGCCATGAGCTGCTGTTCAATCCCGACTATCGCTCCTTCCCCGTGGGACTCTTGTTTCTGCTTCGGGTGCCCCTAGAAGACAAGCTCCTTCCATCTAGACCTCCTCGCTCCTCTGCTATTATCTTACGTCTCCATCTCTCCTATGTACTACTGCTCCCACCCCCCTTGCCTTGCGCCACCCACGCCCGCTACCTCCTTTTTAGTTCCTTCTCTAAACGTGTTTTCAACTTCATAGCCTTTTGGCCTTGCTCCCTCCTCCATCCCTCCTTGCCTGTCCACACCATCTTGCTTCTCTTTGCGAGAACATCTTCTCTCCCATCTCTCTTTTTTCTCCCCTCCCCCCTTTTATCCTCTCTTTTAGGCTTCTTTTTCTTCATTTCTTCTTTGGTTCTTTTCCCCATTCACGGCCGACCTTTTCACCTTCTATTCGTCTTCATTCGTTTCATTCCTCTAGGTCTTTATTACTCGTCTTTTTCTTCGTTTGCTTGTCGCCTCGTTCTCTCGTCCTCGCCAACTCGACAAGCATCTGTTGCCGCCGATCGCAGCTCGGAGACACAGAGCTTCTTCTTCTCACAACCCACGACTTTCACCTGCAACCCTCTCGTCGTGTCCCCGAGCCCAGCTCCCCTCCTCAACCATGGCCGGCAAACAGTCGGCTGCGGCCTCCGGTGCCCAGCCCGCCGGCGCCGACACCCTCCGTCAGCGGAACACAGCTACAGATACCTTGCGGGTAGACAGCGCAGGCGCCGATGAGCTTGCTGCTCAGTCCCCCAACCAGATCAAGGAGAACAAGACCGTTCCCAAGAAGCAAACGTCGTTCCTGCAGATCCTCGCCGACTGGGAGGTCGTCTATGCCCCCATCATCTTCACGGCTCTTGCCCTCTTCACCCGTCTCTACAAGATCGGTCTCTCTGACATTGTCACCTGGGACGAGGCACAGCAAGTCCCCCCGATAATGCATATATACGTATATTATATACTGTGCAGCATACTAACTGACACAGCTTCGGCAAGTTCGGCTCTCACTACTTGCAGCACACCTTCTACTTCGACGTTCATCCTCCCCTCGGCAAGCTCCTTGTTGGCCTGTCCGGCTACATCGCGGGCTATAATGGTAGCTTCGAATTTAAGTCTGGCGAGACCTACCCGCCCGAGATCGACTTCTGGACAATGCGCGCCTTCAACGCCCTGTTCGGTGTCTTCCTCATTCCCATGGCCTAGTATGTCTGGCTCCTCCAGCTCACGGCTGATGGCGTAGCTCTTCTGTATCTTCTCTTACACACGTTTCATCTTGCTAACTCGATAGCTTCACTGCTCGCACTCTCAACTTCTCGCGTCCCGCTGTTTGGCTCGTCACCCTGATGGTCCTCTGCGAGAACAGCTACACCACGATCTCTCGTACGTTCAGCCTTGCGAACTCCGCGATTTCTTAGCTGCCAATGCTAACCTGCAGGCTTTATCCTCCTCGACTCCATGCTTCTGTTCGGCACTGTTGCTACCGTGCTGTGCTGGGCCAACTTCCACCGCGTCCAGAACCAGAGCTTCGAGCCCGAGTGGTTCTTCTGGCTGTTTATGACCGGCCTGAGCATTGGCTGTGTCACTAGTGTCAAGCTGGTCGGTCTGTTTGTCACTGCCATGGTCGGTCTGTACACCGCTGAGGATCTGTGGCACAAGTTTGGCGACATCAAGATCAAGCCCGTAAGTAACACTCCTGGGTGTATTTTGCCTTGCTCTTTCATCTTGACTAACCACGGCTTTAGCCTGTCCTTGCTGCTCACGTCGTTACTCGTGTCGTCGGTCTCATTGTCCTGCCTTTCCTCGTCTACCTTCTCAGCTTCGCCGTCCACTTCGCCGTCCTCACCCACTCCGGTCCCGGCGACGCCCAGATGAGCTCCCTCTTCCAGGCTAACCTGGAAGGCACCGAGGTTGGCCAGAACAGCCCTCTGGAGATTGCATACGGCTCGCGGGTCACCCTCAAGAATATGGGCTACGGTGGTGGCCTCCTGCACTCGCACGTCCAGACCTATCCCGAGGGCTCCGGCCAGCAGCAGATTACCTGCTACCACCACAAGGATGCCAACAACGACTGGTTCTTCTACCCGACTCGCGACGAGCCTGCCTACGAGAGCGAGGAGGAGCCTACCTTTGTCGCCGACAACGCTGTTATTCGCCTTATCCACGCTCAGACCGGCCGCAACCTGCACTCGCACGAGATCTCTGCCCCTGTGACCAAGGCCGACAAGGAGGTCTCTTGCTACGGCAACCTGACTGTTGGCGATGCCAAGGACTACTGGAAGATTGAGGTTCTTGACGACGTTGCTTCGCGCGATCGCAGCCGCATTCGCACTCTGACGACCTCGTTCCGCATCAAGCACACAGTCATGGGCTGTTACCTTCGTGCCGGCAATGTCAACCTCCCTCAGTGGGGTTTCAGACAGATCGAGGTCACCTGCGCCAAGGACAACAACCCCCGCGACACTTACACTCACTGGAACGTTGAGGCTCACACCAACGAGAAGCTGCCCGCTGGCAACCCCGGCGTGTACAAGTCGCCCTTCCTGCGCGACTTCATCCACCTGAACGTTGCCATGATGACAAGCAACAACGCCCTGGTCCCCGATCCGGATAAGCAGGATGATCTGGCGTCTCAGTGGTGGCAGTGGCCCATTCTGAATGTGGGCCTGCGCATGTGCGGCTGGGACGATAAGATCGTCAAGTACTTCCTGCTCGGTAACCCCCTGGTCTACTGGGGCTCCACGGCTGGCCTGGGCATCTTCGGTGCCCTGGTCGCCTGGTACGCTATCCGGTGGCAGCGCGGCTACACGGAACTGTCCCAGACCGAGATTGACCACATTCACTACGCCGGTATCTACCCGATTATCGGCTGGTTCCTGCACTACCTGCCGTTTGTCATCATGGCCCGTGTCACTTACGTGCACCACTACTACCCAGCTCTGTACTTTGCGATTCTCACATTTGGTTTCCTGGCCGACTGGTTCCTCAAGGCGCGCAATGCTATCGTTCGTATTGTCGCATTCAGTGCCCTGTACGCGGTCACAATTGGCCTGTACGTCTACTTCATCCCCATCTGCTGGGGCATGACGGGCCCCAGCGCCCAGTATAGCTACATGAAGTGGTTCGAGAACTGGAGAATCTCGGATTAAGCGGTCATGACAATCGACCGGTATCGAACGTGATCTCTATCCAATTGGGGATCAGCTCTGTATATTGAACAGATTCAGGTCTAATATGTCCGTGACAAACACGAATGATGCATAATGTATCATTTACCAATTTCAGGTCTACCAGCACAGCCTTGCATAACTGGCATTGATGGATGGACAACACTTTTCAGAACATTTTCTTTGTTATTGTTTTGCTGCAAAAGAACGACGGGGGTCTCGGGCGGGAGTTCTGGCTATACTTTGGGATTGTTTCATCGTTTCATCATCATATTTTCTATCACCACGGAAGAAGGCACGATATCCTTCTTACAATTTTCAGCCCTGCCCTCACAAACACCGAAGCCCAAACCCCAAAAACACTCTACCGGCCCCAGCATGATGGGCATCCTACTATTTTCTATGTAATACAACATGATTTTCATTTTTTTCTAACCTGCAAGTTTGACTTGATACACGCTTGAATATGACAGAATAAACAGACAGGCTTAGTTTACACTACTCATGTATCATGCACATGTCTTTACGGCAAAGAAACGAGCCGAACAAACACATCTGGCTACACAGTGTCACACGATATCACATAGCATCATCAATCATCCACATGCAGTGTTATGCGCTCTGCGTGAGACAGTACAGAGAGGCCACTTGAGAAGCGAGAATCCAGACGCAGGTAAGACAAATGTGGGTATTCCAATGCATAAGAAAACGAGGCGGCGAATACGCAATCCAAAAGGTTCAAAAGCTGTACAGTCGCTTGCTTATGCCCATGCAGGATGTAGTGCAGCAAGAAGTAAACACTAAACACGAGAAGAAGGGCCACCTAATGATAATAAGGCCCAGAATCAACAACAAAGAATTGTTAAAACCGCTTGTATACAGAGGGGAGGACCGGTTGTACTCCAGTAGACAGATAGGTAGCCCGGGGGCATACATTAATATTATATGGCGAGGAGAGGGAGATGAAAGTGAAAGGCGGGCCACTTAGCAGCACCCGTTGGACCGCTGGTAGTAGTTCTGGTCAAGCCGTAGCCCACCCCGGCCGGCTGATGCAGCTGAGGCTGCGTTGGCGGCGGCGCTGGATCCCTTGACGCCTGATCGCCGGTCGTTGAGGTCGTACCGTCCGGCCTGGATGTTCTGATAGATGCGGTCGGCCACGCGCAGGAACGCATGCTCGACGTTCTCGCCGCTCTTGGCACTCGTCTCGACATACTCGAGCACGCCGTTACGCCGTGCCCACTCCTGCGCCTCCTCATGTGTCACCTGGCGCTGGTTGGTCGTGTTCGCGGGCCCGTCGTCGCCACCCGTCTCCGACACCTCGGTAAGATCCGCCTTATTGCCGACGAGCACCACCACAATGTCCGGGTCGGCAATCTGGCGCAGGTCGTCGAGCCAGTCCTTGACATGCAGGAACGTCTGCTTGCGCGACAGGTCAAACACCAGCAGTGCGCCTGATGCGCCCCGGAAGTACGATCGGGTCACCGACTTGTACGTCTCCTGGCCGGCTGTATCCCAGAGCGAGAGCTTCATGTGCTTTTGTGGCTCCTCGGGCTGCTTGGGCTTCTGCCGTGGCGGCTCTGGCAGGCCACCGCTGCCGTCGCTGTCGAGTGACTTTCCCGATATTGAGGAGAGCGGTGCTGATGAGGAAGCAAAGGAGGTTGGTGTTGCGCTGCCCGGCGTTGTCGCGGCGCTCAAGGAAGCCGCGGCAGTATTGCCTCCGGGGTAGTATTTCTTGCTGTGTGGAGGCCCGACAGGCACAATGCGACTGCCAAACTCAACACCGATGGTGACGTCGTGGTGGGCGACGAAGCGGCCTTCGCATAGGCGAATGGTGAGACTGCTTTTACCACAGCCGGAATCGCCAATGCACACAAGTTTGGCGATGTAGCTCCATGGCGGCGGGGGCGTGGACGTCATCTGGAGAGGATATAGGCGGTGCGGCCTAGAAGAGAGAAGGGGCAACGAGGGGGGCGGGCTTGGCAGTTCTGTCGTCGCCAATTATCGCCAATTGGTCGTCGGGCTAAGGGTATCTTCGTATGCGTTGTTTAGGAGGCAAGTCGTCGAGGCTGTCAAGGTCGTTGAGGTTGTTGAGGTCGTCGAGCCGATAACGGAAACGGAACGTCGCGATCGCAATTAAAGAAGTCGCAGGTGCAGGATAGTGCTCGTCGATAATGCGCAGGTATGGTAGAAGGTAGGTTGGGCGCTGGTGCGAGCGTCGGAGCTTATCGCAGGATGCTGAGCACTGTGCTTGATGTCATGCACGGATGCACTTGTACGAGGAAATCGTGAGACACGACTTACATAACATTCCAGGCAGTCCAGCGCTCCCAGCGCTCCCAGGTTCGGCCTCTCACGTGGCCACCATTATTAGTGCTGTGGTGGGCCCTGTGATCCAAGTGGGGTGTCTGGTCGAGTCTGCGATCCGCTCTTTCCTCTTTCCACTCTCATCTCCTACTCCGTAATCCGCTGCCCAAATGACCCAAACCTAGAGTGGGTCCTCCGAATGCATACGCAGTACGTGCCTGATAACGTCAAAGACGGTCATTTGGTGCCATTGTCGAGGTCTTCTTGGTGCCCTTATTTCTACTGTAATCCTGCAACTGCCGCCGATAGCTTGCCGTCCTGTTCTCTTCGCAGGCATATGACACAGAACTCGACAATTCTGCCTCCGCTCGCTGCTGCAGGCTACCAATGCCCGCTTGATTAAAATATTACTGCCTACATCACGGGTCCCCGCAAGCCCTTGAGCTCGCTCTCGTCGTTCGATGCACATGCTTTCCGCTTCCGTTCCTCGATCTGGCAGCTAGTAAGCCCGTGCAAGTGAGCTCAAAGATACCTTGCTCCGTACTCGTAGTCCATACTCCATAGGCAGGCAGGCAGGCTAGCAAGCCGTGACCCACATACCCGCTCGGATGCATCCACTGTACCACAGAAACACACTGTACTGCGTCAGAGTCGGAAGGAACCACCGCCCTCGTTTCCTACTGATTCTCTTAGGGCAAGCGCTACTGCCGGACGTCGTGTGCTGCGTGTGCCTCGCGCCTTCCCTCCAGCTGCTTTCTGCCGTAACAATCACGCAGCGGTCACGAATGGTCGGAGCTCGTGCCTGCCTTTTATTTTATTTTTGCTGCCTCTACCCGTTCGTTCTTTCCGTCTCTACTCGCCCCTTCCTTTCTCGTTTGCATTCACTTGCTCTTCCCTCCCCTATTGCCCACGCCTACGTCCTGGCATCGCCATTTCTCTCTCTTCGCCATCACTTTTTGGCCTCATCCGCTTGTCTGCGTCATCACACAGCGCCTCACGTCACAACTACACCGCCCAGACAGTCGCCCTCCGTCTCACGACTCACGAGATTCGTTTGGAAAGATAAATCAACACAGCTTTGGCTTTCACGCCGCATCTCGAAAAGCCCACTTCTATTATCGTCCAAGTTTAGCCCATTCGAACAAACACTGTCCACTATCATCCGCGCCGTCTCTTTATGCCCCTTTGTGCCCTTTGTGCCAGCTTGGGCCATCCCGGACAGCACCAGAACCCTCCGTTTATCATTTGCCCTCCTCACTTGGTACTGGCACCCTTTGTGCAGATCGATTTGGCCCAGGCCTAGATCTCACCTCATTCGTCAAACGCCCCCAAACACCACCCTACCAACACCTCGCCAGCACCCCAATCCCCCGCCACACACACTCATCCCGTCATATGGGCTGCCCAGGCGACTTAGTCACCCTCTCTCGCTTTCCCGGTCTCGTGCAGCCTCTCTTGCACCTTGATCTTGGCTTTCCTCATTTCTTCACTTTCTGTTTCTTGGAAGCATACACATCTTTGACGCCCTCCACCTACCCTACCTAGCAACATTTACTCGATTTCTTGCACCTTCAACCCACTCTTATCACCCTTACAAAGTACCACGATCAAAGTGTAGATAGGCGTCGACGCAGAGACCAGAAGAACGTCCAGCTCCGGCCTAAGAGACATACAGTGGTGATATATCTCTTCGTATATACGCCCACGGATACCACTGCACCTCAAACATATCAGTCGGCAATCAGCAGCTTCAGCCTTGTGGGGAGCGTCTTTGGGGGAGGAAAGCCACGATGTTTTCGGAATGTAAGTCTACTCCAGCTCGTGCACTTCACGTGCGATAAGCTTGCATCCGTATGTGCCCTTTTTAACGTTGTCTTTCACAGATGCCTCCAAGTTCCTGGCACAGTCCCAGTCACGACTATCCAATTTCGGCCAGCCAGCAAACAATGCAGACGACGCCAGCAGCACCACCGGAGGCGACCCATCCAGCCGTAGAGTAACCGACTGGTCAGCTTCGTCAACACGGCAGACACGGCCATACGGACGGTCCTTTCTCGGTCGCGGCTTCGGCGGCGGCGGCGGCGGTGCCGGTACTGGCCCGTCAGGAAACCCATATCTGACGTCTGGGTCTCGGTTCAACTTTACGTCGCGCTATTCGACCGCCGCTCAGGACGCGCCTTTGTTTCACGAAGTCGAAGAGGAGGGGGAGGGTGTCGGTGATGATGACGATGAGCTAGAGCGTGACCGTGAAGCAGCAGATCTATACGCTTTGCAACGGTCACGACGTGTTTTTGCCGCCAGCCGGTTAGAAGAAAGCGCCGAGACCGACAATGACCGGAGCCACGTGTCGCTAGGTGAAAGCCGCGAGGAAATCGGCCATCAGCACCTGAGCGGCAGCGGTCGGAAGATCAAGAAAGGCAGTCTACTAGATGAACACGACGACGGTGATCACGAGAATGAGAGCGAGAACGCATTCGGGGCGCGGGAAACAAGGGGACTGCGCGGTGATAGCTGGACGGGGAAGCAGACAGGCGGAAACTTTGGCAAACAGCCTCTCTACGAAAGCCGCGGTAACATGGTGGACATTGGGCTAGAGTCGACGATTGCAGAAAGCGAGCCGCCCTTGGACTTGACTGTTGAGGCAGCCCGGGGCGATGATGACGATGACGATGACGAAAACCCGCCGCCGTTCCAAAAATTTACTCCGGCAAAGGCAACAGGCCGTTTTGGCTTCGGTCGGAACTCGACCAACGAATCGGAGCTTGGGCTTTTACGCGGTGCCGACAGCGAGGCGAACTACGGCCCTTCGGATAGCGGCCCGATCAACAGCAGTATCCTGCAGCAGCATGCATCTGCCGACCCAAATGCATCTGACATTGAGCTGTTCCGACACGACTCCTTTTTCGCGTGGATCTACCTCATCGCAGTAGCATCTCTCTTCGCCACCTTTGTCCTGGTCTGGCTGCACACGTCTGCTCCTGGCAAGGGGGGCAAGAAACAGCCGTGGGGTGATACGATCTACACAACCCTTCTGTCGTCCATCCACCTTCTCGCTGTTGATACATTGGTTGCTGTCGTTGTGTCACTGGTGTGGCTGGCCGCATTACGGTCGTTTGCCCGCTACCTCGTCATGACTATCATCGTTGCTGTGCCGGTAATTCTCATCTCGTTCAGCATCTACCCGCTCGTCTCCAGCTATCAGGGTAGCAAAACAGGCAGTACTGGCCTCCAAGACTCGTTGATGCGGTGGGCAGCTATCGTGCCGGCGGTCTCAGCTGCAGTCTGGGTATACATGGTATGGAAGGGTCGGTCAGCCCTCAAGTCGGCCATTGATATCCTCGAGTTCTCGAGCCGCATCCTAGCGGCCAACTCAGCGCTTGTGCTGGTAGGCATGGGCTGTCTCGTGCTTATTGTGCTCTGGACGTGGGCCTGGCTGGCAATGTTTACGCGTGTCTTCCTCGGCGGGTCCTTCTCGAGCAAGCTTTCGAGATTCATCATCAGCACGTCCAGCTGGTGGCTCGGTGTCTACTTTGTGCTCATGTATATCTGGACGTTGTCTGTCATCTCGGGTGTCCAGCGGGCCACGACGGGCGCCACTGTCTCGCAGTGGTACTTCCATCGCAATGTGCAGCCGGCACCATCCTCCAATGAAGTTGTCTCGGCTGCATTGAACCACGCAGTGTCGACTATATTCGGCTCCATCTGTCTCTCAACGCTGCTGGCTCTTGCAGTGCGGCTGCCGCTTCTCGTCCTGCCCCGGCGCTTGGCCAACGGTGTAGGCTTGTTCTTCTACTCGTTCATCCCGACACCGATCACGTCCCTTACCAACCCATTGACCCTGACCTACTCGGCGATCCACTCGCAGAGCTTGACAGCCTCGTCGCAGGGCCTGAGCCAGCTCGATTTCCTTTCGCCCCAGGCCCCGACCACGACCCTGACTCCACGCGCGTTCCAGGCACGTCAGGGACGCCGCCGCTATGGGCCGGGCGGGGCTGGAGCACCTCTCCTGCCATACCGCCTAGCCAAGCTGCTGCTCCATGCAACACGGTTTATCATGGCAACTGCTTTGGGTTTTGCAGGCTGGGTGATTACTGCTCGGCAGCTGCGAATCTCGGTGCCCGATGGCTCTGGCGGTACCGGCGACACTATCCGGGGTAGTGCGTATGCATACGTCGTCGGCCTCGTGGCCAGCTTCATCGGCTGGGGAGTGCTTGGCGCAATGGAGGGTATACTGAGTGGCATTGTGGACGCAGTTGTGATATGCTACGGCAGCGAGACTCGGATGGCGAAGAACGCTGGCGTCGGTGCGGGTGGCGGCTACTGTATGGAAGCCGCATACCTGTTTGGCGGACGCAACGACGGTGGTATTGGCGACGATGATTTCCGGCGCACCAACCGGGAGGTGTATTAAATGGTGTTTTCGGTTTTGCATTTGTGGATTTTTCCTCATAGGGAAAGGGGAGTAATTTGGGTATATCCAAAGCCAAGAATTTGCATTTCCTCTTCATTATGCAGTTGCTTTAACTGTTCTTGCTTTGCTCTTTCTTACTTACTCTCTTGTTGTCTTGTTGTCCTTGGTTGTTCTTGGCAGAAACTCAGGCCTTTCGGTTTCCTTGCCTGCTCGTCTCCAATATCTCATTTTGTGCTTCTTCTATTCCAGGGAGGATCAAAGTATATTCCCTACATACCGTATTGCATTTAGACATTCTGGCTATTACATTTGATTATGCTGTCTTCGTTCGGCTTGATCATCGGGGATCGCAAGATCCGCCTTCGAGTTGCCCGGACTGTGTGGCTGCGTAGCGTATGAAGTGACTGCATTCCCTCCATTTCCTCAGCTACAAGAGTAAAGCTTTGCCCGTTAACCATAGTCGGGTGCATGGTGTAGCAGTCGTTACAGTTGGATGTACGGGGCTTGCTGGTAGGCTGCCTCCCGTCAGGGTCCAACCTCGCACTTCCCCTTACCCATATACAGCACCTACTGCGTGTCTTATCATGGCAAATTTGAGGCGCAGCAGGCTACTTCCGCTCACATGTATGAATATGACGATACGGAGCAACAACTTTCCATCATATTAATAAAAGAACAGCACACGCGAAACAGACTTGTGCAAAGACAATCTCTTGGCAACAGTGCCAAAGGGAAGCTCACGTAGAAAAGAGCGCAACCCATGTCAGATGGAGCAGTGTCAAGTGGCCCATGATACCACATGGCATGCAAACGAGATGTCTCTTACGATATGGGCAGCCTATTGAGCGTTCATCATAGCTAGGTTCAGCACGCGCTGAAATCCTTTGATCGCTTCCGCCCTCTGATGCTACTGTTTCACGTACTCTAATCCACTGCAAAAGCTTGCAATGCGTTATTTCGGAATACAGCTAGACACTAAACAGGTGGTGAAATAAAACACAGAGGCGAAATGAGTGTCTTGGTAGTCGCCATGCCAGGCTATGTAGAAGGCAGAGAGTTCTCGAAGACGGTGGAATATCGTATCTTACAACACTCCGTAGTCGTCATTCGCATCTGCCCCAGCCACTGTTGCCCTTTATCCTCTCATGCCCAGGCTTACTAAACTAACATGGGAGGCCCACTGTCGTCGGCTCTCGTTGCCCCTCATTGCCTCCAGGTGGTGTAAGTGTCAGGTGTAATACCCAAATGTGGTAGGAGCGAAAGAAGGACGCCTAAGCCACCCCTCCATCTCTCCTTCCCTTTCCTCCCAGAGCTCCCGTCGATTAGTGCAACGTCTTCTTATTTTGATCACTTTTGAGGAAAGAGCAACCCTCTCTGGCCGCACGGAGTAAGAGGATGGGATCTTGAAACGGTCCCGTCACAAAGAGCAGTAGGCGTCCTCCGTTTTGTCTCCATCATGGGCACCTTCTCCGTTTTTCCTAGATATGCATAATATACGGGGAATAAGTGAAAGTACCATAGTGAGAGCCGACTAGAGACTGCCGTGACTGCGTACTGCTTTTGCCCCCTCTCCTACAAGCCGCCGTCCCGTGGCGCAATAGTAACTAAAATAATATGTATTGAGCTAGATCTAGCAGGCAAGCCACCCACGATTACCTACCCGACATCCTCCCTCCGCTACTCCAGCACGTCTGCGCTTAGTAGCGAACTATATCTTAGCCATAGCCCCCCGATCCCCTCTTTCTAGATCGCCATCTCTCCTCTGTCGGTTCCTGCGATTAACACGGATTCTGTATCATACCAACATCGTCGTCGTTTACGAGTCGACTGATTACCAAGCTCTACTACTTACGGTCTGCCAATCTCTCATCGATCAACTCTTCCCTCGATGGCCGACTTTGACGCCCCAAGTGGCCCCCCGCCGCCCAAGGTCCCCGAGGGCTGGGTTGCTCGCTGGAACGACCAGTACAAGGAATGGTATGTGCAGTCACCGCGTTTGATTCGCTGCTTCCAGTCGCTCTCACCGTCACGATCCCTGCTTGGCTTTTCTCGCGTATCGTGTCGTCTTGGCAGCGCATGCTAACATCTCTCTAGGTTCTATGTGAACACCTACACCAAGAAGTCCCAATGGGACAAGCCCACCGCGCCGGCCCACGACCCGAACGCTCCCTCCCCCGACGGCCCACCGCCCAGCTACAACGCCGGCAGCGGCTCTGCACCCTCCGACTCCAAGAAGAACCCTTTCAACGACGGCAACCACTCGTCTAGCGGACGCACTCTGTCATCGCAGGAGGCAGAGGATGAGCGTCTCGCGCGCCAGCTCCAGCAGGAGGAGCAGGCCCGGAGTAGCGGTGGCGGCGGTGCTGCCGCATCCTACCTTGCTAGCGCCGGTAGCTCTTCAGCTTCGCCCAGCGGCGGCGTAAGCCCAGGTGTTGCTGCTGCTGGTGGCGCTGGTGCTGGTGCAGCTGCCGAGGGCGCATCCGGCCAGCGCGGTCTTCTCGGCAAGATCTTTGGCAGCACCAAGAACAAGTTCTCTGGCAGCAGTGGTGGCAGTGGTTATCCCGGTCACGGCTATGGCGCCGGTGGCTACGCCAACCAGCCACCACAAGGCTACGGCGGTGGCGGCTACGGTGGCCCTCAACAGGGCTATGGTGGTCCCCCTCAGGGCTACGGAGGCTACGGCGGCCCTCCTCAGGGCTACGGAGGTGGCTACGGTGGCCCTCAAGGCTACGGTGGTGGCTATGGTGGCCCCCCGCAGCAGGGTTACTACGGCGGCGGTGGCGGATATGCACAGCAGCAGCCCCCCCGTAAGTCGGGCGGTATGGGTGTTGCTGGCGCAGCCGCTCTCGGTGTTGGTGGTGGTCTCCTGGGTGGTATGATGCTGGGCGAGGCCCTGGATGGCGGCGATGGCGGCGGTGATGGTGGTGACTGGGGTGGTGGTGATGGTGGCGGTGATTACGGCGGCGATGGCGGTGGTGACTTTGGCGGCGACGGCGGCGGTGACTTCTAAACGGGAATGCCTCCTTCTTCTGCCAATCTTGTTGTTTTATTTTACTACATTAGTTTTTCTCTTTATCTATTGACACAGCCCATAGGGTGTGTCTGTTTACTTGTATCGAGCAGAGAGCCTCGAGAAAGAGATCAGGCTTCGGAAATCTCTACAGGCTCATTCTCATTTCTCTGCATGACTGTCACGGTTCCCTTTTTTATCAATTTTTTTACTTTCGTTTTATCTCTGGTGATCTATCCCCTAGTATCGTTCAAGAGTATCGCAATTGATAATCTGAGGTGGTCTATATTTTGTGTATTTTCTTTTCAAACCCCAACACTGCCTGTGCTTCCTACTCTTGCTTCTACCCGTAATGAATATGGACAACAATGCCCTAGAAACCCAGATGTAGTACTTAGCTTCATGTATGCTTAACAGTATAAATCAAAAGTGCAATGCTCGTGCCACCCCTGTTCTTTTATTTGCGGCCACCCTGCTTCTTGTCGCCGCTACCGGCAAGATATGCAGCCATGTCGAAGCCGGCACCCGGCGCAGCGCCACCAGGACCGCCTGCACCACCACCCAGCAGGCTGCCCATCGAGGGCTGCTTCTGCCGCGCCTCAAACTCGGCTTTCATCTCGGGGTCCACTGGAAGTTGTCAGTACCAAGCACGTTGAATCAAGTATCATTATTGGAGCAAGAGAGAAGACGTACTGGAATCCATCAGATAGGGCATGCCAAACATCATGACCATGGCAAACAGAGCCATCAGGATCATGGGGTTCTTGAGCAGGCTCAGCACGTCAAAGGTGCTGCGCGCCGTGTAGTACGACTTGGTCGCCAGCGTCAGGGGTGCAACCATGAACGTCGGGCCGCTGCTTGCAGTGCCGTCGACGGCCACCTTGCGCAGAGCCTCGCCCTGGTTGGCCCAGTCGTTGCCCCGGTACGTCTCAGTAGCGCGCGCCGTCAGCACCTGGTCAGCACTCTCGATCCCTCCCACGATGCCGTCGACGTCCACACGCAGCGGAACAAAGACGTGTGTCGCGCAATGCACCTCGCCCAGGTACGAGCCGGCCGTGACGTTGGAAAAGACGAGCTTGCCCGAGCCGGTGATGGGCGCAGACGTGTAGGTGTGGCGCCCACTGGCGGCATCACCCGACTCGAGGGTGGCGCGCGTCCAGGCCGGGATGTTGGCGAAGAACTGCTTCTGGATAGACGCAATATCCAGGTTCTGGCCGCCCTGCTGCTGCTGCTGGAGGTGCTCGGGGATGGCAATCTGGAAGGTGATGGAGGTCGTCGGAACGGAGGCAACAGCCGCGGTCGCTGCTGCAAACAGCAGCGACAGGAAAGAGACGGATCGCATCTTGGGGTTGTCGGTAATTGATTCGAATCAAGTCGATTGTTCAGTTGCCGGGCTGATCGAGGGTTGTCGTCGATCTAGGATGCTGTCGATAGGAGCTCATTTACCCACATCTTCAGGCCAGCAGCACCCCTAGGTATGCTTATGTCATCAATATGTAGGTGGGTCTCTTCAACGTCAATGTACTGCCCAAGCGTTATTCTTCACTTTCACTATCTTTACTCGACTTTGACCTTTGAATTTCATAAAATAACTATTCAAAGTATACCCCTTTGGAATATTAAAAATCATCAAAAAGTACATTAAATACTGTGTGTGAAAGGGGTATTTATTTGCAGATCATATACAAAAACTCTCAGTACTAATCGCTAACTAAAATCCATCGAGGTAGTCCTATATTTCATAGCCACCACTTCTCTGTTTTAAATATATTTTTGTCGCTTATGCTTTAGGCTCAGCCGGAGCGTCAGAAGCTACCTTGAAGGCCTGCTCAAAGTCGGCAATGATATCATCAATGTGCTCGGTGCCCACAGAGATGCGAATCAGGTCCTCAGTGACGCCAGAGGCAATGCGCTCCTTGTCGGACAACTGCTCGTGCGTGGTGGTCCAAGGGTGGATAGCCAGGGTCTTGGAGTCGCCAACATTGGCCAGGTTGGAGATCAGCTTGAAGTTGTCAACAACAGCGCTGCCGGCGGTACCGGTACCGGCCTTGACACCAAAACTGAGGACACCGCCGAAGCCGCGCTTCAGGTACTTCTTAGCCAGCTCGTGCGAGGGGTGGCTAGCCAGACCAGGGTATGACACCCAGCTGACATAGGGGCTCTTCTCCAGATACTCAGCCAGGGCCTGGGTGTTCTGGGCGTGGCGCTCGGCGCGCAGGCTCAGGGTCTCGATACCAATCAGCAGCTGCTGGGCGGCGAAGGGGTTTAGGGCCGGGCCGAAGTCGCGCAGAAGCTCAACGCGTACGCGAATGGCAAAGCTGATGTTGCCAAAGGTTTCCCAGAACTTGAGACCGTGGTAGCCCTCAGAGGGCTCGACGAACTGCGGGAAACGGGCACCGTGCTTGCCCCAGTCAAACTTGCCGCTGTCAACGACAATGCCGCCGATAGTGGTACCGTGGCCGCCGATCCACTTGGTAGCCGAGTGAACGATGATGTCAGCACCGTGGTCAATGGGACGCACAAAGTAGCCACCAGCACCAAAAGTGTTGTCAACAACAACCGGCACACCCTTGGCGTGGGCGAGCTCGGCAATCTTCTCGAAGTCGGGGATGTTGTAGCGGGGGTTGCCAATGCTCTCAATGTAAATAGCCTTGGTCTTGTCGTCAATAGCAGCAGCCAGGTCCTCGGGCTTATCACCGTTGACGAACTTGGTCTGGATGCCCAGGCGGCCAAAGGCGACCTTGAACTGATTGTAGGTGCCACCATACAGGTTAGAGGTGGAAACAATGTTATCGCCAGAGTGTGCAAGGGCAGCAATAGCCAGGAATTGGGCAGCCTGGCCAGACGCAGTGGCAACAGCGGCAACACCGCCCTCGAGGGCAGCGATGCGCTTCTCAAAAACATCGACAGTAGGCTACAAAAGCGGCGTCAGTATTTCTCTTTTCCTCCTCTCTCGAGTCGAGTAGGTTTGCTATTCGGGCGCTACTGGCCAACCTACGTTCATGAGACGGCTGTAGATGTTGCCAAACTCCTTCAGGCCGAACAGGCGGGCGCCATGGGCGGAGTCGTTGAAGACATAGCTGGAGGTGGCGTAGATAGGCACAGCGCGTGAGTTGGTGGCCGAGTCGGGCGTGTGGCCAGCGTGCAGCTGGAGCGTCTCGAAGTGCTGGCTTTCAGACATGGTGGATGGGTGGTGTATGCAAGAATGGGCTCGGGTGGTAGGTGGCTGAAGCTGTCTTGATGTCGGGAGGAGAGGAAGAGGTGGAAGAGGTGGAAGAGGAGGAAGAGGAAGAGAAAGAGGAGAAGCAGTTCAGTAGTCGAAGTGGCACTTGGGGCGGGACACGAGCTCTTATGAGAGAAATTAAAAGCACGTAAATAGGGAAGGAACGAACTATCACTATTGGTAGAAAGGGAAGCGACATAAGATGGGCTCGCATCGCACGTTCCCCTCTTTTCAGCTCTCCCACGCCCACTACAAGCAAGCCTATTGAGGCACGGCGAGTCTCTCTTTCCTTTTGTGTTACCTCTTTCCGTTACTCTATCGCCAGCAGCTGTCACCAGTCTTTGCCATCCGTCCTTGCTGATTCCGCGTCTGATGTGCTCTAGCTCTTCCGCACTTGCCTCAACTAACACAGCGCTCCTTGTCGTGCTATTAGTCCATTTCCTATTTCGGGCATGGGGTGGGGTGTTGGTAAGCACGCAATCGACGCCCCGAGCCTCTTGGCCAATCACATCTGGTAATGCCCAGCTCTTTTCGTGGAGTGAACAGTCGAGATGCTCATCAGCGCAAACGCCATGTTCCGATCCAGAAAAAATGAGAGAGCGACCGTCGAACCGGGCGCAATTGCGGCAGGCTCAAGTGGTGTTTTGCCATTTCAGCATTTCGCCATTTTGGCTCCGTCTTGCCCTTTGCATATGGGCTCCCCATCTCTAGGTCAAATGGAGCCATTATTGCATATTGGCGGCTGTCGGGCACCGTTGGCCGCGCGCGCCGTCTCTCAGAAAGTGCTCAGGGTCGCTCCTTCCTCGACTGCCCAACAGCACAACTGCCCATCACTCACACCATCGTGGGCTGTGTTGGGAAAGAACGCCCAGAGTTCTCTGCTTGACATTGACTTATTACTACTTGGGATCTGAGGGGCATGCATGCGTCACTCCTAGTGGGAAAAAAGCATGAGAGGAAAATAGGAACAATACATCTTATAGGAGACAAAACACAGGAAATCATACATCTTACAGGAGAGAGCTGATATACAGACAAACAAAGAAGGTGCAGAGGGACAAAGCCTAGGCGTGCCTTCCCATCTATCTTCGCGTCCTGCCTTCCTGCTGTTAATACCCCTCCGACGAGCATCGCCAAAATATCCACTTTAGTACTTACGATCCACCCCCGGATTAGACTGCGTCACCAAGACTCGGGTCCATCGAGGTTACCTACAAAGCTATTGGCGGCAGGCAATATCGAGATAGTCACCCACTCGTGATATCAGAGAGTGCATTACACAAGTATAAAAAGGACACCGCGATCAACAACGAGCCAACGTGCACCAAACATCAACAGACAATACTGAAGATCATGAAAAGACAATCGTGTTCAACAATGACGAAAGCACACACTAGTAAAAGCAGCCCTTTCCCTTAGCCCTCGCGCCAACCTTGTTTTCCATCTCTCCGCGAGTGAAAAATATACGAATAAAATGAATATAAATCAAAATATAACCAACATAGACCATAGACAAAGGAGACGGGTGGAAGCTAAAGAGGTAGCTATGACTGATCCATTCAAGGACATATCAATCGCTCTCTGGGTTTTGTGTTCTCAAAAAAAATGCATCATGACTAGCAACACAGCACAGCTGTCATTTGTTGCCGTCTGGAATACTTGTGTGAAACAGACAGGCTCATAGAGACTTGCCGAAGAGGATATGAGAACGTGTATCCAGGTTAAGGGGTCAGCTCAAGTCGACATCGACCCAGCTAGACTTTGGCTCAATCAAACTGCGTTTCCAGGCCGTAGGCGGCTTTGCCAGAAGACACTGGTAATGCAGTTTGTCAGAGAATTATGCCCGCTGGGCAGCATCTTTCATCTCGGCAGCGTACATGGCCTGGGTGCGTGGGCTGGTCTTGCGCAGGCCGCCCTTGAAGACGGTCAGCGACAGGAGCGCGGCACTGGCAGCCCATGCACCAAAAGACATTGCCGAAAAGGCAGTGGCCGCACGTGCCGAGCCACAGACGTTGCCGCGGCAGAAGAGCAGGCCGTTGAGGAAGACAGCGAGGGCAATGAAGCCACCAAAGTACAGAATAGCGTTGAAGGCATCAACGCCAATGGCAATGACAGGCTTGTAGAAGCGTGGGGCGAAGCGAGAGACACCCTCGGTGTAGCCGAGAGAGAATAGAGACATGACAGGGACAGCGACGAGGAAGTTGACCTGGCTCGGCGAGGCTGAGCGAGTGTCCATGGTGTACCAGTTGACGACTGGGCTGTTAGTATTGTTTTATACACAGGTGGTTTCATCAATGACTGACCATAAGCAGAGAGACCGAGGACGATGAAGGCGAAGATAAACTGCTGCGCGCGCAGGATGAGGATCCAGTTGAAAGCCATTTTGATAGATTTTGTTTATAGTTTGTGGTGTATGATGGTCAAAAGAGTGGGCGTAAGAAGGCGTAGGGACGTTGAAGAAGTGAGCGTGAGTTGTGGTGTTAGAAAAAAGAAAAGACCGGCTTTCGAAGTAAACAAAAATGAGCAGCAAACTGGTGCGCTAGAGAATCGAATAGGAAGAAGAGAAAGAAGAGAACACAAACAGAAAGAGATGGAATAAAGTGATGAAAGAAGAGCAGAAGAGAATAAGTAGAGGAGGAGAGAAAAAGAAGAGAGGGAAGAGGAGAAGAAAAGGAAACGAGAAACGGGAAGGGAGTGGGGGGGTATGTGAGAGATATGTATGAGAATGAAGAGACAATCCGATCTCAGAAACAGAATACAAGATGCGTTCAAGGATTAATATACTCCGTATCCTTGATCCGTCTTCCTCTCTATCGACTTCAGTGCAGGTAAAGCGACATCAAGACGGCGTAGCAATGATACAAAACTACATGAAAACATGCATTGAGACGGCCAAGAAATGAGCGCCAACAAGAAACATACCAAGACCAAGGCCAGGATGGCCGCAAGGAGAGGCAATGGAACGCAAATGCCGGGCTGCTTGGGTACCCTTTTCGTCGAAACAACAATTCAAAGCGTCTTTGATATCGATTTGCCATCTTTGCGTAGTATGCGACCTGCTCTCTGTCCGCGTCCCTGACACAATGCCATATGGGGAAACAACATTGCACATTCGAGACTCCTACCAAGACTTTTGCTTCGGGTTTTCAATCTCTTGGCTCGCTCTTGGCTTCCATACAAAAAAGCTTTGCCACTGGTGATACTCCTTGTCTTGTGATGGTCCATCTTTCCTTCATCAGGGGGTAGGTATAGCCGCAGTCAGTGGTCTGGTTCGTGGGCACTCAGCCATAAGAGGACTCGTCAGCATCCGAACAATTCGTTTGGCATATGTTGTATATGTAGTACGCAATGTCACCTCAAAGATACTCTCCTCTGGTAGAGGGCTCCTTCTGCTACACTCCCAGGGTAGGATCGCCATTATGCGGATGCGCGATCTGAAGCCGACATGAAACACGGTCAAAGCCACACAATGGCGGGCCACCGACCTCAACTTCGAACAGTGACATCCGTCAGTAATTGTCAGTAGATGCACTTTAGATAAACCAGTTATATAGAGGCAACACACTTGTCTTCATTAGAGAATATACTAAAACGAAGTTAATAAGTCTGTGTCAGTTCATACGATGACGTTGGTTATGGCGTGTAAGTGGTCACGTGAACACATTGAAATAGAAAGTAACCAAAATGATAATAGTCGATGAGCTCTTTTGATCAACATGCACCTGTGAACTATCGAAATTAAACCGACGTATTAGATCGGCATTTTACATACTTGTAGGCTTTACGGAGTACTACATGAAGATCGATATTGACTGCCTATCTTTTAAAAAAGGCTGTGGGACGACTCAAGCCTTCACCCGTCATGGCGAAACAAACATATGTAGAACAACACTGGCCAAGAGACGAAGAAACAAAAACGCAAAGAAGAGGAGTACTTCTATGGTGGGAAACAGAAACACCACGGAGTGTACAGAGGAGTGGTAATTTTATACGTGGTACGCGAGAAACAACACAAAGCACCATATCACATAAGGAGAACGAGGCCCTTGCGGGAGCCTAGGCCAGGAACAAGAAGCTTTTGATGCTACGCTATCTATTCTTATTTTCGGAGCATGCTTGGCTGTTTCTTCTTGTCTAATTTCGGCCCGTGTATGTATGAGTCTGCCGGCAGTGATACTCCATCTCCGCCGTCAGGGCCCGGATCCTTTAGTTGACGCGTTATGTACCGGGGGTGCCTCCGTCGGAAGCAACGCTAGGGAGGCTCGAGGTCCAGAAAGACGTCTAGATAGGTTGTAAGTTAGATCTGGCCAAGCAATTTGTGTTTTGAGTGCTGTTCGTTCGACTTGGCCAAAACAAATGATGCAAAACAGCTCGGTTTCTGCTCTTGCAAGGCCGTCAGTGCTGGCTTGGCCTTGTCTCAGACCGAGGACGGATACGTATCAGTGCATTTATGAAAACGACAGGGGGGGATCTGGCGAATCTGCAATATATGATGACTAAGCTAGCTGTTTCATTACACTCAAGTACGACGTATATAACAGGCTGCAGATGCCATCGTAGGTGCTATGTGTAGATGCCATACAGACGAGCACGAGATGCTTTACATTCTCGGAGTGCACGTGCTTCGTCACATGCTATCGATTACAGCACGATCCCGGCTAATACCAGGGCGACTGGACTGAGTGTAAGATGCAATGCAAGAAGTATGTCATGAGTGTGTTGACATCATCTAGGAACCGGACAGCTTGACGAATACTCAGATCCACGATGGGCCAAGGGCCCTGTAATTATCACACCGCCTTGCCCTTTGAATTCACTCGTCTTGTCACTATACTTCCATCTTATCCGCTTACCTTTTCCCAGTGAGAGCTGAGAGTTGGCCGACATGCAATTTGTCGACACTTCAAGTGGATTGCTTCATTAGATCCGGAGACACGACGATGGAGGACTCAGGGCATCCCGGGGAAACTGCGGGGAACGCGATTCGGCTCGCTTACAGTCTTCCTTCACCAGGCCTTTTCCCTGCTCGCCTTGCTACCTACCAGTGTGCATTCCAGGTCGGCGACGCCAGTTTAGGCGTGTCGGCGAATGGGCACGTCGGCTTTGTCAGGTCACAGGCGCACAGCTCCATATCGCTGCTCGCAGCAACTTCCGTTTTCACATGTCACTCCGATACTAGGTTGCTCCTTCCACTGCTGCATTACGTGGTATCAATATACGCATGCATGCACCAAGCCGCACTAGCGCCTCTTCTGGCCACCTCTCCGCCAACAAATAATCTGGGGGAAGGTGCACATGCGTCCTGAATGAGGGGAATTAGATACAAAGTAGAATGAGGGATGCGCAATCCGAAGCGATTATGAATTGTCGTGAAAAGTAGGATACGATTTGAGGAAATGCTTCATTTTTCAAAGTAAGATAACAGTCGGAATAACGGCGAAAGCAGCGACTGTAATTCCGAACAAAAAGGAACGAGTAGAGAACAAGAAAGCAAAAAAGGAAAGAAGATGGGTAAAAAGGAAAGAAAGACCGCGAAGATAGATGCACGAGGAAAGAACGGGTCAGAACAGGAAAGAGCGCACCTTCTCATTCCCAACTCCGCCTTGGTTGTCTCTTGTCTGCAGCGGACGGCCCTCGCTACCACTGGACGCAGTGCTTACATAACCTTGCTCGCGGCGCACTCCAACTCGCGCGCACCCACTTTCCCCAATTCCACCTGCCGAGGCCCTCGGAATCCCTCCACAATCCCCCCTAAATATATGGAGTACAATTTAGGAAGGAAGGAAAGCTCAGAGGCGAGAGAGGGCAGGAGCTATCTGTCGATCAAGTCATTAATTAGTTCGATTTGGCAGGCGCAAGTGACAGCGCGTCGCAACTGTGTTCGCTGTCACTGCATCGCGTAGCCCTCTTTTGGACCTCACTTTTGGCCTCAATCGTATATTATGCTGTGTGTCGACTACTGAGACAATGTGGTTCTCCAGCGCCCTGCATCGGCAACAATGTCGCACGACCCAAGATGCAAAAACCGTTTCCGCAATCGAAATGTCTCGCACAGGCTACATGCCGTGCTGGAGGCTACATGGCTAGTCGCAGACCAGCCAAGACATGCCTACGCCCAAGACACCACACCGCATTCACTCATGTCTCTCGTGTGTCTCTGGCTCTGGTCTCTCTTTATCTCGGTTTCCTCCATTTGCTGCTTCTCCTCATTCTTCGCTGTTGCACTCTCGCCGCCGGATTAGCTTGTGACCTCTCCTTTCCCCGCGTCGTCTCGCTCGGCTCGACTTGGCCACACCCTAAGTCCCCAACTCTCAGTGGCTAAAATGGCCTCAACAAGTGGCGGATTAGGGATAGGGGGAAGCTGGGGAGAGCGCACAACTGGGGAAACTGTCGCCGTTAGCAGCCATTACGTCGCAGTGCACCTTTGATGCACCCCAGTATTAACGGGGCAACTTGTGCAAAGCGCCGAATGACGTCCTCCGGTTCTGCCGACGGCTCCCCTTTTATGATACTGGAAATGTACTTTGTTTGAAAAGCGACTCAGCGAGAGGGGGAACCAGGACGGGACGCCAGGACACCAGGACGCCAGGACGGGACCGGCAAGGAGACCACGGTTGTTTAGTCGTTTGGCTTGTGCTCGTCCTTTTTCCTCTTTGTACTTTTGCCCTCTGGCTCGTCCTCGTCTATCCTTTTCCTCCGTATCCCTTTTGATCTCCTCCTCTCCTCTTCCCTTTTCCTCTTCCTCGTTCTTCTCTTATCCGTTCTCTAATTATTCTCTCATCCGTTTATTGTCACTTCCCCTGCCTGCTGCTTGCTTCTCCCTCTCGATATCGGAGAGACTTCTGCCAGCTCCTGGCCAACCCCCGGACGACGACCCACTCGACGACACTCTTCGCCGACTTCTAGGATCTCAGACACCTCTGCGCATCTTTTCTTCTTCACCAACTCCAACTCCAACTCCAACACCACACGTTTTCGCAATGTCTCCCTCCGAAGTTGCAGCGGCAGTCGCCAAAATCTCTGTTCCTCCTCCGCCCGGCGCCCCCTTCGCCCTGCCGGTCCCCAACAGTGCCACACCCAACCGCTCTGCGGTCTACAGACATTGGCGCTTCCGCGACTCTCCATTACTCGAGACCCTCGAGGCCGGGGTCCTGACTTTGCACGATGCGTTCGAGGTCTCTGCCAAACATGTCCCCAAGAAGCAGTTTCTCGGCTGGCGTCCGTGGAACACGGCCACCCAGACACACGACGAGAAGTTTGTCTGGATGACCTATGGCGAGGTTGCTGAGCGCCGCAAGAACCTCGGCGCCGGCCTTGTTGAGATCCACAAGCAGGCTGGAGTCACGGCAGACAAGTATGCCATCGGCCTGTGGTGCCAGAACCGTCCCGAGTGGCAGATTACCGGTATGTCTTTTGTATTTTTCTCTTATCTTTCTTTCTTTTTTTATTTCCTTTTGTTTGTTTCCTTTTGTTTCTTTTTTTTTTATTTAAAATGTTTTGATCTTCATTCTTCGTTGATCTGCCACTAACACCTGCAGACCTTGCTGCTATTTCCCAATCCCTCTACAACGTCTCTCTCTACGAGACCCTTGGTCCCGACGCCACTGAATACATCCTCAACCATGGCGAGCTCGTGTGTGTTGTGGCTTCGCTCCCTCACATCCCTGCACTGCTCAAGCTGGCTCCCCGTGTGCCCTCGCTGAAGCTGATCGTCTCGGTCGACCCTCTCGACGCCGGCGAGCCTGCTGGTCTGTCCAAGGCCGCTATCCTTGAGAAGCTGGCCGGCGAGCACGGCATCAAGATCTTCTCTATGCAGGAGGTCGAGGAGATTGGTCTGCGCTCCGGCCGCCCCATGCGTCCTCCTACCAAGGATGATATCACCACCATCAACTACACCTCGGGCACCACTGGTCCCCCCAAGGGTGTTGTTCTGAGTCACAGAAACATGCTGGCTTCTGTCAGCTGTGCTCGTTCGTCGGGCTTTATGACACCCAGCGATACTCACATCTCGTACTTGCCCCTGGCCCACATTTACGGTCGTATGGCCGACTGGGCCGCTATCAGCCTGGGTGCCCGCATCGGCTACTTCCGTGGTGACGTTGTCGGCCTTGTCGACGACATGAAGATCCTGCGCCCTACCGGTATGTTCTCTGTGCCTCGTCTGTACAACAAGTTCAACTCGGCCATTCGCACGGCTACCGTCCAGGCCGACGGCTTCAAGGGAGCGCTGTCGCGGAGAGCCATTGCCGCCAAGACGGCAAACATGCGCCTGCCTCCTGGCAGTGCGACCAACTACCACGCACTGTACGACCGTATTTGGTCGCCCAAGGTGCGCAAGGCAGTCGGTCTGGACCGCGCCGTTTCGATGGTGTCGGGCAGTGCCCAGCTGGACCCCGAGGTTCAAACCTTTTTGCGTGCTGCATTTGGCATCAACTTTGTGCAGGGCTGGGGCATGACGGAGACGTGCGCCGTTGGCTCCGTACAAGTGCGCGGCGACATGTCTACGGGCAACATTGGTGGTCCCCAGCCCGGTGTCGAGTTCTGCATCGAGTCTGCTCCCGATCTGGAGTACACTGTCGATGACAAGCCGAACCCCCGTGGTGAGCTGCTGGTGCGCGGCCCCATTGTGTTCAGCGAGTACTACAAGAACCCCGAGGAGACGAGCCGTGCTGTCGAGGAGACCGGCTGGTTCCACACGGGCGATATTGTCGAGGTTGATTCACTGGGTCTGTTCAAGATTATCGACCGCAAGAAGAACGTGCTGAAGCTAGCACAGGGCGAGTACGTGTCGCCCGAGCGTATTGAGAACGTGTATCTGGGCGCGTCTACGCTGCTGTCGTCGGCCTTTGTGCACGGCGACGGTATCGAGTCGTGCCTGGTGGCTGTCCTGGGTGTTGATCCAGAGGCGTTCGCACCATTTGCCAGTAAGGTGCTTGGTGGCAACCCGATCCCTGCCAAGGACATCGAGGCCGTCCGCACGGCTGCCAAGGACGCGCGTGTCCGCGCTGCCATGCTGGCTGTCATCGACAAAATCGGAAAGAAGAACAACTTCAACGGTTTCGAGCGCGTCCGCAATGTTCACCTTGACGTTGACCCCTTTACCGTCGAGAACGAGCTGCTGACTCCCACGTAAGTTTTTTTACCCTTTTTTTTTGCCCCTCTTACTTTCTTTTTCTGCATGCAACAAGTACTAACGAATATAGACTCAAGCTGAAGCGTCCTCAGGCCGCGCGCGCGTTCCGCAAGGAGCTGGACCAGCTGTACGCTGAGCTGCGCGAGCAGCCTACTACCCAGGCGAAGCTATAAGGACGGTTCGTCTTTATTTAGGGTGTGAAAAGGCTCGGTCGAGATAGTCGTTCGAGTGTGGCGAGAACTGTGTTGATATCTATTTTGTAATACTTGCCTTGTGTTTTGTATAAAGTTGCCTCTGCATTAGCTCGAGAAGAGTGTGTCTAGATATATAAATAAACCTTGATATTTGGAAATAATATATGAATAATAGTTGATAAACAGTAAGGGGGGATGGAAGTGAGAGAACTGAGAGAGAAACGAGAGAGGAACGAGAGAGGAACAAGAGGGGAAGGAGAGAGGAATAAGAGAGGAACGAGAGGGGCACGAGAGAACCCGAAAGAGAAACAAAAAGCAGGATATGAGAGCGTATATCAGCCGGCCGGTACTATGATCGAAGTGAGACGAGTCAGACTGGACGGCGTCTTTTTGTCCTTCCGATCCAAGGCGTCGCCAATGCTGTTAGTCAAACACGGCTGAATATAAATAAGCCGTGTACGAAAAGAGCGGCTCCGATGGGCAGGGCTTCACTTCGTAGTCTATTGCTTACTCTGTTACTTCTTGTTCCCGTATGCCACTTGTCTCTCCCTGCTTTTCCATCTTCGTATCTGCAAGAAGCTCGTCTGGCACACCCGCTTCTTTCTCTGGCAGACAGGATGCAGGTGAAGTGAGTTTATGGTCTTTTCCATCCTATTAGGGGTCCAACATTACGTGACCTGGAGACCCTCGGAAGGGTTGGAGGACGCAGACGGTCGATTCTCGCGTTCTGTAGGGGCTACGCCCTCCCTCTATTGTGCCCTGTAGGGCTGGATGCCCCACGACAGTTGTCCCGGCCTATCTGGAACATTTGTTTTCTTTTTCCGTCGCAGATGGCCGGATTGTGATGACGTAATCGCATTGGTTATGACAGTTGTAGAGGAAAATAAGCAAGTACGCCGTCGAGAAGTGAAATATACGATGGCATGTATTAGGGTCCGTTATACAACTAATTGACTGTCTCTTAAAATCGGCATTATTCTAAATAATTTGTAGTACAGTAATTAACTGTGTGTTAAATATTTATAAGTCTTTGGTAAATATCAAACTATAATTTAAAATGCCATACTCCCTTTCTATATCTATGACAAATAATCCGGCCAATGCAATACAATTGTGTCTACATTTCTTTGTGACCTGGTGTACGACGTACGTCGCATTTTGCCTGTGTGACGGAGGACAACCAGCCACTTTTTACACATCTGTCGGCCCAACCCGTAACGCCTAACCAGGCAAATGGCAAAACGATTACAGCATTTTTTCTGGCTCACGGGCGTATCATTTATTTTGTGAATACAGCTGGCATACATTGTTAAGTATGCCGATTGTGAAGTAGAGTTAGCGCGACCGAACAATTGCTAATTCCATGAAAGAGACGATATAACCTGCACCGCTTGTTATTGTAATATAAACCGCCACATATTGTCACGTGACTAATCAATACAAAACAAATACTAATAAACCAAAATAACCAGTTACGGCTCGTATTTTAGGAGTCAATCCTATAACTAAGTACATAATGACCGATTCGATTTATAAATGACCAAAAGACAATTTTGCTACTTTTAAAAGGATTTTGCGTATTTCAATCTTCATAGAAGATGTAGATAACAACTTATTAAAAGCGCGGTTTTAATTTAAAAACAACGGAAATACGTTAATACGCCCGGACCCACTATAAACACATCCAGTAGTCTAAGACCCCCTTTTTAGAGCATCTTCTGGCGCGTTCGATTGCTTAGAGGCCATGATAAACTGCCGTGTGGCTCTGATTTACTAGAGACAGCGACTTATTGCGACTTATTAAACTGATGCTATATTCGAATTCTGCTTGTTGCTAGTTTCACAGCAGAAAGTGCACGCGCATGTACAGACAAAAAAGGCCAGCCAGCTTGGTTGTTGTGTCCGCCCGACGGTACGTTTCGTGTGGGCGGACTAAAAGGGTGGAGGATGGCTATGCCAAACGGGCCCGGAGGCGGCGCATCCAACTCGGGCAGTGGCGGTCCCGCCGGGTTTGGTTATATAAGCAATGGCAGCAATGGCAATGGCAACCCATTTCAGATCAGCGCACCCCTCAGCGGCATCAACAGCACACCAATGGGCGCCAATGGGCTGCCAGCCAATGCGACGCGCTCGATGTTTCCAGCACAGCCAGCACCGGCAAACAGGATACCAGCAAGCTATGGCACTCAGGGCAGCAGCAACGGCAGCGGTATCAACAGCAGCAATAAAGCCGGCAGCGACATCACCGGTGACGCGCTACGCCAACTTGTGGCGGCTCACATGGAACAGCCTGTGCCGGGCGTCCCGCGGCCGGCGTATGCAAACCACCAGGCCCCAGCCGCGCCACCAAGGGCAGACAATTTCGATTACAGCCCTTACGCGACATGGCGTGCATGGCGGCCGGCACCGGGGCAAACAGGGGCGGCACAGCAGCCGGTACGGCCACTTCGGCCTTCGCCACACTCTACGCCTATTCCCGGGGTACCTGCACCCCCAGCTACCCCTAAGCAGCCAGTGCCTATAACATCCAAGGCAGCGGCGGCGGCTTCTCCGCTCGTGGCATCTGCTTCAACGCCGTCGTCGCAGTCCGCTGCGCGGCCGGTGGCGGTTTTTAAAAACCCACTGGACAAGTACGGCTCGCCACCACCGGCGTCCAAGCGGCAGAAGATAGGACACACCGAAAATGGCAGCGGCAGCGGCAGCGGCAGCGGCAGCGAGAACAACACAGCTATCAAAACATCGCCCACGATGGCTAGAAGTCAGCTGACACCGGCCGGGTCCGGACTGCGCACCGGCTTTTGGGGCGGCAGCAGCCCGATGACACCAACACAGCGCGTGGCCCAGAAGCCAATGGCACCACGTCAGCGGCCGGTACCGAGTGGATTCAAGCAGTCTTACGAGAATAACCAGATCATCTTGGTGCTGGACGACGACGACGACGACGACGACAACGGCGGCGGCGACATTCCCAGCAGTGTGCGAAGCAGTGCTCCTCCACCCACCCAAGTAAGTTCACATTGGCGATCAAGGTTGTTGGCTGCAGTGAAAAGAGACCATGCTCTTCTATAAGCTTTTATAAAAGTCCTTTCAGAAGCAGGCTTTGGCTTTTTACGGTTATAGCACTAAACGCGATCTTGGGCGAGTGCATACGCGTTTATGATACATTCTCGTACTGTGCATTTATAAAACGCATTCACTAACATTTCCAGACGGCCAATCCCTCGCTGAATCCGCCATCAGCCCCGGTGCCGTCAAGCTCAGCTCCGCCGACCCTTAATAATCTAGTACCGCCACCTGCACACACGCTTAGCCATGCTCCTGCCGCGTCTACTCCTGCCGTGGCTGCTCCTGCCACATTTACCCCTGCCGCGTCTACTCATGTCGTGCCTGCTCCTGCCACATCTGTTCCTGCCGCATCTGTTCCTGCCGCATCTGTTCCTGCCGCATCTACTCCTGTCGCGTCTGCACCTTTCGCGTCTGCGCCTGCCACAACTGCGCCTGCCGCGTCTGTTGCTCCTTCCCCACGCCTCGTACCTACAAGCAATCCTTCCCCAGGATTGACACTACCTCGCCAGCCACATCCTCCTCAGCAGTCACAACCTCTGCAAGCTACTGACAGACCTCGTCAGGCTCCCAACCCAGCTACTGCATGGTTGAATGCGTCTTCTACACCCATCACGGTATGTGTTTTATGACTGTTTTATCGGTTTGCTTGCCACAGCCCTCACTAACAGCCAAAGACACAACATGGTGTTGCACAACCACCAGGGATGAACGCCGCGAGGAGAGAGGCCAATAGCAGCTTACCAGATGGCCACAGCCTTTCGGGCACGGCTCTCACGCCATCTCTGTCTTCCTCTCTTTACAACCCATCCCAGATCCCGGCCGCTTCCCTTGGTGCCGCTGCAGCAGTTCTCCCGCCATCTTACCCATCTCACATATCTCACACATCTCTCCTCCAAACATCTACAGTTCAACCTACCCAACCTACCCAAACGCAGCAGACGCAGCACACGTTGCCTGCCACTCTCTCCACCTCCAAGGACCAACGATATACCCGTTTTGTCAATCTCGCGCGTCGGCCATACCTCCAGTCCCGTTATCGCGAGTATATCTCCGATAACTACCAGGATATCCAGAAGCTGCTTGGCCGTGCTCGAGGGTCGCCCGTTATCCATGTAGACTTTGGCCCAGACGAGGTACAGCATGTCCTCGACGCTGTTCGCTCTGTCATAGTGCCGGCTGCCGCCATGCTCGAAGTGCCGAAGCACAAGAACACCAGCCCCGAGAAGGAAATCAAGAATCTTCTCAAAAAAAGAGGCACAGACTTCCTCTTGCTGGTAGTGAACAGCGTTGACTTAACGTGCCTACCTGGCCGGACGGCCATCGATGTGCTATCGTTTATCGCCGATGTGCGTGCTAGCAAACACCGTGCGCGAGTGCCCACAGCCCTTTCCCTTTGCCGCCACGACCGCTCGTCCCATTATTCCCACCAGGAGCGCACGTCACGGACAACAAAGCTCAGCACACTTCTGTTCGGCCGTGAGATGGTCGGTCAGCGAATACTCTCAGGCCGGATGCGCCAGCCCGTCAATTTCGCGAATGAGATACGCAAGCTCCGCGAAGACTCTTTGACGGCCTGCAACGAGTGGACAAACTGTGCCGGCGATGTAACGACGATCTCCTGGACATCTGAGGATTCGTTTGTCTGTGGCACAACTACACATATGGACGACCGAAACCACCAATATAACCGGCAGGGCAACCTTGCCCTTGCGTCCATCAAGTCCGGGCAGCTAACGGCTTATCCCGATCATCGGATAGTCCGCCGCCCCCAGACAAGACCCGGCAACCCCGCCTCGCACTCCCACGACGACCCTTGGCTGTACACGTCGGTCGTCTCTTCTGATTTTGCCTCTGTACTTAATCTGGCCTTCACTTCCAGTTTCGACGAGACAGTCAAGGCCTGGCGCGTCGAGAGCGACGGGAAAATGCTTCCCATGGGCACGTGGCGGCACAAGGGCAAGGTCAATTTTGTCGTCGCGTCCACTCATGAGATGGGCCTTGTGGCTACGGCGGCTGATGTGTCCGAAAAGTCTGTGCGTATCTATCGCTTTTTCAACTCCCAAGAACACAGCCGGATTACCTACAAAGTGCTGCCATGCCCGCGCATCTTTGATGCTGCCGGCCGAGCTCTGATTCCGGACAAGTGGGCCTACCTTCCAGCTGCTGTTAGATGGGGTCTCAGCAGGGACACAAATCATCTGCTGCTGGTCGGGTTCTCGCCCCGCGGGTTGGGCTTAACTGCAGACGACGAGGACATTCCCTTGGACCGGCGTGACACCGGCGAGCTTCGTCTATGGGATGGCCGGGATGGGTCTGCATGGCAGGTTAATGGCGGCAGACGCAATGTATTTGAGGTCGCATGGCACCCTACACAGGCCTGCTTTATCGCTGCCACCTCACCGAAGACGCACAACGTCGATGAAAATATCAGGGCGCGCATCCGCACACAAGTCAGTGTCTACCGGCCAGCCAACACGACTGACAACGGGGGCCGTGTCTATGCAGAAGTCCAGACACTCGACTGCTTCGCCGAGGACATCAACGAGCTGGCTCTCTTGCCAAACAGCATTGGCTTCATATACGTCGCTGCAGGTGCGACCAATGGCAAAACCTATGTCTGGGACACATCCCAGGGTGACAGCCCTGTCCATGTCCTAGAGCACGGCAGTATGTTCATTCTCTTATTGTATTATTCTATTATCTCAAGAACTCGCACTAACGTGTTTAGAATGTATCGAGGAGCTGGCCGGCGAGCGTATTTCCAACGAAGACACGGGCGTCAAGTTTGTCGCCTGGGGCCAGACGCCCGACCGCTTGTACACAGGGTCTTCCGACGGCATCGTCAAGGTCTGGAACGTGCGTACTCATAGCAACTCCAGCGCTACGCCCTTTGTCCGCAACCTGCTGCAATGCCCTGGGCCTGTTTCGTTTGGCGCCTTTTCGCCCAACAAATCCAAGTTAGCCATTGGCGATGCGACCGGTCGCGTTACGGTACTGGCTGTCGACGACAACTTGAACAAGAACGACGAAGAAGCCGACTTTTTAAGCGATACAGATGACGAGGCAGACGTTCAAGATAGCAGTAAACCCATTAGCAATACCCGTATTGCCGGACCAGCAGCTGGACTGCACCATCGCCGTCACCCAAAGACATTCAAGCAGCACCCGCCTGAAATTATCAGACATCCCACACCCCCGCCGCCTCCCCCACCACCACCACCACAAGCTTCTACGGTTCCGCCTCCGCCGTCGTCGGTTCTCCTGACCCAACCGCAAGGCAATGCGTCAGAAAACGACGATGACGACGGGTGTAGCCCAGCGAAAGAGCTGTTGGCGTCAGGCCAGTTAATCATTGTGCCCGACCGTACAGTGGGTGCCGTCAAGGGGCCCAACTATGCGCAGACGAATCTGTACTGCCGCGACTTTCACCTTGACCGACAGCCCCACCAGCCGCTGCTGGCAGAGTACGAACGCGCGCAGCAGGAGAACAAGCCGTCCGCAAGGTCAGCCCCGTCCCGGCAGCGGCCCTTCAACACGCGGCCGGTCGATTCTTTCCCTACCGAAAGGCTTTTTGTGCTGCACCAGCTGAACAAACAGAAAGACCTGACCGTACGGGACCTAGAGGCGTCGACGGTGCGGGAGCTCAGCCAGCAGGATCGAGGAGCCCTGCAGCAGCTCATCGACGCGGGCGAGGGGATCGACGAGCCGTATGAGTTTGGCTATGAATATGAGGAGCTTCCAGACGATCTCTAGCCCCGTCCCTGTCCCGGTCGCAACGGGCTGCATCTTCTTATACCCACCTTGCTATAATTATTTTGCTTTGTTTTGTCCGTTTAGTTTGTTTTAGTTCTTATTAGTTACTTGCAAGTCACAGCGTTGAGCATGAGCATGGCAGTCGTGATACAACAGTAAATGTCGAAATTAATATCATCAGCTTATAGTTGTCGAGTAAACTGGCAAGATGCCATTAAATACTAAAAAATGCCAAAGAAGTCGAGTCTTGAACTACATATACAGATCAAATAGAGCACCCATGATATGAAGAATAATGAACATTAAATATAAAGAGGTAGCGCATAGTATAGTGACATGAAAACCAAACATGCTAAAACAAAGATAAAGAGATAAACCCACGACGAGAATGACGTCGCTAGACCACCGATCCTAGCACCGAGCCTTGACCTTTTTGTTTTTGTATCTTTCTTGAAACTTGTGAAGATGAACACGCTGGCTAAAATCAAAAGGAACATGGGATAGAATAAGAGACACAAGCTGAAAGGAAACGCTGTGATGATAATAGCTGTGGCTTGGTTTGATGTGAACTGGCTGGTTTCTCTTCCTCTGGCAAGTCGTGTCCGCCCGCAGTCAGGACCTCTTGCGTTTCCTCTTTCGAGATGCTCGCATACGAGGGATGGGCTCAGACTGGCTTGTCTTTGAACTGTCGTCTGCACAAGCGCTTAGTGCTTCGCGGTGACGGTCTCGCCGGTCAGCTTCTCGACATAGGTCTTGGCCATGTCGCCTAGGGCGACCATGCAAATGGTCTGCCAGACACCGAGGCCGATACGCGGCGCCACACCACGGTACAGGCCCTTGATGCCGTTCTGCTTGTAGATGTAGTTGAACGTGTTGCCGACCGTCATCTTCTTGGGCCGGTTGGGATCTTCCTTCTTGGACTGCATCTCGACACGGATAACCTCAATGGGCTGGTTCCAGGCCGACAGACCACCACCCAGACCACTGGCCAGGATCTTCTCCCAGGCGCTGAGCTTCTCGCTGGCGCTCTTGCCGGTGAAGTCGCGGATGCCCTGCTCGGCAAGACGCGACAGGCCGAAGCGCGAACCCCAGTTGGTCATCTGGCGGATGGCGACGGCGTTGACACCACGGTTGATGCCGCGGATGCCCTCTTTGCGGTAGATGTCCATAAAGGTAGCCCAGGTGCCCTGGGCAGCCTGGCCGGTAGCGGCCATCTTGTGCTTGGTGATCTCGACCGTCTTCATGCAGGTGCAGAAGCCCATGGTGGCATACGCCTGTGCGACACCACCGGTGACACCACCACTGATGCCAGCGACAAAGTCGGAGGCGCCGGCTCTGCGAGCGTAGAACTCGGCCTCGGAGGCGACAAAGAGCAGGACGGCACCCTTGGTGGAAGCCTCGATCCAGGCCCAGGGGATCAGACCTTGGTAGACTATGGGGAAGGGATGTTAGTGACATGTGAAAATGCGGAGCACGGCGCCAGATGGCAGCGCTGCGTTCAGTGGAAAATGACGGGGAATCCCTTGAGAGAGCATGGCAAGCAAAACAGGGCGCGAGAGCGGACAGGGGACAGAGGACAGAGAACGAGGACTTTACATACAGCCAAGAGGGCCGCCACGGCTCCAGATGCGGCCAAGGGCAGAGGCGAAGCTGTCGCCGCGGTGGGCAGCCATGGTGGTCTTGGTGACCTCGAGGGGCTGGCCGAGGGTGGTGACCTCAAACATGTTGAGGCCGGCGCCGAGGAGCAAGTTGGAGAACTTGACGGGCGGCTTCTCGAGCTTCTGCGGCTGGTCCGCGACGACGGTGGTGGGAGCAGACATGGTTGTTAGGGGTGGGGGTTGAGGTGTAAGAGACAGAAAAGGCGCGGCTTCGAAGATGATGATTCGAAACAAGACACAAGACAGGCCTGACCAAGGCAAGAGGGCGCTTCTTCGCTGAAAAGTTGGGGGTGGGAAATGCGGTATGAGAATGCGAGCGAGTGGTATGAGTGTGGTTGCGGCAGAGTGGGATTGGATCAATACTAGGGAACTGGATAGGAGACTAGGGGAGGAGGAGTGGACTGGTGGCAATTGGACGAGAACGTGAAAGCTTGGGGTAGCGGAGACCAACGTCGAGCTGGGGCCAGCTAGTAATTAGAGCCTAATAGAGAGAACGGCAAGAGCTACTGAGTACTGCGAGGACGGGAGGCAGAGTTCGGCAGCGGGTCTCGGACTATCGTACGACCGAGGATAGAATGAGGCAAGGGTGGGAGGAAGGGAAGGAGAGAGCGACCGAGAGGTATATTTAATCTTGTCAGGAAGCTGCGACGGGCAGTTTTCCGTGCGAGAGGATGCCGCGAATATAGGAGGCTCCGTAGAACAGCGATAAGCCGAGGATGGGGAGCGCAGCAAGTGCCGGTTGGCGGAGGAAGGTCTCTCAAACGGGGTGGAGGTGGAATGCGGTGTTTTTCGGTTTGAGTTGTGCGAGAGAGAGCTGGGTGGTTAGCGAGTCGTTGAGAAGCGATGCAATGGCAATGGGCAGCTGCCATTCGGCGAAAGAGCCAGTCAGCCAGTGTGCTCTTCTTTCCCGTTGGCTGATTTGCATGTGCTACCGATGGCGCTGTTGCGGGTTTAGCCTTGCTGCGACCCCGCGAGGCAAGAGCGACAGACGGCAAACAACACGGGACCACCAGGGACCAGTGCCTGTACTTTGGGGGCAACAGCGGACAGTGGGCAAAGACACACTTACAGTTGAGTTGTGAGAGGCCGTTGGATGGTGAGGTGGCGAGGATGAAGACGTCCTGGGAAATATGCGTCCGTTTCGGAGAGTGTCAATGGGGATACAGGAGAAGACAGGGACAGGAGACAGGAGACGGAGACAAACACAACTTGGGGATGCGTTGATTCAAGTACTATTTACATGGGAGAGAATGTCACAAGGGATATCGCATCCAAGGAGATGGCATCCAACAAATAAGATACCAACGCGGCAAGACTGCGCCTGAAAGCTCCACGAGTGCATAGTCTGCTCTATCCTCTTCTGGGTTTTGCCATTTTGTTCGTTCCTCCTCCTTTATCTTACCTTGTTTTTACTCTTCTGATCCCGCTGCCTCGCAAATCTACGGAGAAGCCAGGGGCAGCATACACTTTGTGCAGCGCAAAAGCGCGGTGAGAAAAGGAAACGAAACTTCAGAATGATCCAGAATCATCTTGCAAAATGCGCAATACACTGGCGTAGGACTTTCACGCGGCGATCCATTGGGGAAGTGCTAGCACCGCCGGGGCCTTGTTAGTCAACTGTTGAGCTGAGCTTTAGAATAGCTGACGTCGAAAAAGGGTACAGAGATACAATGGTACAACGGTACAGCGGTACTTCGGCATGCCACATGCGATCCCAACAATCCAGACAACGTGGGTGTCCTCGAAGCTGCATCGAAGCTGCAAATGGGGAAGAGCTCGAGCAGAACGCAGTGAGATGTTCAAAGTCACGATCAAGAAAATGGAAACCAAACTACCGAGTCCGGCCGTTCCAAAGTGCAAAAGGAGCAGTCTCGGAGAGAGCGTGGCCAAACGGCCATCTTATGTAAGACGCGCCTGTCGGAGAAGTGAGAGGTGCAGGCCCAGCCGTGTACGAGGAGCCTCCCCGTCTGCAAGCCTTCTGCCCTCAAGAAGGCAAGGGCCAAGACACTCCTCGAGATGCTCGTTGTTTCCTGTTCCTGTTGGAAAAGTCCTAGCTCATGCCCCGGCATTGGCTGGACAGCTTCTCCGCACAGGGGCGATCAGGCAAGCTCAAAGGCGGACTGACAAAAGGGGAGAACCAGGGCGGCCAGGAACACAACAACGGACCTGGGTTGGGGTAGCCCAGATGTCTGCGTGCCTTGTATGTGTGTCTGTCGAGCTGTCTGTCTGTCTTTGTCTCTGGTAGCTGCACGAGCGCTGTTATTTCTTACATCAGCAAGCTAGATGGTGCGAACAGTACTGCTCGTGAACAAGATAGATGGCTTGGTGATGCCTTTTGCAATACACAGAAAGTATGAATAAACTAAGTGACTAAACATGAATGAAACCAGCGCCATGAGATGCTTCGTGTCTGCATAACTCCATCTCCTGTTCCCTTTTCTTCCCTCGCCTCGCTACATATTACACCGATGCTAAAGCGTCCCACTTTAGTCATAGCTAGGCCACCGTGGCGTATCGATAGTATATGGTGCGACGCGACAATTCACTACGAGTACTGTATGTACTCGTAATAAAGATTTTGTCTGCCTCAGTTGCCTCCTACTTGACCTCATGAAGGCTATTATTTGCCAGTTCACTCAGGCAAATGCTTAGTAATCATTGGCTTCACAGAGGAGGGGATTAAGACTGCAAATTGAGAATCCCGTGGCATCGCTCTCTTGATCTAGACGCGATATCTGCTCGCGTGGCGCGAGGGGTCGCCAGGGACGATAAGATATCCCCCATCCCCTCCATTGAACTGGGACGGAGGACATGCACGCACTTTAGGCACACTGGGTAAACGGGTAACAGAAAGGAGATGGATTGAAAAGAAGAAAGGCACTATATGCCGGAGAGGATATATCTAAAAAGAAATAGAAACAGAACCCCGAGACGAAAAGACAGAAAGGGAAGCAAGACAACACTGAAGAAATATGCCTGCGCGACTTTCTCGGACAACCGTTACAGATACAAAAGACAGTCTAGGGAAGAACGCAAATAGTCATAACAGCGGCCTCCTCTGGTCATCCAACGCTCTACTGTAGTCCTCCAAGATCGTGCTGCGTCGTGCTGTTTCTCGTCGTTGTCGCCGTATACATCGATAATAATACAACCGTATGAAACCCGCCCCGTTCTAGTCGTACTCATACTCCGTCTGTCTCTCTACCTTTCCTGCCCTTCTTTGTTCTAATCAAAGGGGATATAGATGGGTTGGTGTAATATAATTTCAAATTTTTTGTTCATTGTTTTCGCTAGTCGTCGTCTGCGTAAGATTCCGTAAGATACAAATTATGTATAAAATCCATATCCATTCGTTATCCGTTCGTTTTGTCTTTGAGCTTTTGGTTTGTAGTTTGAGAATGTCCGATCCCCGATGTCCAGCAGGGGGGCGCAATGTCGTGTCATCCGGGTCTCGGAATGGCGTACTTTCCATGCGCTGTGCTGTGCGTCGGGCTTCCCAGCATGGTGCTGCAAATGCGCGCCACGCTGTTCTGTTTCACACCGACATTTCGTTGCTTACAGCTTCTTGACGAGCTCAATGTACTTCTCGGTGGAGAAAGACTTGGGTCTGCAGGAGGGGTTAGCATGCACTCGTGATTGGCAGGGCGTGGGCGTCATATTGGAAAATCAAGGGGACAAAAACAAAAAGCAAATAGCAAAATGCAAAAATAACTCACCTCTCAATGGGGGCACCGACGGCACGGTCAATGATCAGCTGGGGCAGGACACCCAGAGCACGGGACACACCGAACAGGACGGTGTAGTAGCTCGACTCGGTCAGGCCGTAGTACTGCAGGAGGACACCAGAGTGGGCATCGACGTTGGGGAAGGGGTTCTTGGTCTTGCCGTGCTCAGTCAGGACGCCGGGGGCAATCTTGTAAACCTGGCTGACCAGCTTGAACAGGGGGTCCTCGGGCATCTTGGCCAGGGCGAACTCGCGCTGGGCGGTGTAGCGCGGGTCGGTCTTGCGCAGGACGGCGTGGCCGTAGCCGGGAACGACGCGGCCGTTGTTCAGGGTCGACCACAGGTACTCGGTGATCTTGGCATCGCTGAGGTCATCACCAACAGACTTCTGCATCTCGGTGAGCCAGTTCAGCACCTCCTGGTTGGCCAGGCCGTGCAGGGGGCCAGCCAGACCGTTCAGGCCAGCAGCCAGCGACAGGAAAGGCGAGCTCAGGGCAGAGCCGACCAGGTGGGTGGTGTGGGCAGAGACGTTGCCACCCTCGTGGTCGGAGTGGATGGTGAGGTACAGACGGAGCATCTCAACAAAGTCGGTGTTGCCAGAGAAGCCCAGCTGGTTGGCAAAGTTGTAGCCGTAATCCTTGTCCTTCTCAACAGCAGCGACCTTGCCGCCCTTGAAGACGTTCTGGTAGATGCGCGAGGCAATGGTGGGCAGCTTGGCAATCAGATCCATCGAGTCCTCGTAGGTGTAGCTCCAGTACTCCTTCTTGTTGATGCCCTTGGCGTAGGCCTTGGCGAACGAAGAGGTCTGCTCCAGAGCGGTGACAGCCAGAGACAGCTGGGCCATGGGGTGCAGGTCGGTAGGGCAGCGGTCGATCAGCTCCTCGACAAACTTGGGGACGTCGGAGCGGGCAGCCCACTCGGCCGACAGGTCGCGGACCTGCTGCTCGGTAGGCACCTCGCCAGTCAGCAGCAGCCAGAAGAGACCCTCGGGGAGGGGCTCAGTGCCGCCAGGGGCCTTGGGAAGGACATCACGGCACTCGGGGATGGTCTTGCCACGGAAGCGGATACCCTCCTGGGCGTCCAGGACGGAGCCCTCCCAGACGAGGGCCTTGATGCCGCGGGCACCACCGTAGACCTGGTCAAGGGTGACCTGGTCAATGACCTTGGAGCCGCTCTCCCTGACGTATGTTAACATGTGTTCCATTGTGTACTTGCCGTCGCACGGGAGTATACCCGGGACATCCGAGCTAATCCGAGATATCCAAACGGAGTTTCGAGGTTTCCGAGAGGGGGTGAGGGTACGTCACATACTTGCGGAGGGTCTTGATCTGCTCAATCTTCTCGGGGAGCAGCTCGGCGAAGCGCTCCTTGAGGGTCTGTGGGAGGGGCACATGTCAGTCTCGGTTGCACTTCGTCTACCGTTTGTTTTTTCCTTCGACGCCTCCAACACGACCAATTGGCCATGCCGACGTCGTGATCCAGTCGCAAGCACTCACCTGGGCCTTAGCGGAGTAGCAGCGGGTGGCAGCGAAGGCCGTGCTGCGGGCACCGAAAGCGGAGGAAGCCCGGAGGGAAGTGCGGAAAGCACTCAGACGCATAGCAGAAGCCATTGTGACTGTGGTGTGAGGTATATGTGTATGTATGGTTTGGGGTATATAGACGTGAAGGGGAGGAAGAGAGAAAGGAAAAGAAAAAGAAGAAAAAGAAGAAAAAGGAAAAGGAGGAAGAGAGACGGCGAGAGACTGGAGGGAGTGGGAGAGCTGTAGTCTTTCTCTGGGACAGCGGACCGCCAGGTAGGTGGAGGGAAAAAAGGAACGTTTGGTGGGTTTAGGCCACTTTTTTTTCTATCAACCGCGGGCGGGCTAGGAGGAAGGGGAAGGAGGGTAGGGGACAGAGGGATGGAGGGGGGGGGGGTCGGTCTTTTCCCAACTCGGGGTGGAAGGAGGGGAGCAGCAGGGACGAGAAAGAACGGGGAAGGCAGGAGCGGAGGAGCTCCCTATAGCGGTGTCTAGGCGTTAATGTTGCAATAACAAGCAAAGCCATAGGTGCACACGGGGCAGAAGGCCCGTAAAAAAAGGTGAGGGAAAAGGAAAAACAAGCAAAAAGCCATAGAACAGGAGGGATGACCGTAGCGCACCTGCATCTGTGCGCCACGCAGCCTCCGCGTGCACACGGCGTGAACAGGTCGAGTTCACACAAAAAGCCTCACGGTGGAAAAACAATAAAAATAAGTGCAAGTTTAAATGGGAAATAATAAAATCGGGGGCAACCTCGGGCTACGGGGGAAGGTGTAAATACGGAGTAATACGTAGTGGGGATACCATACACCTATCTTGCAAGCGGCAGGAGCAGGGATGGGCAGCGGGAAAGAAACAGCGACAGGCTGTGCTCCGAATGCGCGTGTATGTTGCCCGTGTGTCCTTCGCGGTTGCCGTTTCTGACAGTAACACCTTACAGCCTGGGTGTTCTTGCTCTTTCTGATCGACCTCCATCTGCTCCTTCCATCCCCGGATATATTCATGTTCGTTGTTGTTTTTGGCTGCCGCTGGCAAGTAGCTGCTGCTGTTCTCGTGTATGAAAAGAGTGGGGGCCGGCCCACTGTCCGCGTCCAAGTAAAGCGCGAGCTCTGGACGATAACTTGAGAAAGGCGACGATGGCGGAATCTGACTTTTGCTGGCAGTGCTCAAGCAAGACAACAGGACACAAAGCACCATTACACGTACTCGTATCGCCGGACAGCCAATGCAGCTTCCTTCTCTCGCACCCGGGATCTCCGCCCGCCACAGCGCGACTGGCCGAGACGAGCAGCTGACCAGAATAACACCGAGGAACATTCGCAACCAAGACTACGAGCTAGACGATATCTGATGCAGATATCCTGGCAGCATGGCACAGCATGGTACGTGCAACATGGCAGCGGGTACCGCCCGGATCTTACACAATGCCCATCATGGCCAGCACCCGCTTGTCCATCTGTCCTCTCGTCCTCCCGCTCCGTGCTCCCGTGCATGGTTTATGCTATGGGCAGTAGATGAACAAATTGGCGGGTGAACAAAGCTCAGCCGTTGGGGCGACCCGGGAAAACGCAAGAACACAACCTAGCTGGGCAACCAATACCAAATACCACATACATATCTAACCAGCTTACTATCACAAGCCATCAGCTCGCACCACATGCTACGGAGTATACGCCACACACCCCCTGGACATTGACGTCAGGAGGGGCAGCCGGAGCAACGGTGTCTCGTCAACAGGATGCACGTTGCTGCCGAGATATCAGATCGTTCATCCCTCTTCCATCTGGCCTTCTGTCGCAATCATTCTTCTTCTTCGTTCTTTGTATCTTTCTTCTTGTCTTTGTCGATTCTTGGCAGATCGTGACAACCAGAGCATGGCGCACCTCCGTTCTCGCAGGCAACATCCGGTGCGGCCATTCTGTCATAGGGCCTGCCACATGCACGATGTCGCGCGAATGAATGTATCTTAGATTCTATCGTCTGTAGTTTGGCTAGTCTCTGTTAGCCTCGTCGACAGCCGAGCTCGTGCAAGTAGTATCCGGACGTATGGCAGAAAGCGGCAAACAAACGGCTCACCATCTGCGCTAGTCCGGTCACGTGGATATAAGTAGACACTATCACATGATATCCGTCGTGTATTTGCACGTGATTGTTTCAGGCCGTAACATAATTACTCATCTTACGTATACCGGGCCCACATTTCCCACCAAGTTTTCCCTCGTTTTGCCCCTTCTCGCCTTCGTGCCTCGCTCGCTCCAAATCTCTTCTTCTCTCCTCCATCATCACCAACCCTTCGACACCATCTTCAACTTCATCAACCGCCATCCACCTACGCGGCGCTCGACATTGTGATCGTATCGTTCATCAACTGCATCTTGTGCTCTAGATAATCACGGCCTTTTCTTTTCGTTTCTGTTCCCACTGCGCGAACTGTAGCCGCTGCCATTTGACGCGTTTTGTCGCTGTTGCTTCACTCTCGTCACTTCCATTCACTTCCCCCTTCACCTCCCGTTCTCACTCTCTTTGGCTATCCATATCCATTCTTCTCCTATCTCGTCTGTCTCGGTTCTACTTGTATTTGAGCATACTGAGCCTACTAAGCATTGCCGTTCAGGCCGTACAGTTCTTGCACGCATCTGCCAGCATCGGCATCGACATCGACACGCTGAAGAACAACTAAACATACACAATCTCAAGCTAGCATCGCAGACCAAAGCGATACGCTCAAGCATCACTAGCACGCTACTTCGTACAGTAAACCGCTTGTCTCTGCATCTCGTCGACCCGTAATCGGTCCGTGGTGTCTACTCTTCTATCACGCACCTGCAAACACAGGAGCTGCCACATAAGGCCTCGTCTCGTGTCCCGGGAAACCGCGTCTCCAGTTGCGCTGCCAGGCTGGGTCCTGACTTCCCTCTCGGAGTGTTGTATATCTCTTGATAGAGCCTTCCGTCGTCGCCTTACTTGGCCACTTCCTGCCTACTCTATACCTTACGTCAGCATCGGCGTCCACAGCAACATCCCATCACCACTTCACCACTGCACATCCCTCCCTCTCTCTCGCTTTCAAACACACACATCAGCAATGGCTTCATCACCAGTAACGGAGCTTGAGGCCGGTCTGCAGGCCATGCAGGGTCTCAAGCCACCGGGCGTGTCCGGCTCCCGCATCACCGCCCTCACATCGCTCTGCGTGAACAACGTCCAGGTAGGCATTACCTCTTCCCCTCGGCATATCGAGGCAAAGTAGACCACTAACACCAGCATCGCAGTCTGAATCTGTCCTCGTCCAAAAACTCTACACTCACTTCAAAAAGGCACCCGGCACGCACAAGCTCGGCGTGCTCTATGTCGTAGATTCTGTAACCCGCAAGTGGTTGGACCAGGCCAAGCAGAACGGCCAGCCTGTCAACGGGTCGGCCCCGGACGGCAGCTATGCTGCAGGCGTGAATAGAGTGACTGAGTTGATTCCCGTCTTGATGAACGACATTCTGTCCACGGCACCCGCCGACCAAAAGGTACGCATCTTTGAACTTTGTCAGTATTGAGTATTGAGTAATCGTACGCCCTGAGCGTACTAGCATGAACAAGACGAGACGAGTGGAAGCAGAGAAGCAAGAAGCAGAGAAGCAGAATCAGAAAGCCAGAGCAAGAGTCGAAAGACAAACGTCATCCGAGTATCTGCAGTCGTAACCACGAAACAAGCAGTATCAGGTCATGCTCTAGCAACCCGATAGGCATCTAGCTCGCTTTGGCGATCGTTGCAGCACTTTGCAGCGGTGCGGCTGCTTTCTGGCCTAGTCTTTGTTTGCACGTTGGGGGCCGTTCTACGCGCTGCTGCAGCTGGTGCCACCCTGGCGCTTGGTGCGGATGTGCTGCATCCATTCAGCATCTGCAGCTATTCCTGCACTTTGCTTTTTCCGGCCTCACTTCCAAGGGTGATGAGAGCAAGACGCCGTGCTGCAGCTTGCCAGCACTGTACACACTGCACGCAGCTGTATCCCTTGTATCTCTGATCTATGGGCAGTAGTTCAGTCTGATTGCTTAGGCTGCATCGCTTAGCCACAGACCGTCCATGTCGCCAGCTCCCACCCTCGTCTCGTCTTGGCTTGCCGCTTCAATACTCTCATCTGATCACTATAACCCGTACAGCACACGTATACTCACATCATGCCCGTTGTAGGATAAAATCAAGAAGCTCGTCGACATTTGGGAGAAGGGCCAGACATTCCCTGCTCCCCTCATCGAGTCGTTCAAGGCAAAGTTTAACGCTCCCCCACCAAGTAGGTCTTCCCTCCACTCTGCATGAGAATCAGAAATCAAACATCAAGCATCAGAGACCAAAAGTATGAGTCGTATACTAACAGCCTGTCAGACACCTCCACCACACCGCCTGGCAGCCCGCCGGCAAACGCACCCAATGCCAACGCCAATGGCGCTCGCTTTGGTGCTCCCCCAGCAGCCCCCTCGGCACTTCCCCCCAACATCATGGAGACCCTAGCCAATCTCGCCAAGCAGAGCTCGGCTCCCGCAGCATCGGCTACTCCTCCGACAATGTCTACTCCTTTCGGCCAGCCACAGCAGTCGTACTCGGCACAGCCTCTGGTGTCCGCTCCTTATAGCGCCCCTGCTCCTTACCAGATGGCACCGGCACAGCAGCCCCCGTTCTCTCTGCCCTTTGGACAGGCTAACATCGCTGCCTCTGCCCCCGCTCCCGCGCCGGCGGCCAACTCTCAGCTGCCACCTGCACTCGCCGGTCTAGCCGGTCTTATCAGCGCCGCTTCCCAACAGCAGCCCCCTCCTATGCAGCCCGTTCAGCAGCAGCCCCCGCCGCAGCAGCAGGGTGCTCCTAACCTGCAGCAGAACCTGATGCTGATCCAGGCACTGCTTGCTCAGGGCCTGCCGATCGAGAGCATCACCAGCATTCTCGGCTCCTTTGGAGGAGCCCAGGGTGGTGCCCTCGCTGGCGCCGCTGGTGCTGGATCGCTTGTGCCCTCTGCTATCGCCGCTGCCGCCGCTGCTGCTGGCGGTAATGGACAGTCTGGCCAGTGGCCTCCCAATGGTAACGCACAGGCTGGCGGCTGGGGCAACGGCAATGCTGACCGCGGCTATGGTACCCGTGGTCGTTCTCGGTCTCGCTCGCCCCAGTACTGGGAAAACAATGGTGATCACAATGGACGTCGTGGCTCTCCCAATGGACGTGGCGGCGGCGGCGACCGCGGCCGTGGTCGTGACTACCGCCAAAGATCGCCTCCTGGCGATCATCGCAACGGCGGCAACAACAGTCCCCGCCAGCCGCCTGGCCCTGGCGAAAAATGGATCGAGCACGACTCGACGCTGCCCAGCGGCAGCATTCGCGTGCTGAGCCGGACGCTGTTTGTCGGTGGTGTCACAATCCCCGAAGCAGACCTGCGGGCGATCTTTTTGCGGTTTGGCGATGTGCAGACATGCATCGTGAACAAGGAGAAGCGGCACGCGTTCGTCAAAATGTACACGCGCAAGGACGCCGAGGCAGCCAAGGAGGGTATGGAGCAGCTGCGCCATGATGACTCCGGGCTGCGCACGCGCTGGGGCGTAGGCTTCGGGCCGCGTGACTGCAGCGACTACGCCAAGGGAATCAGTGTGATTCCGATTACGAAGCTCACGGATGCAGACCGCAAGTGGCTGCTGACGGCCCCATGGGGTGGCAGTGGCGGCCAGGCGATCACGCCTGGCCTTGTTGTGGAAGAACCCGACATTGAGATCGGCGCGGGCGTGTCGTCCAAGGCCATCAGCCGACGCATGCAGACGGACCGTGGTGGTATCAACGGCCCCCGGTCGACGCGCCGGGAGGAAGAGATCGCCAATGCCAACACGATTCCCATCAACCCCCACGGGCCCGGAGCAGGGCGGCGTGGCGGGCGCGGTAACCACTCCGGTGGACGTGGCGGCTATGAGCGGCGAAGCGGCGGCAACGGTGACGACCTGGGCTACGACAACAACAACAACAACGGCAGCAACGGCCATAACGCAGCCGCCGCCGTACTCCCCTTCCAGTTTGGTGCCGCCACCAACAACCTGCTGTTCCCCCAAGGCGGATACAACAACTACCAGGCTCCTGAGTGATGAAGGCCGTTACATTTTGTTTTTCAGTTTCCTAGTGTTCTTGCGGTCTGTTTTCTTTCCGTTTCTCTATATCATCGGCACACAAAAAGGAAGGCTCCGGAGGGAATGGACATGTACTACTGCTTGTTTATTGATTTCACTTGCTCCTGTTCTTCACAGCATCACCGGTGTAGGGAATGCCTGTCTAGTTTGTTATCTTCTATTTGTCTTTTCTCTATTTTCATTCTTTCCTCTTGCTTTCTCTACTGTTTTACTATCTAAGTTGGCTTCTCGTTGCTTTTCTTTTGCTTTCCTGTTGCTTTCTTGTTGCTGCCCTCGCCAGCAGCATTGCTCGTTGAGTCGTGACGCTCACACCATCTTCTTCATGTACTCTAGGCCTGTGTCTCTCGCTCGCCTCATTATGCCCTACATCTTGTAATTACCCAAGCAATAAACTACATACCACAGCCAACCATTAACAAGCGTCGGTGAATACCCGTAATATCAGTCAACAACAAGACCCTCGTACATCCACATTCATTCGCACACTCGCACACTCTTGCACCCTCTTGCACCCTCTTGCTCAGTGGCAAGATCTGCCTACGTAAGGGGCTCGACTGTTACATGTGGCCGATTCCGAGAGGCACTCGCTGCATCGCCGCATCACCGCATCGCCGCGTGCTGCATGCCGCAAGCCGCATCGTGACAGGGCGTGCGTGCCACGAGTGTTTTGATGTCTCCAGATATTCTATATGCTCCTGTCGCGCGAGCCTTGGCTGTGTGATGTTTCCGAGTGCAATCTCGCAATGTACCACGGCCCCATCGACGAGCATAGCACACTGTGTCTTGTACCTCTTGTTTGTGGGAGTGTATCGCCAGCCTTGGCTGTGCTACCCGCAGAGCAGATGCAGATGCGTAGATGAGGCGCAGGAGATGCCGCCTCCCTTGACTCCGTGTGCCTGTACAGCCTTGGCGTCTCTCGTCTCTCGTCTCTCTCTCTCTGGATCGCCAAAGACTCTTGGACACTCTTGAACACCCCCCCGCGGGTGATCTGCGTCTTGGCTTCCTTTCCGTCTTTGCCTGCTGCTTGCTGCCTGTGCTGCCTGCGTCGGCGTACGTGTCATAAATGTCGCTGCCACTGCCAAGATGTTTCTGTTGTAGCTTACCTTGTTTGTGCTGTCTCTCGTGTCTCTCTTGTTTCTGTCCGACTCGTTTGTCTGGCGGCAATACGCTACTTGCCGTCTCTCTTGTCTTGGCTGTCACCGCCCCTTGCGATCCCCGTCTCTCGATTCTGGCTCGTTCCTCATTTCCGTTTCTTGTCTTGTCTCGGACCGTCCTGACCTCTCTGCCGCCGTCGTCGTTCCTCTCTCCATTTTGTGTTCCTTCGTGCCCTCTCTCCCTGCTTGGCGGTTACGATTACCCAGATGCCGAGCCCCCATGATCGGCTAGCATAGCCCACGCCGTACGCGTTTCTCTGTTCTGTTCTGTTTCTCTTGTTCCCAACCCTTATCATGTCTATCATATAATACTTTATGATTATCTGCGATATCGAATTAATCTATATGCCAAGAAAGGAGATACTCAAATTGATGTGTGGCCGCCAAGACAAGAGTACGTCGGCACAGGATGCAGGCACACCAACGGAAAGGGCAGCAGCACCAAAAAGGGCGTCGCGAAAATAGATCACGAATACTGCAGCTAAATATACACAATCAAAAGGCACCACTCACCTGCCAATGTGCTCTGTGCCAATGCCTCTTGGCTGCGACGATCATATTTACCGTGAAATAGCATTGCGTACAGCCAATAGCACTTGTGCAGCCTTGCGTCTGCCGCCAAGGCGCCGAGTGTCCATTGCCCGTTCCTCCGAGTCCTTGGGCTTCTTGTTTTTGCCCTGGCTGTCCTCTTGTCTGCTTGTCTCCTGACCATCGCCGCCGGTGATCATACATGGAAAGCCTCAGCATGGAACGTATCGCCAGTGATCCGTTTTCGAGACCGTATTTGCTTTTTCCTTTGCTTTGATTAATCAAGATACCGGTATTGACGCATCCTATTTCTCTGCTCCGCATCCTGCAGATCTGCATCCTCTTGGCTCTTGGCTGTCTCTGTTTCTCTGTTCTCTGTTTCTCTTCCTCATCCCCCTTTTGTCCTCTGTCCTGTCTCGTGTCCTGTAACCTGTGACCTGACCTGTGGCTTGTGTCCTGTGTCCTGTGTCCTGTGTCCTGTCTGTGCCCTGCTGTTGTTCCCTTGGTTTTCTTAGTTTCGTGTCTGCACGGTTTTGCTTCGTGTTTGTATCAACAGTCCAGCGCGTATATCACGATCTTCTACCAAGACTAGGGATTGTAACATCTCCCTATGTGAGCCACAGACGAGCGTCGCTAGAGCAGAATACGGTCCCTGCTTCTCTTCCTTCTCCTCTTCTTTCCTCTCTGCTTTCATTTCGGTCCTCCTTTCTGTACTCCTTTCTGCTCTCCTTTCTGTCTGCCTAGTTTCTGCTTCTGTTTCTATTCATAGCCTGGGGCAGTTACCTGGTGCCAAGCTGCCGGGGCTCTCCCCACCCCAATCCCATTCGTGCCCATCGTCCAACTTGCATCGCCCTTGTTTGGATACAGGTCGCACAGGTTGGGCACATTGGACACATTGAATACCAAGAGTTTGATACACAGCACAGCCCGTGACGTGGCATCTACGGCCGGAGATGTAGAGCGCCGTCGGTCTTGTTGCTGGCAGTGATCAACAGAATGCTGTCTATCTATCTGCCTTGGCTTGGGAGCAAGCTCTTGATTCTAATGACCCTCATCCTCTCTTCCTCCGCAAGCAATTTGATGTACGGAGTATTTGGAGTGCCTGTTGAACCGTGCTCTCTTGGCCAGCGCAGTCTGCTCAATCAAGTGCTTGAGATATCAATCAACTGGCAATGCACTGCTCACAAGAGACACCAATGGCCATTGCTTCCAACTGTCGTATTACGTAGCATGATTTAAGGATTCCCACGCCTTGGCATCTCAGGTCTCTCTTGTCTGCCGACATGGCATTCAGGAAGAATACCATTGCCGTCTACTTGTCATTCCCAGTTCATTCCCAGCCTCTACGACGTTTGCATACGGAGGACCGCACCACAGGCACCACATATGCCGCTACTCTATTCTCCGTCTCCAGCCTCTAGACAGGTCCCTGCATAAAAGTTGCCCACACACACCTCTTGCGGCCTGTCTTTGCACATACCAAGGCGAGGCTGAGGGACGCAGCCAGACACACTGCCTACCATAAGCTTCTCGTTGCCGTTGGCAGTTTTGTCTAGAAATCTTGGATGTTGGTCGTTTGGAAGGTTGTCACATCACACTCAGGCTCTCCAGACGCTCTCGAAACGGGCGAGACATCTCCAGAAACGTCTACGAGGTAGAGAGCGCAACAACTACACAAGCAAGTGCACATCAGATGCCTATCTCTCGCCATGGCCAACTTGATATCAGTGGTTGAGAGCGGTCGGGCCTGCTCCTCTCTGTATGGCATTTGAACATCTATACCATCTTCAGCCTTGATGGCCGGGATACGCTGCCAAGAGAGCCGCCGTGTATATCCTTCAGCCTTGGCTGCTACAATCGTAGACAAGTTAGGGGTGTTGCTTGTGACAAGACAGTCAAGGGATATCTGACACGGCTTGGTGTTGCTTCGACTATATGAGTATGCTTGTGTATTACATCCGCGAGAGGATAGCCAGCGCCAAGGAACTGATTGCTGATACAGTCTGCCCCGTACTCCGTAGTGTGTGAACAGGCCCTTTGTTTCTCCTTCTGTTTCTATTTTTCACAGTTGTTTCTATGTTTCTCTGTTTCCATGTTGTAGCTGATCATCTCTAGAGCGATCTTCTGTTGCAAGACTCCTAAAAGCCTCACCATGGTACTGACCGTTTCATAACTGACCAGCCACGGTCAGATTGGACGGTTGTTTCAAACGGTAAACAAGGGGCAAGCCCACCTCGAGTGCGCCCGGTTGCGAGGTTGTGTTAGTCGATACGATCCCGGCTATATCAGTAGTCAATATAGTAGGATCTCTTATGAATATTAAGATATCTAACTATTGCTACAGTCGCAAGTCGCAAGAGCAGCACGCTGCAGTGACATTGGATACAACAGTGCTGGGCAGGGCTCAGGGGCCAGGTCAAGTTGAATAACAATAATGAGATAGTCTTACAATAACAGTCGTAACAGGACAGAGATAGGAACCAAAGAGCGCTTTGACTACCCCGTACTCAGACTCACAGGCTCAGGCTTGGGCTCAGACTCGGGCTCTCAGACTAGTCAACTCTTATCAACGGCAATGTGCTGGCCTGTGACGGTGTTCTTCAACATCTCGAAACATCCAAATCAAACATACCTGGTGAACATTTGTAAGGTACTCGTCAATCGTCGTTGACACTGTCACATGAACACGACTCTGGTCAGTAGATGACGATCTAGATCAACGGTCAAGGCAACTGCCGTCATGACGGTACTTGTGATGCTTTTTTGTGAACTTTAGGACGCGCGTTGGATGCACTTTGGTGCACTCGGATGCCACCTGAGAGGCAACAACCAGCATCATAACTGCTCCGTGAGATATCTTGCCATACTCTTTGCCATCCCCATTGCCATCCTCGTGAAGTATCTTACAGCACGTATCAACGAAATAACGTATTGCCCTCCGAAGAACGCCCGTCGCCTGTGCATAGAATCGTCGTGACAGCTGGCCGCGCCTCTCCCTTCCTAGTTGGGAAATGCCTCTGGTCAAGCTTGACGAGCCAGCTCACACCCACAGCTGCCAACGAGGAAAGACCCGTCTCCCTCGAGCTAGCGCAGTTGCCCGAATGCTCTTGCCAGACATGAAACCCACCGCTCGCTCTCTTCGTCAATTTCACGTTCGCTCTTTCCTCTTTCGCTGCCGCCGCTCTTGCCTTCGGACATACTCCGTGCAGGGAAGAGAGACAAGCTTTGGTGGGTGGCAACGCACTGGAGGTACAGAGGTACTCCTTCACAATCAGGAAGGAAGCATCCTCAAGTGCCGGCCGTGCCCGCGCACTGTACGGGGCCACCCATGGCACACTGGCCGAAAACACTCTAGTAAAATCCATTCTCCGCCGCCGTAACTCCTCGCTGTATTTCCCAGGCTCACTGTATTTCTCACTGGCAGGCACTCGGGCAATCTCCATGGGTATTCGGCTATTTAGTGTCATGTCAATGTGGTAAATTCGCTGCTTTTCTGCTTCATTCTTTTTCCTCTAGCCCCTAGTCTCTGTCTATTGTCGCTGAGCTGTCACCTCTAGATCTCCCGTCTCTTCTCGGGCCTGTTGTCACTTCTTCTACTCATTGTCGTGTCCTGTAGGTGTCCTGTGGGTGTCCTGTAGGAATAGGTCTTTCCCCGGCTCCCATAGGCCCTTCCTCACTGTAATTGGCACTCTGGGCTGCTGCTTCCTTCCTATCGTATTCCCTTCTAATTAAACCTAAAACTGGGTCAAGCCTCGCTGTTCGCGCTCTCGCTCTGCCATCCTTTGCTCTTTCCTATTCAGTTCAATCCTTCCATGTCTTACATCATCACTGTCGTGCTTGTGATTTCCTGTTCTACCAGTTGCTCCCCATCCGTAGATGCCGGCCTCGGCTGTTCCTCCCTGTCTTCTTCTGTTCTTTTTTATTCATTTTCGCTCTTCTTTGTTCTTCTTTATGTTTCGTCCATGTTTCTTCTATATGCTTATTCTATATATGTATTCTATATTTCTCTCCTGCCACTTCGACACTTCTATATGTACATCAGCTCCGCCGTCAGGGTCTTCCATCGTTCTTGTCCTCGGCGTTACTCTGCGACCGCTCCGCTTGACTCCGTATTTCACTCGTAAACCTGTTGCGGCTCTCTTCGTGTCGACTCGCATGTCTCTCCCACATGTCTCTTACTGACTCCTGCCGCTATCAAACGCTACATCGATACTTATTCCATTTCTCCTAGCTACTAGCCCACTCCGGTCTCCGAGCATCCATACGTAAAGAGAAAAAAGGTACACTCTTTCGTCTATTCGTCGTCCTTCCTTTATTCGTCTTCTATCCTCTTCCACGGCGCATTCTGTAAGGAGGATATGGAAGGAAGCCAGAAAGTGAAATTTTCATAGGGGACGAGTCAAGAAACCCCGAACACCGAGTGACGACACGTATCCTCCGGTTGCCAATGAGACAGCATGAACAGGATACAATTTAAAATCCGATAATAATTGTATCGATACAGTATAAAAAAGAAGAAGTAAAGATGGAGGGAGAAAAGGGATGCCACTGTGAAAGATGGAGAGATGGGGATGGGGATAGAGAGCAATGGGGATGATGGAGATGCCAATGGAGGAACTGGAGAATGGACATGAAGGAAAGGGCAAGTATCTTACAGCCATCCACAGGCTTCGCAATACAAACTGGCCTTGGATCTTCTTGTCTTCTTGTCTTCTTGTCTCTCATCCCCTTATCCTCCAGTCTCTCAACACGCGAGGCCTTTCCTGATCCAACATGAAGTGATCGAGGTTTCTACATTTGCCTTTCATTTATCCCATAGGGACGGGTAGTATGCGTGAATTCATTGCAAATTCCTGTTCTCCTGTCGTCGCTGCCGCGTCTTCCGCCTCTAGTCTCCGTGTGATGGCAATTTCCTGTTGCCGCTGTAATATTATTAATCGTATTTAAAATTCGCTGCGCTATGATTGGCTAGATGGGACACCGGTTCTTACTGAGGAGATATGCAGTGTCACCATGATCAACGCAACGGTCAGGTGTATTCTTTCTCTTTCTCTGATTATTCTCGTTTTTATACAGAAACGTAATTCATAATAAAACAAGAAAGGTCGCATATTCTACTCACTCTCCTTGGCCATTCATCCCATGCATACCGGCTTCTTTCTCTTCCAGGCGGTGAGCATTAATCAAGTGGCTAAAACAAGACCGGAAAAGCATCTTCTGGCCTTCTTGCAGCTCGGCTCGAGTGACAATGGTAATGCCGTGTATGCTTGGATGTGAATGGCGAAATAGCTACTCCGAAGCCGAAGGTAATATATGATTATTTATTGGGGCCGCGACTCGATAGAATAAAGCCGAACTTGATGCGAGACCGAGTGGTACAGGTACAGGTGGTAAAGACTCTAAATATGCTAGTGCCAAGCCTTTGGAAGCCCAAAAGAAGGTCCGAAGAAGGATAGACACGAAGGACAACTCCAAGGGATCGCATCGAAGCTCAGGCAAGCAGGGCAAAGGCAAAGCCAGGGCAGGCAAAGGACGGAGACGGAGAGCACTCAGTTCTTGCTCAATCGGAATGGCAATCGCCCAGATTGCCCCAGAGTTATATATGGAGAAGAACAATGAATGAAAGGGGAAAGAGCAGGAGACAGTGATGATGGATATGGAGTAAATGGACTGTTGCTCTCTTACTATGGAGAATAAAAGTTTTCACGATTGTCTCCGGGTTATCAAAGTATCAAAGCAGCCTCACCGAGGGCGTCTGCGTATATTTTGTGTACTGTACGGAGATTCTATATTACGTGAGAGTAACCACAGAGAGCCAATAATCTGTAACGCGCAGACTATTTCCCTCGTCTTGGCCGTTCCATCCAGGCCCAGACTGAGGCAGATCCAGCCCGAGGATTCGCGTATACTAACTATAACGTCTTCATGTAGAGGAAGACGAGGCCGGGCAAAGCAGCCGACACCGATGCCATTCTCGTACACACGGCCTCTCCAATTGTTCTTTCTGCAGGAACAATCTGCGGCAGGACGATGAGAGCGAGCAGCGACAGGCAACAGCAACGTCTCGGTGAGAACAATATGTCAAATACAAGTGTAATACAGTGGGTTCGGGCTATCTCTGATTTTTTTAGGCTCTTCAGTAATACTACAGACATCCCTGGCCTATTGCCCCGAAGGCTGTTAGTAGCCGGGAGCTCCCATGTGAGAGCTAATCCGAACAAATGTAAGATAAGAAAATACGTTCTCGTAGGATAATTCAATTCATCTGTGGTCCACTGTATTTGCTGTGGTACAGTGCCTGGAATACGCCCGTCAGGGTCTGGGTAAAGATACTTGCCTGTCGTCGCGCACAAATACGGCGTGCCCGAACTGCCGTGTGCCTTGCTGCTAGCAATTAGCCCAACAGACAAAGGCTTCTTCTCGCAAGACCTAGTGGACAAGACAACCAGACTTTGGAACCATTCTCTTTTACTTTTCTCTACACGCTCTCTTGCGCCATTTGCCCTGTTGCTTTGTCTCGATTCAGGTGTTTCGTGTTGTATCGGTGTCTTGGAGGTGTCTGGGCTTTGAGTCTGCGAGTCTTGGTAGTCTTGGATTCTCTTGGCTGCCCTGCTCGCTCTCGCCTGTGCGCCCTGCTTACTCCCTGGTCTTTGCCCGTACTCTGTCTGGGACGTTGTTCGCCTTCCCCGTGGGAGCAGGAGTGGGAATCAACTTCTGGTTTTAGCTGGCTTGGTCTTCTCGAGGATCTTATTTAGCCGTTGTAGTGCTGGTGATCGATATCATCTAGACTGACGCATGCGGCGAGCGAAATCAAGTGTCGACCTTCTCCGTATGTCGAAATACTCGCGGTGGTGCCAAGGGAAGCACTGATATATGTACTCGTAAGATCGATGTACCCATGTATCTTACTCTCCTCGTAAAGCTTTTGCCAATGCCAAAACAGGCAGTTGCTTGTTCACGTCCTTGCACTTTCACTTCCATGCCGTCTCTGCGCCTCTGATTCCATGTGCTCCAGTTCGTCAAATATTACTCCGTTCTTGTGCCCGTCTGTTTTCGGTCTTCGGTTCTACCCTTCGTCCTAACTTCTGCATGGTAGCGCATTTGCATTGAGATTGCATTCCACCTGCTTCTCGCGTCTAGTACGCCTAGAGTCGCTTCTGCCGGTTGCATCGGATGGCATTTCCTTCTTTACAGTGGGTTCCTGTCTCCTTCCTCTTCACCCTCGTTTTCTCGTATTGCCAGCGTATTGCCATGACGTAGTGCAGGGACAGGGAATAAGAACCGAAAGGGAAAGAGCGAGTCCACCCACTCGCAGCTGCCTCTTCTCGAATTTGTGTCACTTTATATCAATCGCGTTCTCAGCATGGCGAGGCTTGGCCAATCACAGCGCACCTCGTCGTTCGCTCCCTGCGAACCTCCGAGCACCCCTTGCGCCTTGTTTCTTTTTCTGTCTGGCTCGTCTTGCTCCCGAATGGAATAGCATCTACCGCGTATTTCGGAGAACGAAGACAGGCGGCGATTGTACAGTATCATTTTACGGTTTGATTGCTTTTTTAGTCTCCTAATGATTGCATCATGCCTCGGCGATGGGTCGCGTTGGATGGGGCGTCTTCGATGTCGATAATTCAATTTCAATCATAACAGCCCGGCACGGCCCCTTTCTATCCAAGACAGTAAACACTAGGCAGCCCCAGTACTGGATACTGGACAGTCGAATTAAGGGGGCTCTGATTGAGTCGGTCGGGTTTGGGCTCGAAATGCCAACCCCGCGTCGTTCTCGTTTTGTGAAGTGGAGGTCGAGAGGCAGAGCCAAGCACTCTGTATTGTGATGGGGAGTGAACCCGAATAACTCTAATTATTCTCCAATCAGGACCACTTCTTTGTGTTCTGTAATGAAGCACATAATTACTTGCGACGGGTCAGCCCGGTATGGCTGTGATTGGTTAGTGGTTTGAGTGTGGCATGACTTCACGGCTTTTTGATGTATTGTGTTTGTTGTTCTGCGTGTACGTCGTAGTTGTGGTTTTGCTATGCTTTTGCTTTGCATCCAATGATGATGAGAGTCATCCTCTGTTGTCTGTGATTCTCATATTTATATGTAATCATAATAATTTACAGACTCTCTTGTGCAATTTTGACACTGTATTATTACATGGTATTTATATTGAGTAAGAAGTTGTAAAATATATAATAAAACAATACAAAAATAATCAGATGTACAGAAATAAAAGATATATCTAACAAAACCGAAGCATAGCTAAATAATACAAGACAATTATAACACATAACACATAACACATAACACATAACACATAATAAATAATAAATAAACAAATAGCATCAATAACAACACAGCAATATCTAATAGCCACAAACAGAAGCCAGCCTCACGACTACACATTGCTGACCGGACATCAAATAAAGCGGTGAACACATTGCCTCCGATATACTTACTGCTACTTGCGATTTGCCAGTGCCTTGCCAATACGCCAGTCCGATCTGCCTGCCAGCTTCGACGATGGATCCCCACATACTCCACATACGAGTTTTCTTCAAGACTCCAGCAAGGGATACCGGATCAGGAAAGAGAACAGAGCGATGGTACTGCGAACACGATTACATAACACACAATACTGTCAAAGGCAAACACTGCGCTGTCAACCAGAAACACCAACAACACGACGGCGCGGCCCTATCGTATTCACAGGTTTGCCCATTAACGGCCAGTTCACAATTATTATTCCTCTTGCGAGGTATCCATTTAGCCGACTTACTCCAGAAATTGTCGAGTTCATTGTTCTTCTTTGATCGTCCTCCACACCGTCCCGACTTGCGACACTCGTGCCCATCTCGTTCTTCTTCTTCTTCATTTTTTTTCCTGCGATGTTTCTCTAGTCACTTCCATTTCCGGTATATAGCTCATAGCTCATGTGCCTTGCTACCATTTGAGTCGTGTTGTGGAAGCGATGAACTATGTCGGACAACGGGTATTAGCTGCAGGGACGGTTACTGGTGCTGCACCAAAGCGGAGTCAACTAGGATGAAGCCGGGGAGCTTTTGTGTTTGTGAACAGCTGCCAGTGCTGAGGTGGTCGTAAGATACGTATTCTGAGGTATTATGAGCGATACATTGTTGTCACCATGATGATGCAAGCAGATATAACATATGCAAGAACACAGTGTAGGCACGGCCTTGGCGTGGCAGGGACCAATGACGGTGCAGACCACACAGTACGACGTATCGTCGCTCAAAGTCTTGGCTTTCGATCGTGCATACTCTACTCCGTAATCTGCTCTTTGAGTACGGAGTATGGGGAGGGAGAGCTGACCGAGCTGTCACCACGTTGAGACTATGTCCTAAACTGCAAAGTATTGCCCGATTCTGTACAGAATCCGCCGCTGTTTGTATTTTTAGGCACTGACCGAGATCAAGGAGGAGACAAAATAAGAAAAGACGAAAAAGACGACGGCAGAGTGGACAAAATACAGCAGGATGCTGAATAGAAGACGGCGTACTACATTATATAGTTGCGTGAGCCCACCGGCTGACGGACGAGGAATGCCAAAATAAACACACAGCAGCAAGCAGCCAGCAGCTAGCAAGGCAAGTGATAAAGCGACAGAACAGCACAAGAGAGCAAAAGAGCAAACGCACATAGCACAACCAAAACAACCAAAACAAAAACAAATCAAAGGACCAGCCGTCCAAGTCGCAAGTTTTGAGTTCCTGATGGAGAGTAGCACCAGGAGTGGGCCAGTCAAAGTCCGTTATCCGTGCATGCATGGGTGGGTCGTGTAATGTCCTAGTCATCCTAATCCAGGAGGGTGTGCAATAACCTGTTGTCAGACAGGTAAGTAGTTTCTTGGAAGGGTACGGTGCGCGTACTGTACCGCCAGGTCGTAGCTTGATATAAAATTACGGAGTACACCACTTCGATGTTCCATGGAATTGTTACGGGACACGGAGTACGTAGATTACAGCGCTGTTTTAGTTAACCAGTAGTGTTATTACTAGTTTTTCTTCTTCTTCTTTTACTTGACGACCATGGCGGCACTGATGCCGTTCCGACCAGAATAAGGACGCAAGGTAATAGCAATAATAAAGAGTAAAATAATATACTACTAAATAAAACAAATAATATCCAAATGGTAGCAATCAAATACAAGGGGTGATCCCGGACCGTTCAACATGGGTCCAAAAAGCTTGGATTGAAAAAGCAAAGAAAGACTACGACGTATGAGGAAGACAGAGCAACAGGCGAATCAGGGTGCCTGCTTGACAAGGATTGATTCTCTGCCCTTCTCTTCTCTCGTCGCTGTTGTCCTCTCATTTCCTTCGCTCTACTCGTAGTCAGTGGTCGTCAGAAAGACGGACAGTGAAGTGACGGACTACCCTGTCCTGTCTGCTCCTTGCCTGTCCTTTGTCTATCTTGGAGCTTGACCTGATCAGGATGTCTGATATACCTATTCTTAATATTCCGTAACCTGCGAGTTCTACCACGCTCGCTCCAGCTGACGATCTCCAATCTCGCCATCCCACGATGTCCGAAGCCGAGTGAACATCGGCCTCCAGTCAGCTTCGGCCAGCGTCAAGAGTAATACTGATATGCGGACGTCCCGACAGTCCCGATGCAACTAACCAGCAGCAATGATATCCCGGACAACTGCCCCGTCGGCGTGCATGTGCATTGATAATACCACACCTTATTGGCCCGGCGGCCACTGTTCCATGACCTTCGAGGGAAATACAGGACAGACACCTGTACATGCGATATCTCACATGTTGTCTGTATAGAAAGAAGCAGCCATGCAGTCAGACAGTCAGACATATCTACCGGGCATCTGCGACGATGAGTGTGATAGCCATTGACTCAGGACGGAGTAATACGGAGTGCAGTCTGCATCCCAAAAAGAGCGCACTGCCAACAGTCTCGACCAGCCCTGAATCTTGGCCCTTGAGCCTGCAACCCCTTGACCGCCTTAAACTGCCAGTTTATCGCTCACTGGTGCATTGCCAATTGGCCGGCACCGATTTGTGATTGCCACTTGAGTGGTAACGGGGAGTAAGGCGGTACTTGCCGTAGAGTGTCGTCATGCAGTCCCAGCAGGTATCTGCTCTAGAATAACCAAAAACAACCAAAATAAAATGACAAGGAGCGACTGCCATACTATTGTCGCATGAGTCGTCAAGTAAGGCTTAGGAGGGAGCTATGAAGGAAACTACGACCGACGAAAGAACAGGGGCAATTAAATGAATACCAAAAATAAAACATTATTTACACAGTATCGATAACAATAGGCAAATAAAATCCCGCAGGCTGCAGGGAGCTATGGGCGTCGGACCAGAAAACATGGGCAGCGACTGCAAGAAAAAGAAAAGAAAATTGAAGGAGATCAAATAGGAACAAAAGAAAACACACTAAACGCACAAAGACAGCCAGTACACGGGTGGGCCTGTTTTGCTAGGTACCTGACTGATGCGAGATGAAGCCCGTCTGGGGAGAATGCGAGTGGGGCAGGTACATAGCGACTAGACGAAATTAATGTAACTCGCGTGAGAAGGAGCGCCGTGGAATTCTGGAATTGAGCTGCAATTTACCCATTGAGCCATGCACCTTATGTAAACAGATATACGGCCTTTTTGGCTGGCGCAGAGCGACCACTGTTGTTTTTCTACGGCACAGATATGTGCATGCTCGATATATCTGCGCCCCTATTTGCGCCTGCAAGGCGATGCCACAAGTGCAGAGTAAGATGCTGCTGTGACGATGATTATCTCAATTATCGTCTCATTGTAAGATATGGAGATGTGATGTCGAGCATGATAGTGACCTCGTGGCCAAAGCGCGTTGGCCCTGGTCCGATTGGCGATGGCCCAATTGCCGCATCTCTGATTCACAGCGCACATGTGGACGGCTACTCATTGCAGATGAGCATAGACGGAGACTTAGCATGAATCGTGTATCGCAATAGGCATCTCGCGTGCAGCATGGCCATAAGATATCTAACTTGAGATATCTTATATTGTATGCCAATGGAACAAATGGGCCGGTGTGAGTATGTCCGCCGGAGACTAGCCAGGAAGTCTCGACTAGCTAGGAGAGTCGGCCTGAAGACTGTTAATACTGCTGTTATGCGCCGGCGATAATGGGGAGGCGCCGGCTCTGACGGCCACGCCCTGGTCGCGCTGGCGGTCTAGCCTGTCCGTTCATTACGGGGTTTTATTATCAGAGCTATGGACATATTGCGTATCTCTCTCTTGCTAGTGTTTCTACGGGGGGTCGTGTTCATTGTGTGATGTGATACATCGTGGGTTATGATTGCCCTGGTTCGCGTGCTCGTCCGGGCGTTGATCATCCGCTGCTGGCGATACTACAGCACGCTCGACCCCTTTATTCTTTATTCCTTATTCCTCTCTCGCTCCTTCCCCTTCTCCTATTCTGGGTCTCGCGCTCGCTGTATCGCTCTATTTGCATACCTCGAATCCACGGGCCGTCCATGGGCGAGATCTCTAAAGTCTTCGGGAGGCGAGAGCGGGCTGGCATGAAGACAAAGCCATAATTTTAATTAGCTGGAGAGGAACAAAAAGGACAATGGAAATAGTATTGCCAGAAACACTTTGTAGAAAATAGTAATTGTAAATAGCAAGTACTAAATATTCAATATCTTAATAGTAAACAATGAATAAATTTGTCCGAAAACACAAAGACATGATAAAAATACCAGGAAAATGCATTAAAATACAGCAACTGCACGCGTAGTAGTAAAATGCAACAATTACGAATACTATGATTAAAGCAATAGACAGCAATGGTTTCTGTAAAAGAACAACACTTCACTCTACGGAGACAGACTGTGTGGCGTAAGTACGATGCTCAAAGATACCGACGGCTACCAGTGTGGCAATGGTCTGAAACGCCACAGCGACCTCAACCGCCGTATTTACGGACCTATTGGCAAGATAAGAGATCTTACAATGACTTGGCTGACCGGCATGCCACTTGCGACTTCACAACAGCCAGATCAGGCAAGATTGCCCTGGACACGAGAATGCGCCTTAGCCCTCCCAACCCTACCCAGCGCTGCTCCGTACGACTCGCCTCGTTCCTCGCTCTTTTGCCCTTTTCTCTGCTCGCTGTCGGCGTCTTGGTCTGCGGCGACGTGCCTGCCCCGTAGTCTGGACGGTGTAATAACGGCCATGGCTGTCACAACTGCAATAGCAGCAGCTGATAATACGGCGGTGCTATGCGCTCGAATGCATGCTGCAGGCTCCGTAGTTGTGATTTAAGCATTTAATTGTGGCATTTATTTGTGCCTTTTCGCTCATTGTGCCATGCGGCTTTCTATTATCCTGTTTTAATTCGGATTATCTTTTAATGCTCTTTCTCGAGCTATTTCCGCTGGGCCAAGCTCGCTGCTACCATGAGTAGGCGGATCTCTCTCTAATTCCAGTCCTGTCCAGTCCTGTCCAGTCCTGTCCAGTAGCCTGCGCTCGTCGAGTCCACAGTCCAGTCTCCATCCGCTATCCACCTTGCACCATCCACCACCCACCTGCACGCCCATCGCTATCCTCCTATCTGTTTGTTTTGGTCACCACACAACATATCTCAGACAACAACAACACTGCACACTGGCACCGCTCCGTCTTGCTCGTGCCGAACCCACTTCCGATTTCCTATTTCTTGAGCCGCTGCCCGCCTCTTTCCATCCATTCTCTTCTTTCTTCACCTCTCTCTTCACCACCCACGGCGGATATCTCTTTTGTCCTCGTCTATTCAAACGGTGATCGTGAGGTGCCACTCTCCCCTCTCCCCTCTTTTCCCCCTTCTTTCTTTTGTTTTATACATCATTACCCTTTGTATCTTTGTTGATTGCCCTAATACCCCTTCGTTTTGCAACACCACGCCTCGACAGGTCGCATAATAATTTACTGGTAAGTGGATTTCCCCGGACTTTCTGCGACTGCCAATACAGTCTCGACATCGGTATCAGGTCGACTCCAGACGGAAGGAACAAGGAAAACGAAACAGTCGTGTCTGCTCAGACCATACGTCACTCTGCGCTCGCAACACACACCACTCCACGCTGCCACTGCACATCCCCGGCATACAGATCACCATCACCCCAACCCTGCAGCACTACACGGCAGCTCGATCGCCTGCCAGACAGAAGCTTGCAACGCGAAGAGACGTGTTGCAGACGCGACGCCCCGTCTCTCACGCTGCATCGCCGCTGTCTTCCAGATTCCGACGAGCTTGCGCTTCACTTTCCATGCCATATCCAGCCCATAGCACGGCTTCCTGCACTCTCCCATACACCAGCACGTCCCAATTTCACACATACCCACTTCCAGCCTATTAGCTCATCACAACACCAAAACACAAACACAAACACTCCATTCTTTACAGTATCACAGAGACCCACCCGGCCTCTGTGCTGCTTGCACCTTGCACCTTTCACATTCTACCCTACCTCCCCTGCTACAGGTGCTGCGCTCGTTCCTACCGCCGCGTTCTCCCGACTGCCAGCTCTTGCCCATCTGCAACTGCCAGCAATCTCGAAAGCGCGAGCAGGAGCACAAGGCCCAAGGCAAGAGGAAAAAGACAAACCGTAAAGACCCACAAAAGATACAAAAGCACGCACCACCAGTGAAACTGGCACGGCCTCACCGCACTGTATACTTGCCCCACTACAGCTACCTTGTATCAAGGTCCACATTTCATACACCCCAATTACCCACACCCCTGGACCTGTTTCTTTCCTCTCTAGCTCTCTTTGCGCTTTACGAGTACTTCCCCTGCCTCTCACTCTGCCCTCACTGTGCGCTCACTTTCGCCTTCCCGATCTTTCGCCATTCGCTCTTCCCTCCATTGTTCACAGGCTTTGCCCGTCCTGCCCCCACACAGTACCAATTCGGAGCGCGAGCACCAAAAAAACGCGCGCACCACGTCTTTGGCTGCTGTTGCCGTTTTTGGTCTTGGAGCCTTTGATGAGCTTGAGCCTTTTGATTTTCTGGGCCCATTGCCTTACTAAGTCGATTCTCTGTATGCTCCCCGGCGCTGTCCTCCCCGTTCCCATATCTACTCGTCCTCTGCCCTCTCCTCTTCATTCATAAACCCTTCTCCCTCCCTTTTCTCTTTTCTTTTTTTCTTCTCTTCTCTTCATCAACCTTATCCTTATTGCGTCTCTCCCATCGCAAGCACGCTACACTTCTCCCATTTGGGATCCCTCTCCCCTCCACCCTTCCCTCTTTTGCCGTTTGGCAAAGTGTGTTGAGCTGCCAAAAGACAGACTCTTCTGCCTGTTTTCCTTCAGACTCCAACTAGTCGACCTAATTACCGGTTGTCTGATTGTTGGGCATCTTGAAGCTTTTCTCTGTTTCTCACATTTCCTATCTTGTATAGACAGCTCAATAAACAACGCCAAACAAGCACCCCCTTTCCGCCATCCCCCCAGATTCCAACAATGGCGGAGTCTACTTCTGCAGCGCCTGCGCTGAACACCAGCATTCCTGGTGGCGACTTCGACGAGAAGAACGCTGCCGCCGCCCCCGCCCCGGCTACCAAGAAGCCCGTCCAGGAGGACGACGAGGATGAGGACATTGATGCCCTCATTGAGGACCTCGAGTCCAACGATGGCCACGCCCTCGACGATGAGGACGAGGAGGAGGCCGAGACCAACGTCCACGGCGGTCGTGTCATTCCCGAGGAGATGCTCCAGACGGACACCCGCATCGGTCTGACCGAGCAGGAGGTTGTCGCCCGTCGCCGCAAGTAAGTGCACATTGATAGAAACCGCCATATGCAACATGATAGACACTAACTAGTTAGGTACGGTCTAAACCAGATGAAGGAGGAGAAGGAGAACATGATCCTCAAGTTCTTCGGCTTCTTCGTTGGTCCTATCCAGTTCGTCATGGAGGTAAGCTTTATCACCTGTTGCATTCGCGTCTTATCGCTGCGGCTGCACATTCCATTTGTCCTAGCTGTGTTCCTGGCCCATCCGCCTGCGTTGGCTTGCATACTACCTTTTCTGCTGGGGGCGATCGTTGAAAATCGCGCAAGAAAAGTGGCTGCTAGCTCCAGTCAATTCGGGCTCATGCATTCGCTTGCATGGGTCTTGGCCAATGGGGCACTCCGAATTCGAACTGCGACCCGCTATCGGCCAAAAAGCTTTCATATCCCAAGTTTTCCAAGTCAAGCTCGTCGACCCACCAATCAAACAACGCAAGGGATGGGAGCTCCAGTGGACACGGCCTCATGGAAACGAAACATGTTTCGCAGATCCCCAGTCGCAATGACAACAGTATGACACATTGACACTGGCCATTGAATACTAACAACATCACAGGCTGCCGCTGTCCTGGCTGCCGGTCTTGAGGATTGGGTCGATTTCGGTGTCATCTGCGCTCTGCTGCTGCTGAACGCCGTCGTCGGTTTCGTCCAGGAGTACCAGGCTGGTTCCATTGTCGATGAGCTGAAGAAGACTCTGGCCCTGAAGGCTGTCGTCCTCCGTGACGGCACCCTGAAGGAGATTGAGGCTCCTGAGGTTGTTCCCGGTGATATCCTCCAGGTCGAGGAGGGTACCATCATCCCCGCTGACGGTCGCATTGTTACTGAGGACGCCTTCCTCCAGGTTGATCAGTCTGCCATTACCGGCGAGTCCCTGGCTGTTGACAAGCACAAGAACGATTCCTGCTACGCTTCCTCTTCCGTCAAGCGCGGTGAGGCCTTCGTTGTCGTTACCGCCACCGGTGACAACACCTTCGTCGGTCGCGCTGCTGCCCTGGTTAACGCTGCCGCTGCCGGTTCCGGTCACTTCACTGAGGTTCTCAACGGCATTGGTACCATTCTGCTGGTCCTGGTCATCCTGACCAACCTGATTGTCTGGGTCTCTTCGTTCTACCGCTCCAACCCCATTGTCCTGATCCTCGAGTACACTCTGGCCATCACCATCATCGGTGTCCCCGTCGGTCTGCCCGCTGTCGTTACCACCACCATGGCTGTCGGTGCCGCCTACCTTGCCCGCAAGAAGGCCATCGTCCAGAAGCTGTCTGCTATCGAGTCCCTGGCTGGTGTCGAGATTCTCTGCTCTGACAAGACCGGTACCCTGACCAAGAACAAGCTGTCTCTGGCTGAGCCCTACACTGTTGCCGGTGTCGACCCCGAGGACCTGATGCTTACTGCCTGTCTCGCTGCTTCCCGCAAGAAGAAGGGTATTGATGCCATCGACAAGGCTTTCCTCAAGTCCCTCCGCTACTACCCCCGCGCCAAGTCCGTTCTGTCCAAGTACAAGGTTATCAACTTCTTCCCCTTCGACCCCGTCTCCAAGAAGGTTACCGCTATTGTCGAGTCCCCCGCTGGTGAGCGCATTACCTGTGTCAAGGGTGCCCCTCTGTTCGTTCTCAAGACCGTCGAGGAGGACCACCCCATCCCCGAGGACGTCGACCAGGCCTACAAGAACAAGGTTGCCGAGTTCGCTACCCGTGGTTTCCGTTCCCTTGGTGTTGCCCGCAAGCGTGATGGTGGTTCTTGGGAGATTCTCGGTATCATGCCCTGCTCTGACCCCCCTCGCCACGATACCGCCCGCACTATCAACGAGGCCAAGTCCCTGGGTCTGTCCATCAAGATGCTTACTGGTGATGCTGTCGGTATTGCTCGCGAGACTTCTCGCCAGCTTGGCCTTGGTACCAACGTCTACAACGCTGAGCGCCTGGGTCTTGGTGGCGGTGGTGACATGCCCGGTTCCGAGGTTTACGATTTCGTTGAGGCTGCCGATGGTTTCGCCGAGGTTTTCCCCCAGCACAAGTACAACGTCGTCGAGATCCTGCAGCAGCGTGGCTACCTCGTTGCCATGACTGGTGACGGTGTCAACGATGCTCCCTCCCTGAAGAAGGCTGATACCGGTATTGCTGTCGAGGGTGCCTCTGACGCTGCTCGCTCCGCTGCCGATATCGTTTTCCTTGCCCCCGGTCTTGGTGCCATTATTGATGCCCTGAAGACTTCCCGCCAGATTTTCCACCGCATGTACGCCTACGTTGTCTACCGTATCGCTCTGTCCATCCATCTCGAGATCTACCTGGGTCTGTGGATTGCCATCCTCAACCGTTCGCTGAACATTGAGCTGGTCGTCTTCATTGCCATTTTCGCTGATGTCGCTACCCTGGCCATTGCTTATGATAACGCTCCCTTCTCCAAGACTCCCGTCAAGTGGAACCTGCCCAAGCTCTGGGGTATGTCCGTCCTGCTCGGTGTTGTTCTGGCTGTTGGCACCTGGATCACTGTCACTACCATGTACGCCAACTCCGAGAACGGTGGTATCGTCCAGAACTTCGGTCAGCTTGATGAGGTCGTCTTCCTTGAGGTCTCCCTTACTGAGAACTGGCTGATTTTCATCACCCGTGCCAACGGCCCCTTCTGGTCTTCCATCCCCTCGTGGCAGCTGACCGGTGCCATCCTGATCGTCGATCTGCTGGCCACCTTCTTCACCCTGTTCGGTTTCTTCATGCACGGCCAGCAGACTTCCATTGTCGCTGTTGTCCGTATTTGGGTCTTCTCCTTCGGTGTTTTCTGTGTCATGGCTGGTGTCTACTACATGCTCCAGGACTCCGTTGGCTTCGACAACCTGATGCACGGCAAGAGCCCTAAGGGCAACCAGAAGCAGCGCTCGCTCGAGGACTTCGTTGTCTCTCTGCAGCGTGTTTCTACCCAGCACGAGAAGTCGCAGTAAGTGCGCACTTCCTTGTTGGAATGCCCCCCCTTCTGAGTTTTTGAGAGGGGCCGGTTGAAAGGATTCTTCGATATACATCTGCGAATGAAATACCTTTATTTTTATCTTTTTTGCGTGTTTGCTTGTTGATCTCTGTTTCTGATTTCGTTCTTCGTTGGATACCACTCTTCGATCATTTTTTCCCCCTTCTCTTCTCCTCAACACATACCAATAGACAAGAGGTGGGATGCTAGGGATGAGAATGGTTGCATGAAGAGCATCACATCGTCGACGAATCGGCCAGAGACTGCTTGCTTCACCATGTCATTCTTTTAGTTCCTTTTTTGTCCATCCCATTTTCTGTTCCATGAGGGAAGAGATGAGGCGCATACCCCCGATGATACTCTTTAGACGGGTCTAATTAATAAAGTAAAATTTTCAAAATCTACTATTGAATGACTCTTGAGTTGTGGTGAATGGCTAATGCAATGTGTTGTGAGTTGTGGAAAGTGAAAGTATTCTCAGTCGAGTAGACAAGTCACGTGAATTAACTCACCGTAACATGGTGCTGTAATTTATGGGAACGTGCTAATTTTCGTGCTGGGAGGGTTCGACCGGCCCTGAACTATGCACTAAATCAGACGCTGACGACCACGGTCACTGCTAAGTTGAATCCCATTGTCAACTGGAGACATTGCAATCGAAAACGTCAAATCTTCGACGTTGACATCACCAATCGACAGATAGTTTGGCTGCCGTCATTGCAATCTCATCTTCATGTCGTTGCTCTCAACCAATTGTTACCTTTCAGCTCATCCTTTTCAGCTCATCTCAATCGATTCATCTATCTGAAGGAGCTTGGAAGTGAGCTGTTGTTCTATTTTGCCTGCTTCCGTTAACCCGTTGCTGGCGTGGCGCTCTCACACCCGGTATGACGCGCCCTACGCCTAACTTCTCCTTATAGACGATTCTGCAGGATGCCGGCACCGTTTGAATTCCCCGGCCACTACTGGGACGAGGCCAAGGGCAAGTTTTTCAAGATCGAAAGCTCTGGCACGGCCCCGGCTGGTGCACGCTGGTCGCGCGAGGAGGTTTCACACCAGCGCCAGCGTGAGCGCATTGCCGAGTCGAGTGACCGGCGGCGCGACCAAGGGCAGATCGGGCGAGGTCGGGCAGGAAGAGACCAGAGAGGCCGGCGAGGAGGGAGGGAACGGCCGGCGAAGCGGACAAAGTTTGGGCCAGAGCAGCAGACACTCCAGCATACAAGTCTGCGAGATACACAGCTGTTCAGAGATGCTGCCGACGACACGCCTGGTGACGGCTATATCGTGCTCCCATCACGGATATGTACACGCCTCTCAGCCCGGCAGCCCTTTCTCGGGCGCGAGGCCAACGGCGCGCGAACACCTTTTGGAGCATCTACAAGCAGCGGCCGCTGCTTTGAGTCTTCACTGCGCACGTCGGCAGCTGCCTGGCACACGCGCGCGCTCCAGTACAAGGGCACGGTTCCCGTGCTAGACGAGCAATTCGCGCTGAGTCTAGAAGCACAAGACGTCGCGGATCTGGGAGGTGCCGGCAGGGACGAGCTCCTTGCTGGGCCGTTCCGGGCGGCTCTGACACAGCCTAAAGTATTGTCCGGAACCAAGATCTCGTGCATGTATGTGCAGCCAGACCCAGGGCCGCCCGGGCTTGGTATTATATACACAAGTATGCCATGCCTCTCTCTTTGATTCAACTTTTGCCAAGGACGAAGCTGACCACAAGACTACGACTCCGCTACTGGAAGCAGTATCAAGGGCCAATACATCATGACCGATGAAGATGAATTGTGAGTGTTTATTCGATACCCTGTTATCTTACTCTTACTAGTTGGGTTCTAATTATCAGTGTCTCGCACGTGTGGCCGGATCGGCCTCCATTTGACAAATACAAGGTATACGAGCGGTCGCGTCCCGAGGTGCTCAGTATCCGCCGAGCCTCCACGATCAGCTACCACGAAAGCTCACGCAATATGATTGTGACGTCTAGCAGCGCAGACGCCCGCGAACCAATAATTCAAGTATTCTCACCGCACTCTGATGGCGATGTTCCTAACGATGGCGTCACCTGGCAGCTTGGGTCTACCCAGAGGCATGGCAACGCAGCCGTTGTCTTTGACGGGCGCACCATCGGTGCTAATTCGATCAATGCGTGCGTGCCGTCGCCCGGCGGGTTCGACGCGCTATGTGTTGTCGGCACAGAGAACGGACTCGCAGTGGTCGATCTCAATGTTGGACAACCGAAGGGTGCTTTTGGGCCTGCTCAGGCCGGCACCAGCCGGAGAACGACCCTGAGACTACGCCCTCCTCATCTACAGCCCTCTAATTCACACTCTGGATACGCGGGCGGAGCCTCTCCCGGGTACATCGCGTCGCTTGACTTTGTTCACAACCACCCAGCGTTGGTAGTTGCCGGTGGCCGTTTCGCTACACCCTGGCTTGTCGACTTGCGCGAGAATACGCTCAAAGAAACACACAATGGAGGCGGCAAGGGAGTAGGGGCAAGAGCAGCCACCTGGCGATCATTTCGGCCATTCACGCCAGAGGACGATGAATATGCCACGAGAATGGGAAGCAGGGCGCTGGGTCACATATGGAACGCCACGCATGTGCGCTCGGTAAACGAACACCACGTCGTCGTGGCCGGTCTTCGAAACACCATGGTTCTTTACGACCTGCGGTACCTCAGACCATACGCGCCCAAGAGGGCGGCTGGCTCTTGGGGGCGTTCTTCATCCAGTTCTGTCTCTAGTAGCAACGGCAGGAGCGTGCACGACACCTCGACCGCTGCTGAGCCTCTCTTGCGCTTCTCCAATTACTACAACAGCGACCGCATGACCGGCCTCGGCTTTGCCGTCAACAGAGAGTTGGGCATTGTCGCTGCCGCCGAAGAGCATGCTCCCTTTACCGGGCTGGGAGGTGGTGTCGGGCTGTTTTCGCTCGCCACCGGTGAGCGGCTGGCTGCACCGTCTCTCAAGAGCACGATCTGCCACTCGACAGAGACGCTGTCACGCATATACCCGTCTCTGGCCACATCCCAGCCTACAATCACGACGACCGCCAGGAGGCCCACCGCCAAGAGGGTTTCTAGTGTCAGCTCCATCAACCTGCCGCGCATCCCGGCACTGAGCTTCTCCGAACTGCCGGGAGAAGACGGACCGAGCTTGTTTGCCGGCATTGGCGCCAATGTGCACAAGTTTTCTGCCAGAAAGATCCGCGAAGACATCATCGACAATGACGAAGGAGACGAGGTTGGGTCTTCTGCAAGGCGGCTGTGGATGGAGCCCAGATACAACCACGAAGTGATGTCGTTGGACGCAGAGTATTGATGATGGAGATTGTGGTGCACCGCCTGTTTTGTTTGCGTTGTTTCTTGTATTCTGTATGTACATCATTATACCCCCGATGCGAGCTAGGATCTTATCTTACACACGCAATATGACTTGTTGAGCTTAAGATGCAGCAGAAGCCTTTGCTTAGTAATGTGATGTACGGAAGAAGGGGGCATCGCGGTCGTGCCTGCCTGCTTGACCGAAGAATGATGCCATCATGGGTTGCACTTGCCATAGTTTCCAGCTGCTCTTTCCTTGATCGGATTTGTTTATCCCCCCTATGTTTCTCTCAGGTGACCTTATGCAGCTAATGTTGTCCTTCGTGATATCCCTCTCTGCCTCTTGGCTCGCAGCATTTTGACTCTTCATCATCTTCTTCATCATCTTCACTTTGAGCCCCCTCATACGCTACCACAACTCCCATCTTTACACATACTGCATATATTTCTTTCCTCTTGACCCTTGACTTCTTAGCAAGTCTAAACACTGCAGCCACTAAACATCACACATACCTTTACTCGGCCGTTATGAACGCCACAAAGCACCAGCATGGCCCCTGTAGCTGTTCGCCGGTCGGCTAGACTGCAGAGACGGAGCCAAGTACCCCCGGAGAACAATACAATTGCAGGCAAACATGGTGAGGATTCCATGCCACAGCGCCGAGGCAGCCGGAAGACGGAGACTGCCCAGCTGCGCCCTGCTGCCATAGCGTCCCCAAAGAAGAAGCACTGCCGCGTATCGAAGGCTATCAAGAATGTCGCAAAATCTTCTGGAATTGCAAAGAGACTGAAGAAATGCACGTCCAAGAACAGCGACAAGATGGGCCCCGACCAGGCTCTTAGTCGTTTTGCCTCTGAGGATGCATGGGAAAGCTGCCAAAGCACATGTGAAATTGCAGACTGTGCTTCCACCAGTGTCGGCAACTAGGAGTGCCGTTACTGCTCTTCTGACCGCTCTCCGTCGCGGTGCTTCCACAAACGTGGAAACCCATTGGCTCAAATTATTGCATCGCTACAGCCGACGACGTCTGTTCGGCCCTCGGTAGAGCTTGATGACACGCACAGCAGCACTGGCCAGAATACCAACGCCCAGAACGCACTTGCTTACGACCACACGTGCAGCTCCGACTGGAATGGCTACTACGGCAGTGTGCAGACCGCCCCCAGTGGTGGCAGCAGCCAGTACTATGGCACACTGGACAATGAGGACACCCGACGTGCTGCGTTTGATGCATTTTTGGCCCGTGATGCAGAATCGCGGCGCTTGATGTATGGATATGAAGCAGACCTCGAAGATGATGAGTCCATGGTCGACTACTTCTCGGACGACGATGAGACCTCGGTCAACTCTCCCCAAAACATGCTGGACAATGAGCTGGCAGACAACATGCCAGTCGACCCGACAGGCCCTATTACGTACGAACCTAGCTGGATGAGTCCTATCAGCTTTGACCAGCACGCAGAAGCCAGTCCTAGTGAGTGTGGCTTTCCACGCTTGATATATTCATATATATTGTCTAGCCCCTGGACTATTGTACTGACTAATGTTACGTGTAGCATCGTTCCCATATGACGAGACCACCTCCGGTTCTCTCTCTCGTGGCCGGGCTACTGGTACCCTCAGGACTAGCCCAATCAACCGTTGTTCTGACCTATGGACTCAATACTATAATCCTGCCCAACACGACGGCAGTATGCGCGATCACACCCGAGCCGCGTCGACAAAAGACTACTTCCCGCAGCGCCATGCTCATTGTGCAAGCAACGCGTGTTGGGCTAGAGACGACGAAGCGAAATACCACCAGATGAGCAGAATGCGTGACTATAACCGCCAAACTCCGACTCCTATGCAACCCCTCCCATCTCAGGCGCAAAGCCAACACAGCACTTCTACCCTGGAGTGCCAAGGTACCAAAGGCAAACAGTTTGAAGCACGCATGCCTCAGAGTGAGGAGCTGAACGAGCCGCACCACATCGACGCCAATATGCAACAGAGTCCTCCACAGTACGTCGGGTCAGGATTCGTCCCGCACGCATACATGTGATGGCATTGCTGATCTTGGCTCTGACCATGGCGAGCATGGCAGGCATGCAAGCATGGTGGGCTGAATGGGTGCATACTGGAAACGTACGAGAGGACAAATTGCTATAGCAAACGAGTTCATTGCAGGCCCGCAAAGCATAACTTACGATAGAGAAGCAACAGCGACATGTATCTTTAGGCTAACGCATCATAGAGATCGAGTGTCAAGGCAAACAGGAAAAGCATGCGGATGCTTGTGCTATTGGCTAAGTAGAATACATACTGAACAAATCATAAACAAAAACTCCGCTGCTGACAAAGGATCGATGTTCTTGTGTTCTCCAAACCGAGCAGCAAAGAACCGAGAGAGAAAACAACGCAATAGAGACGTAGAGACGCAGACGCAGATGCCGGGTGTTTATTAGTCAGCAGAAGCGCGTGCCAGGGCCTCGTGAAGGTAGGGCGGGAAGCGGTAGCGCAGCTGGCTTGTGTATGCAGTGAGGTCGACGCAGATCTGCTTCAGCTCATCGGCCAACATGCGTGAGGCTGACTCGTTGCCGCTGAACTGGCCGCCCAGAAGACGCTCGCGCTGCTGTGTGCAGCACAGGATTGTCCACATCAGCAGATTGGGCACGTTGATGGCCACAGGCTGGGCAAGGCTCGAGAAGCGCGCTGCATAGCTGCGGATCGTGCCGGGGTCGCCACCAGCCTGGAGCGGGAGGATACCCAGGTCGCGAATTTTCTATACAGGTTAGCAGGCATACAACAAAAGACAGCAAGGGGTGCTAGGGACAAGATACGTACATCTAGGCACTGGGGCCACTTGCGGGCCTCGATGAGACTCTTGATCTCGCTCATCTGAAGCAGCACACCGCAGGCAATGCGGTTCTCGTCACGGATGCGCTGGCGGAACATGTTGTCGCGCTCGTACATGATCATCATCGTGCGTGCCAGCTCGATAGGGTCGTCAATCGACGCCAGGCTCAGGCTGCTGCCGGGCTGTGCCGGGGTGGCAGTCTTGGACGATGACACAGACGATGCAGTCGACGATGTGTTCTCCTTGCCGTCAACACGCGGCTTCACAGGTACCAAGCGCATCGGCTCCTCACCGATTTCGAGCGCAATAGCCTCGCTCAGAGCACGACTGACAATGACGACAACCGTGTCATAGTCGCCTGCCAGGTGGTACAGGAGCACTGCATCCGTAGTCCGACCACCATCGTCGGCGTCGCGTGCTGCCTGCAGGGTAATCGCCTTGACGAGGTCCTGCTCGCGGTCTAGTGCGATCAGAGGGCCGCGCTCCTCGATTAGGCCCTGAATACGAGTGCCGTCTGGCCGGATGTCACCAATCAGTTTGCTGAACTCGCGCGTCTCCAGCACCAGCTCCCGCAGTGCCTCGTAGCAAAGCGATGCCGCTGCCGAGTGCTCCTTGGCGCCAGCGTTAGCAGCACCGCCCTCTACATCGTCTCCCAGGCAGATGAGCACCAGGTAGTCGACAGCTGCCGCCGCGTTAGCAGCGCGGAAGTCGCGTGTGTAGTAGCCGATCATGCGCGCAAAGTTGATCTGTGGATGGCCGCGCGTGCTGTGGCTGAGCAGCTCGTTCGCAGCCGCAAGGCTTGCATCGGGCGTGCGCAGAAGGCCGTAGTACTCCAGCGCAATAGAAAAGTGCACGGCATCAATGTACGCGAACGAGTACAGGTATGCGACGGCAGGCTCGAAGAGACCGGCAAGCACCTGCAGGTAAAAGTACATGGCATACGAGCCGCCGGCGACACCAGGTGCATTTTTGGCAAAGTGCTTCTGGCCAATCTCGCGAATGCTCTCCTGCAGCTCGGCGAGGCCGTACATCTCGCTTGCCAGCTCGGCGGCGCGATCACCCTCGCGTGCTAGGTTGAACTGCAGCCAGATCCAGTCGTGCACATCGGTTTGCAGGTTCTCGAGGTTGCGGTTGGCAACGTCGCAGCGACCGATGACCTTGTAGCAGGCCATGCGGAAGGGATCGACGGAGCCTTCAGGTGCATTGCGGGCGCGCTGGTTGTAGTCGCTGTTGCACCGTTCCTGCATAGCACGCTTTAGGCGGCGATCTTCACTCGTAGCATAGCTGTTGATGTAGCTGGCGAACACGCGGTCAATACCGCGGATCTGGGTCTGGTTGTCGTTGACATACTGCGCGGCCTCAGTGATATGGCCCGACCGCAACAGGTAGAAGATAACCGCCCACACGTACTCGCCCTGTACTTGCTGCAGGTCAACGTTGTCGGGAATAAGCATCTTCTGAGCCACCCGCACGCGGATGTAGGCCTTGATCTTGCTGACGACATCGGGCCGGCCACCCAGACTTGCCTCCTGAGGGAACTTGGCAATCTGGGCCTCGACTTCCTGGAAAAACTTCTTCTCCAGAAACTCATTAGCACCCGTAATAATGCGCTGGCGGATCGATGTTGCGCCGGCGCTGTTAGGGTTGGGGTCGAGGTAGGCGCGGGCAAATGTGCGCTGGCGGGGACCCGGTGCACCGCGTGTGAGATGTGCTTGGTTGACCGACTCGGGGTCCTCGCCGACGATACGGGCCAAGGCACGGAATGCTTCGACCACCAGTGTCGCCTGCCGGTCGCTGCCGAGGCTGGTCTCAACAGCGACCATTTCGCTGAGGATGGGGAAGGGTGCTGACTCGCCGCGGCTGTCGTTGAGGCGGTGCACGGTCTCGGCGAGACGGCCCTGCTTCTCGCGTGTGTAGCGGTCGTCCAGCGAGCCAGCACTGCCAGCCGTTGCACCAGCACCGCTACCGCTAGAGGTGGCTGTCTCGACGTCAGAGAACTCGGACGTGTGTGCGCCTATCCGACTCGCCGACCCAATGACCGACTTTTGCATCCGCGACCGGCCGAAAACGCTGCCACCACCGGCCTTGGTACCGGGGTTTTGCTGCGAAGGCTGCTGCTGGCGGCTTCGCCGACGGCCGAAACCACCTGTGCTACCTGCCAAACCACCAGCACCTCCACCAATGTCGGGCGTGCCGTAACGTGGTGTTGCTGATGGGCCGGCAAGTTCTTCGCGCGTCTTGATACCGAAGTGCTCGTAGATACGCTTGCGCTGGGACTCCCACTCCATGGTGACGTTGTCTTCGAGGAAGCTATCAAAGTCGCGTACAGACCGCTCGAGGCCATCGGCAATCATGCTCAGGGTGGTCTTGGTTTGCAGGTTGGTCAGGTAGGTGTCGACATCGACCTCAGAGGGTCCTGTAGCCGCCGTAGACTGCCATGCGCCAGCTCCGCCTGTTGCACCAAAGTCTGCGGCACCGTTGCCGCCTGGTGCGGCCGACCGTGCGGTTGAAAAGATGCCAAAGTTGCCAAGGTCGCGCACGGCAGCGCCAGGATCGACACCCGATGCAGCCAGAACGTAGTGTGCCTTGCCGTCCTGGAGGGGTGCGACGCCCGAGCCAGTTGCACCGGGAGCGCCACGGGGGCCAAGCTTGCGCAGCTTCTGGCGCAAGTCGCCGAGGCCGAGGTGCAGGCTAGGCATATCCGAGTTTCCGCCGTCGGCAGCTGAGCCAGCCTCACCATCAGTCCGCTTCTTGCTTTTTGCAAGCAAGCTATCAAAGTATGCACCCGAGGTAGGCCGGGCGGCGTTGTTGATGCTGGCAGCTGGGCCGATAGAAGCAGTAGGGGCGGCCTGGGACGCCTGGAATCCAAAGCCGGTATTCGACGGTTGCGCAACCGGTTTGTTGTCAAAGAGGCTGGAGCCAAACATGGAGGGTTTTGGCGCAGTGCTGGCAGCGCCGCCGAGGCCCGCCGGCGCCTGGCTGCCAACGGCCGTCGAGCCGCCAAAGACAGAGCCAAAAGGCGTCGTCGAGGCGGCAGCGGGCTTGGGTGCGCCGAACAGAGACATCGTGGAGGGCGAGGTAGATACGGGGGATTTTTCGATGATAGGAAGGCGGGAGCAAGTCGAACTCAGCGTGTGTTGAGCAAGAGGCTCGATTTCGTGCGATTCTCTGCTTGTTTACAAACAAAGAGCTAGCCGGGCCGTCGTTGGTCTCGTTGTTCACGGCGCGGGAAAAAAGGACTGAACTCGGAGCGCCAAATGATCAGGTGTCGCAAACGGGGGCGATGCAGGCCGTCGATTGTGGTTGCAGGTCGAGTTGGTCGGCTGTCCCTGTCACCTGTAGTGCCGTGATGCTGCAAAAAGGGCGTTGGTGATGCTGGGACCTAACCATTTTCTTTCGCGTTTTTTAATGAGTTAACTTTTGATTAAATTTAAATACGAGCTCCTGTTGCTCTTGCCTGGTTGGCCCAAGTTCCTTCCTAGACAGAGCATTCCCTGGACAACCAATCAGAAGCGGGCCCCCATACTCCAGGCCTTAACTAGCACTGCGGCCGCTGTAACCAGCTTTGGCACAGGCGCCTCACTCACTGTAGCTTGTCGTTCTTCAGCTTGAATGTACTCCGTATATGTATTTGTAGTCTCGTTATTCTTTATATGCATTACATAAGCCGTTCGCATTGTATTTTGGAAAACCATCCGGCTCTGCGCGTCCTGAGCTTCCATTAATTAATACAACGCCCCTTTTGATCCCGATTCTATTTGACGTGAAATGTTGCGAAAGATAAGAAGAAAGGGAAGAAAGTCGTGACAAACAGACATTGTTGTTGCCGTTACTCATCACGGCTCACTTCTCCCAGCCAGCGATGGCCGAGTTCACCTTGTTGCGGTATTCGCGCTGGGTGCGGAGCTGGTCCAGCATGACCTCGTACTTGGCCTGCAGGAGCTTGGCCTCCCCGGCATTGCCCGAGGGCTGCACGATGCGGCCGGCCTTGGTCATGCGAGTCATGATGGCCCAAAGAGGCTCGGTCTTGCCTCCGTCCACCTCGACGGTTCCGCTGGCAGCCTTGGCACCGAGCATGGCAGCACCGTGCACAACAGCAGCGTTGTCGTAGCGTGGGATGACAACGGGCATGTCGCAGGACGTTGCGATCAGGCCGACCAGGATGTCGTTGCGGCACTGGCTGCCAGACATGAAGACGCTGCGCAGACGGTGACCAGACTCGTTCATGGTGTCGACAATCTGGCGGGTCTGGAGGGCAATAAACTCGAGGGCGGCATAGTACATGAGCGCGAGGCCATCCTCGCTGCTGTCAGTGTGGCTCATGCCGACAAGGGCGCCGCGCATGTGAGGGTCGGCAACGGGTGAACGGTTGCCCCATAGATCGCCATAGAAAAAGAGGTGGCGGGCAAGGTGAGGGACAGCAGGGCTGCCGGCCTCGGTGGCCATACTACGCAGGCGCGTGTTGAGGTAATCGTAGATATTGGCACCCGTATCCTTTGCCTTGGCGCTGACCTTATCAAAGGCAGTGTGCGTCTCGATGACGTGGCGGATCAGCTCGCCTGTGGCAGACTGACCACCCTCGGCCATCCAGTAGTTGGGTAGCATGACATCGCGGTAGGGCCCCCAAACACCCTCGACAAAGACGGGGTCGGGAGACATGGCCAGATGGCAGGTGGATGTGCCCGCGACAGCGGCAAGACGCGTGAAAACCTGGCTGACGTCGTTGGCATCGCTTGTGCCAGCTGCAGCAGCAGACTTGCCGCCGAGGTCGACGGGCGCGCCAACGGTACCAATCCAGCCAGCGTAGGCATCAATGACACCGCTGCCGACGGCAATGCCCTCCTTGAGGCCGAGCTGCCCAGCAGCCTTGGCGGACAGGGGGCCGACAAGTTCGCCAGCACTGAGGTATTCGCCGTTCTAGAAATAAAAAGTAAATGTTAGCCAAACTCACACGACAGAGAAAATTGACAAAGAGAAAATGAAAAAGGCTAACCACCCCGTTGACGCCGCCGACACGCTTGAAGTTGTCCTGGGCCAGCTCGCCCAGGCCGACGGCCGTGTAAAAATCTTCCTGCCAGCCCTTGACGCTGCCGTCAACGCCGACTGGGACAAAGCCTTGCTTGCAGACAGTGCTGCAGAAGCTGCGGGTCTCTGAGCCCGTGGCCATGTGTGTGAGAGCATCAGCCAGATCGTAGAACTTGCAGCGCGAGAACTCCTCGGCCGGCATGTTGTTCTTGAGCCACAAGACCTTGGGCATCTCCATCTCGACGTTCATGGTGCCGCCGACGTAGCGCAGCAGGTTGTGACCGGTGGCATTGATAGCGTCAGTCTCCTCGAGCGCACGGTGGTCGAGCCATAGAATAATATTGCGGTCGTCTGCATCCGCCGAAGACCGGCCCAGGTGTGACTTGGTGACGGTGACGGGCTCGTCGGTGTCGTGGCTGAAGACGGCCAGGGAGCAGGTGGCGTCGAAGCCGATGCCCTTAATAGCGGCTGCGTCGATGCCCGCCTGGGCCACGGCTGTGCGCACAGAGCCGCAGATGTGGTTCCAGATATCGGTTGTGGATTGTTCCTGGGATGTCAGTGCACGGTTGCGTAATGGCACACAGAGCGGTACCCTGTACTCACATAATGGGTATCATCGTAGCCGTAGGAAGCCTTCCAGAGCCGAATGTCCTCTGAGGCTAGGCCCTTGATCTCGCCATGGGAGTCGATCACACACGCGCGGGCAGAGCCGGTGCCGACGTCGACGCCAATGTAGTAGAAGTCCTGGGAAGTCAGCATTGTGTCGTGCATTTGTGTTGCGCCGTGATGCCTTGCGTTGCGTTGTGTTGAGCCGTATTGCCTCTTGTTAAATTGGTATGAGCATCGGTTGGGGTCTGGTTGAGTTTGGGAGCTTGACAGCTTTCGACAGCTTCCACTTGGTGATGTTGGCTGTTCCAGTGAGGAATAGCTTCACTTTCGTCGGTTGTTTGCTTCTGTCTCTCCTCGATGCGACTTCACGATCATAATGGTCTCACCTCGGATGCACCCATGTTTACTGCACAGCACGATAATTAAAGTGGTGATGAGAAAGAAAGAGAAGGGTCTAAAGAGCAGAGAAGACGATGGTGATCTTAGCTCGTCGATTCTATCTGTCGCTGGCGAGAGATTGGCAATATATCGTGCTTCGTCTCGGGGATGGCCCGGCCTTTTGTGTTTTCCAAGCTCTATCTATTCTTTATTGGCGTGCTCTTTGCTCTTTCCTCTTTTCCTATCCCCTCGCCTCGTCCGCCTTCGCTCTTTCCTCCTTTATCGTGCACTTTCCTTTCCCGTCCTCTCCTCTTTCTCTATGCTCACTCCTCCTCTATAAGCTCACTCCTCTCCCCCGTCCTCCCCTCTACGCTGTGTTCACTGCCATGGATCGTCGTTGCATTATAGCGCACCGCGCATTCCATACGAGCATTTGCGACTGTCAGCTGGTCGCTCTTGCCTCCACCAAAGGCGAGTATCGTGCGGGGCTGCTCAATTGAGAAAGTCCTGGACAATCGTGAGTGGGCGGGCGAGGAAGGAGGGATGGAGGCAGAGACAGGCAGACAGGCAGGCAGGGCTCAACAAAGGCAAGAAGGCCAGAAGGCAGCTTCGCGCTTCGCAGGGAAAGAGCGACCGGCACACGGCCAGTCAGCCAGCCAGCCAGTCAGCAAGTCAGCCAGTCAGCCAACACATCGGATCCCAATCCCCGCGAGACCAGACGACCAGAAGACCAGTCACCCCCACGAACCTCGCACACTGATAAATAAAAAGGTTTGGTAAACTAATATAAATTGCGGGCACAGCAAGTGCTCTCATGAGCTGTTGGTGGTGTAGTCCGTTCGCCGAAGCCGGCGGCCCTCTTCTAGACCTGTCAATAGCCCGGGAGCATGTGCGCGTGCATCGATAACCACACCACAGGAAGAGGGATGGACAGCTATCCGCCATCTCCGGATTACTTGCGGGCCTCGCCTCAGGCACACGCAGCGAGTCTGGTGTTCTAGATTGCGTTGGCGGAGGTGAGAAACCGGGGCAGGGGGACAAAAGGACGAGGCTAGGCGTGGGGAGAGACAATACAGCGGGCGTGACTCGTCCATTTCTGGTCAGTTGTGGTCATCTGTTGAGCTTGCTGCCGATTGCTGCTGCTTCCAACTCTCGATTCATCGTATTTATCTATTTATCGGTATTGATAGGGGACCAATAAACCGCGGATGAAATTTCGTGTCCAGGTGACCCTGCGTCGCGTAACGGGGGCTCACCGCCATACTGGAAGCGGTGATGGCTGAGACAGCATGCTGAATGGAAATACGAGTGAAACCGAATGTGAGGAGAATATTTGCAATCGACATGAATGCCAATTGAACAGTTTATCGAAGTGAAATCAGGAAGATTCCGTATTTTCGGCCTAGTGTTTTATGATATTATCTATTTAATCGATAAATGCCACGATAAACTGCAGTCTAAAGATAGCAACCGTGCAATTGCGGCAGGAACAGCAGCCGATCGCTCCTGCCTGCCTGTATCGTAAATACGGTCGCAGTGCCTGTAAATCAGAGTGGTAGGCTGCGCAGCTGAGTACGCTAATCAAAGCTCGAATTACTAAGGCACTCTCGTGACCGCCCATTTCTCCATACATTCTCCGGCTTCACAAACACTGCACCAGCAACGCAAGCACCACGCCCGAACCACGCCTACACCAACGCCTGAACCAATCACCACCAACGCCATCCCACGGCCCGGCGCATCCATGTCCGCCTCCGCGCCCACGTCTACGCCCACGCTCAACGGCTCTCTGCGGGATGACTCCGCCATTGGCAAGTCGTGGGACCGTGTCGTGAGCGATTACAAGGTAAGCCCACGGGGGGTTTTGGGGTCTTATCGTCTTTGTTCTCGTGGCCTTTGTTTCGTGTCGTCTCTGCCCCGTCTGGCCTGCCCTGTCTCTCATGCCTTTGTTTCTTGTCTTGCATCCGCGTTATGGCCAGTCTTTTGGTATTTTCGTGCATCCGGGGCCTGCATTGCATCGAGCTGAGCAGTACGATAACGGGGCCGCAGACAGACATAAGATAAAGAGTTGCAAAAATGCACAAGTGCAAGAGTAATTCAACGACAATACAATCAGAGCTTAAATGATATCAATTGTATCAATTGTTATCTAAATGATATTTAGTGTTAATGATCGCTGTTATCAATGATCAACATATGCAAATAGTCCCCAAACAGGAGCTAACCTACCGCTCTCTGTCCCCTTGTCTATTAGACCTTTCACGATGTCCTGGCACACGGTGGCACAGTCAGAGATCTGCCTGTGTTTCCCGACACATACAATAGGTAAGTCGAAGAAGCACGACTTCGGTCCGAAGGAAAAGAAAAACAAACAAAGACGAGAGAGGCAAAGCGCAACGAAACGAAAGCAGACGAGTCCCAACATGAGTCCAACATGAGCCCAAGTCTAAGCTTTGAACTCTATGATAAGCTTTTGAAAACGGGAGACCAGTGCAGGGGATGGGGAGGCCTCAAGAACTGGTACGGGATCTGAAGAAGGCGGCAAAGCATGATAGAAGAAGGGTGAAGCTGTTTCATCTTGCTCGTCGAAACCCGAAACGTCCGTGAGCCAGCTTCGATCTGTTCTGCACCATCCTCAGAACCGTTTTCAGTGTTGAAATCTTGGCGAAACAAAACGATACGTGTTTCTTCTGTGTGTAGTCGGATTGCCTCGTCCTCTGCTTCAGGATCATCATCAGCCCACCATCGTGCACACGCTGCAGAAGTACTGACTAATCCGTGCTCAAGACAAGAAAGACAAGAAACAAGCCAGGATGCCAGGCCCGAAACAAACGTCAGCACCGCACAACAGGCCAATGCCAGTGGCGCAGCAAATAACGGAGTAAATACAAGCGATAATGTCGACGGCGACGACGGCCCCGACGGTAGCGGCAGCGGGGACGGCCCAGTCGGCTATGACTCGAGACCCGGCCCCACGACGGCGCAAGCATCAAAAGCAGACAGCCAAGCGTTGCCAGCAAATACGCTAGATACGGCAAGTCCTTCACCCTTTTAAGAAAACACTCTCGAGGCTCTCGTAAGGAGGAAACACAAAGAATAGCCAGGCGGCAGGCGGATGAGGAAAATCTCCTGGGCGATCCCGAGATTGAGGAATGAGGAACGCATCAGCGAGGATGGCCAGGGGGAAACAAGTAGCATGGATTTGCTCTATTTCCCGGCCCTCGTAAACCTCTCTCACGTCTGCGCTTGGTATGATCTGCTGCACGGCTTGGAACAGTTTCCGTGTCGCTGTGTCGTTGTGTCTTTTTGCATATGACTTGTCACGCATTCTAACAAACCTAGAGCATGCAGCCACTTCCCAGCCTTCTACCACCACAAGCTGTCCTAGGAGGAGGTATGCATTTTCTCGTATCCCATCTTATACATTGCCTTTAAGCTAATTCCCATTGCTTAGCCGACGACACGATGAAAAAACTATTGATGTCTTGGTACTATGCAGGATACTATACAGGGCTGTACGAAGGAGAGCAGAAAGCTCTCCAACGGCAACGACAACAGCCGGATGAGGTCGTCCAAGGACAAGTTGCCGAGGACATCATCAATGGAAGCGAAGAGGCTCAGCAATGACCGGACGAAATCCAACCGAATGCCCAGACCCCATACATCGAGTATGCTGCTTATCAGAGCAGCAGGCGTGCTCTCTCTCACACCCCTCTTAGCTTGGGTGCAACTGCAATTTCGGAGCAAGCCCGCTTCCAATACCCGAACAGACAGTTTCTATCTATATCCATTTTGCAACATGCATGGATGCAAATCGACAAACTGCAGAACATTGGATGCCAAGCAAGGAGGGAAAGGGAAGTACGGATGTCGCAATTGGCAGGAGAAGCACTGAGTAGAGGTGCAAAGTTGCAAAATTCAAAGGAACTACTCCAAGAAGAAAAGCCATGCGATGCCCAGTGCCGTCCGTTACATACCCATCTCGTCTGATCGACAACAAGCATTTAAATTGAAAAGGAGAGACCAAGAAGAAAAAAATAAAGACAACCCATACAAAAGACAAAGAAGCAAGCTCAGCTCCTCAGCTACCTCTTTTCCCCTGGTGCCAACGGCCTGATACACTATGTGTTTCTAGAAAACGGAGCGTTTAAGCGGCTTTCTATGCCCGGGCCGCCATGACCTCGGATAGGTCTTGGGTACTCTTGTCAAGTATTTGTATTTGTGTAAGGATCTGGATTTGATTACGAGGCGGATCTGCCTGAAAGACTTGGTGTATAGGCGAATGACAGCGACGAGATAAATAACATAAAAGTTTTTCCACTTAATATACGCCATAATACAATTACTTCGTGCCAACTCCATGATCGATGACTGGCAAGTGTTAAAGAACATCCCTAGAAAGAAAGGAAATTAAGAATACAACATCGAGTAGTTACATCTCAAACACCTCTCCGCAGCTGGATACAACAAGCGGGGAGAGGAAAGACGAAAAGGGCATGCTCTTGAATCGAAACTCGAAACAACGATCGTTTCTCCAGCCAAAGGGAGGCCACATAGGTGACGAAGATGGACAAACTATACGACGGGCAGGGAACTGAGAGCAGTGCATCATAGACGAGAAGCAGGACAGCGATGCAGACTCTGATATGGAGAATCAAGAATCAAAACCAAGACCAGGAAGAGGATGAGGGCGATGGAGGCGAGATGGCAATAGGGGTAGAGAGGGGCTGGCTAGAATACGGATTGCTTTCCTCCTTTCAAAATAATCAAAGACTGTAGTAGCGGATGGGGAGCTTCGCGACGTCGTAGCAGAAGCAATTTGCTAGCGAGATACATAGTAATAGCAGGGGATATATAGGACGGAGATGTATCCCCTGTGAGATGCCACATGTAATTGCGATTATATAAGCAGATGTAGAATAGTGGTCTCCAGCATGTCGTGGTTGCGGCTCCTGGAAATGTCTACAGGCATATTCAGGAGCGAGACGTTACCGGGTAGCTGGGCAGCTGTGTGCTCATGGGCACTCCGATACCCGATGCAACAAGACGGAGAAGTCGTACGAGTTTGCTTCTCCTGTGCAAGCTCTAGCTCGCGTGCGGTGAATGAAGCATAAAACATAAAACGTGCTGTGGACGCTAGTCACTAACAGCGTGGCAGTTGAGGGAGGAGCCGATATTAGCAGGTATTAGCTGCACTGGCAGAAGGGGCAGGGGCGGGCTAGCCAGGGACCCACTCGGGGTCGAAGCGCAGAGCGAGAGACCCAGCAGAAACGACTAGCAGCTGGCGAGACTCGGTAGGAGGATAATAGAGTTGGCAGGGGGAGCAGGCCTATTTTCTGCTCGCGGCTCCGTAGGCACCTTCGTTCCAGTCTGCTTTGCTCTGGTCGTTGTTCTTCCACTTGCCCCTAGAATTGCTCCCGGTAATTCATGCTTCACCATGACGAATAGCACTGTTACATCTCTCCTGAGCATGCCGAGATAATAGCAGCTGGACTCACCGAGTTTGCTTTGAATACTGTCTTTCATTTCCCCGTTTACTGTAAGATGTATTTTCTTTGTCGAGTACGTTGGAATATAGGTCTTATAGGGGCACCTAATGATGACTAAGTTGACAGAGAGAATGCATCGTGCCTTCCCATCTACCAAGATGAACTCGACCGCTCTTTCCTCTGCCAACATCCTCTGTCAGCAAAGTGCAAAAGCGGCTGTCTAGTTCTAGTACGGAGTAAGGGCCAGAGCGAAGGTGCGACCCGCCGGCTAGCCTACCCCTGCCGCCTCCGTCTCCCTGACTTGGAGACAAATGCCAAAACACGATCCGAGACAGATCTGCCACAACAACCGTAAACGCACCCCTGTCGGTCTAGGCCGGTTTAGTCGCTCTGCGTGTAAGTCAGCAAGAGCCTCCTTCCCTTGAGAATTGGCACTTTATTATCCACTGGCTGCTAGCCACCATCTCTTCTATTCTCCCGCCCCTGCTATCCTAGCCCGTCCTGACCTAAAGGCCAACTTCTCGGCCCAAGAAAGTCTGTTTGGACCCTTGGCCACTGTAACCCTACTCCGTATCTTACATGCAGTATTACTCTTTCTAGCCCGTTTTGCCAGGACTGCCTTACAAATATCAGAAACAAACTCAAGAGCGTGTCCCTTCGGAGACAGACGGACCCGGGCATGGGCGTGTTCATTGTCCAGATGATTGTCGCCCGTCTGTTTCAAAGTCTCGAGGGAAAGGGGCCGAAGGGTGCGTCAAGTGAGGCAGCACCTAGGGGCCTGCCCATCTCTGTAGACTAGACTCTGATGTGCTACTATGGGACTGCCATTCTATCAGAGTGCTGCGCTACTCTCTTCGTCAAGGGGGTGTACGGAGCACGGAGTCGAGGCGGTGGGGATGCAATCAGAGGGGCCGACGAATTAAGGATGATGGCAGAGGTAAAAATAAAAATAAAGTAAGTAAAAGAACAGGAGTCTCAAAGCCAAGTCGGCCGCACAGAGCTCCCCGTCAAGTGATCGACTCCTCTGTGCCTGAACCACTCTGGCCGGGATCTCGCAGCCAAGACATTTTCTTCTTATGTATCCTCCGTCCCTCCTCTCATCTGTCTATTTCTCTTCTCCCTTTTCTTCTTCTTTTTGTTTCTTCCTTTCCTCTTTTCTTCTTCTTCCTCTTCATACCTGTTTCTCGTCTTCTTAATTTCGTCAACTCCCGAAAGACGTTCGTTCTTTTTTCTTTCTTTTTCTTCATTCTCTTCGCTTCTATTCTCGTCCTTACGAGCAGGCTCTCGCCATCATCCAAAGCTTTCTTTATCCCTTCCTTATTATCTCGGATCCCTAGAGGAACGACCAAAAAGCAAAAAACCTATATTACATCGCAAGCTAGCCTTCGACCTCGTTCATTCACGCATCTTCCTCTATAACATCAACAACAACAACAACAAATCCAACCCCAAACATCAAAATGAAGTTCTCCGTCGCATTAAGCTTGTGCCTGGCCCCCGTGGTCCTGGCCAAGTCCGTCCGCAACAGCTACCCGGCCCGCCGTGATTCTCACAACTCCAACAACGACAACAGCAAGGGCTCCAGCAAGGGTTCCAACAACGGCGGCAGCAACTCCGGCAGCCTCGTTGCTGCTGAGGCTGCCCTGGCCGCTCAGGCTGGTCTGATTCTGGGCTCGCTCAGCCAGATCATCGTCATCTGGGTCAACGGCGGTGGCGGTGCTGCCACAACTACCATCAACAGCGTGCAGACCGTCACCCAGACTGTTACTGCAGGTGGTGGTGGTGGTGCTGCTGCTACCACTGCTGCTGCTGCTGCCGAGACTACCGTTGCCAACGGCGCTGCCACCACTGTCGCTGCCGGCACTGGCACTACTGCCGCTTCTGGCGCTGGTGCCACCCACACGGTCACCGTCGGTGGTCCCAAGGGCCTCGCCTACGAGCCCGCCAGTATCCAGGCTGCTGTTGGCGACATGGTCGTCTTCACCTTCCTGAGCCAGAACCACACCGTTTCCCAGTCCGCCTTTACCACTCCCTGCGAGCTCCTCGCTGGCGGCATGGACTCTGGCTTCCAGCCCAACGTCAACAACACCGTCAACCCCCCGCCTCAGGTCGCCCTCCAGGTCATGGTCGCCACTCCTCTTTGTATGTCTCCCTGATGCGCAACCACAAAACTAAAGATGCCATATACTAACAATCCAGGGTTCTACTGCCGCCAGAAGGGCCACTGTGGTAAGGGCATGACCTTCTCGATCAACCCTTCTGCCAACAAGACCCAGGCCATGTTCCAGCAGATGGCCATTGCCCAGAACGGTACCGGCACCGGTAGCGCTATTACTGGCGGTACCACGTCCGCTGCTGCTGTTGTCGCCGGCACTACTACTGCCGCTGCTGAAGCCGGCACCGTCGCCGCCTCTACTGCTGCTGCTGCCGCCACCTCTGCCGCCACCGGGTCATCTTCCGGCACCGACTCTACTTCCGGCACTGGCCTGACCACCGGCACTGGCACTGTCAACTCTGACGGCTCTTGCTCGTGCGCTGTTGTCTGCAACTCCAACGCCTTCCCCGCCGTCCAGGCTCAGGGCATCGGTGCGTTTGGCGGCTTCGGCGGTTCGGTCCCCATGGCTGCCCTGGCTGTCCGGTAAAGAAAGGAACAAATAGAAAAGAACAGTTGAAAATACAGCCTTGTTTTATTTATGATTTCCTGTACTCTTTCCCCTCGCCTTTTTATCTTCCCTCCTTTTAGTTAAGTGAGGGCGGTTTCTCTGTTTCTGTATTTTCTTCTTTCTTCCCTTTTTCTTCTTTTCCAGTTACACTTTATTCGGATTACCAGGTCTCACAAACCATCCGCCAGCTTCCTTTTCTTCTCTTTTTAATAATTTCATGTTTTGATCGGAGATGAAAATGGGAAACGGTTTATTCTTTTGGGTTATTTCTTCTCTTTTGTTGTTACTTCTTCCTTTCCTTGTTTTTGTTATTGAGCAGGAAGGGCACGGCCGCTCTCTAGACTCTTGATGTTTATTTTTTTCTCTCCTCGTTTTGGGTTTCTTGGTTTCTACTCCTCTACTCTTCTCTCCCCCCCCTTCTCATCAGGGTTCCCTACACGTATGACTGGTTCGTATCGTTTTTAAGTTCTGGATGGACTTTAATAAGGACATTTTATATAACACTTTTTACTATAAAAATAAAAAAAATACAAGAAATTTTCCTTGGCTACGCAGTGAACAATGAATTTGGGACCTATATGATTGGGAGAAAGAAGAAGAAAGGAAAACAAAAGGATGCTGATACGCCAGGCGCTGTCTTTTTTGTCTAACAGATATAAACTAAAAACGAAGATAACTCCAAGAAAAGCTGCAAAGATGAACAAGCAAAATAGATATTGGAAGCGGTCACTGGTGCCCAGCTTGGAACAGAATGGCCTTGGAACAGAATGGCCAAGGGCAACCAAGAAAGTGATATATCTGGACGAAGCAAGCAAAAAGCCTTGTCCAATCCTGATCAAAGATGGGTGACCTATCAGTAGGCTGCTTCTGTGCTCCCACCAGTCCGGTGTAGATTTTCTGCAAATGCCGTATAGGCTCGGTAGATCGGTACGAGTAGGACGCTGGAGGTTGGACAGTCAGTCGTGACCAGGTGTGCGTCGGATCATCAGCCGGGGCGCCTTGGCATCCCGAGTGCCGCTTCCACGGGTCTGACCGCCATTACTTCTTCGCTGTGTCCTCGGCCTTGCGCGCATCGGCTGCATTATTAGTATAGGTGCAAATAGACACGCCGTACTGAAGAAGGAGACCCACCTGCTGCCTGCTTCTCGCGCATTTTGAGAGCGAGGGCCTCGCGTTCGCGCTGCATCTCGCTGCCGGTCTTGGAGTTTGACTTCTTCTGGCCAGCCTGGGCCTTGAGGTTCTTCTCACGAGCCTTGTCACGCTGGTTGCCACGAGCCATGTCGACGGAGTGTATAGAGACGAGGGAGAGCGAATAGGAAGGGAACAGCTGGAGGGCGGGAGGCAGAAGGCGGAAGCCGGAAGTCGTGGGAGCTGGAGACGAGGAAAACGAAATGGGAGACCGGGACGAAGAGGCGAGGACAAGAGTCGCGAAATGGATGACAAAAAGATGCGCCTCAAATGGGTGGGACCTTTTTGCCCATTCACATTGGGCAAATAGGGCAGGTGGGGTCACGGGCCTCGATTCGCGACTACGATACAGTGCTATACAGTGCACATAATACGGGTTAACTGTATAGACACTGGGCACGCCGTTGATACATCACGATATTGCTGAGAATTTACAATAGTACATACTAGGGCGTCGCCAGATGTGGCTGGTTGTGCGTCGGAGATCTGATGTATATTGTTATTTCTATTCATAGTTCTTATTTGTACAGCCTTTTTCTGGCATCGGCGGCAGACTCGCGATAGCCGCCAGCATCGCGAGACTGAGATGACTAAGCATCGAAATTTGAATGCTTCATTTCCGAAGTCGTCGGCACGACCTATGAACACCACTCGTTTCTTCTGGCTTTTTCTACCTTTTTGAAGGACATAAATCCAGAGCTCACGGTCTTCAGCCCGTGGAGTTGGTCACGACAGACACCCACAGATATAAGTCTTACATTACCCCTGGAGTAATGACACGGCGCGCTTCACTAGGCGCCCGCCCAAGAACGCTCACTGCCGCCACCTGTTAAACTGGGTATCTTGCCTACTCCCTGTCTTCTATTTTCTTCATTGAGGTCTATTTTTAATTTGATTAAGCTTCTTGACTTGCTTGTCTTGACTTTGTAGGATCCTTTGCAGCCCAGCTAGATGCTTGATCTCCGGCCTCCTTCAAGGCCAGCACTCTCCCGGGCGTGCCGCTCTGTTCTCATTCTGTTCTTCTATTTGATTTATTTTAGTATTCTCCTCATGGTAGCATACAGTTAGTTCTTTCCAGCCGCGGCCGCACAATAATCTGCTACATGGCGAGGAGCAGTCACAATGTGTGTCGACGCCAATCGAGCACATGGTGTTTTCAACACTGGCTAGCTCTACTGTCTTTCTCCTGTGTCCTACTTCCGCCCCCTCAGACCAGTAAATTGTATTCTTGTTACAGCGTGACATTGCAACTTGCACAGATACTGTTTCTTACGACGAGCATGAATGCATACGCAATAGTAACGACGACTGCGACAGTGCTTAATGCATACAGCGCCTTCTCCAGACGAGACGAAAGCCCCCTGCAGTCTATGCGACTTGTCATCCATGCAAGCCACGGAGTTCAGACAAATACGACGCAAGACACTAAACAATACCCAAAGCGGGTTTCTGTTTTGGCGGCCGGACCTCTGGCCGTTGAGTCTGAAACACGTCCTGAACTCTCGCGGCCAATCGAAGCATCTGGCACAAGGCTGTTCTTGAGAGTCGCACAGCTGTGCGCGCAAGCCAAGGCCGGCTTGCTTGAGCCTAATATGCAATTCCATTCTCTTCTCGCCCGAGCGGTATGATCAGTCCCTGGATGATTGGTGATGGACACCTTGATTTATGCAGACCCGAACAGTCTAGCTTTGTCACCTCGGATGCTGTCTCGCATTTCTAGCACTTTCTCGAATTGTATGATCCCTTTGCAATTCCTTGATCTCGACTCCTTCGCTCCAGTCAATGTTTATATCTTACTTCTTATTTCGACACTTTATCTCTTATGATGGCCATCGGGAGATCGTCTCACCAGAAAGTCGATGGAATTGACAATCGATGGATCCAACTCAGTAGAAATAATATCAGCGATGAACAGAGTAGTCTGGAGAAACACTAGCCGGGGAGATGGAAACAAGCGCAGGGTTCCTTGAGTGCCGAGCACCTACACATACCCCGTACAGTCATTGTGCACCCGGTCTCCGTAGTCATACGTGTGCTGTGACGACGTCAAGCTGCCGCAAGGTTGAACTGCTGAGTAACAGAGTAAGAATAGGAAAAAGCATCGATAGTGACAAGGTCGATGAGCCCGTTGGCTCTTTCCAATTCCGTTGCTGCCCACGACGTCTCATGAGGCCGCAATCGTACTAAACGGCCTACATCCCAAGCAGCCTCAAAGACAGCCGCAACTCTTCTGCCGTACTCTTATTCTTATGCAGGCTGTTCTTTCTTTTTCTCTTTCTTTTACCTATAAATAATTACTAGCAGTACCGACATCTGCTCATTCTCACTCCCTGGCCACCAAACGGGCCAGCGTTGGAACACGCACAGCGCCAAACAAACCATTGGCTAGGGCTGCCTGTAAATGCGAAACAAGAGTATACCTCGCTCTGTGCCTGGCCTGTCTTCTTTCTCTTTTCATTCAAAGTCTCGCATTTCTTTGGCTCGCCGTCGTCCATTCCCCGGCATTTGTGCTCTTCAATCTTCTGCTTTCCCTTTTTTTCATTTTCCTTTTCTCCATTTTCTTTCAATACTTATTTTCAGATCGCACCTTCCCTGTCGCGCGCTTTCAGTCTTCCTCTTTCCTTCCTCGCCATCCATACGACCCACTATCGTTGAGCTGCTTCCTTCCTATCTTGACCTCTATTCACGCCCACGAACAATGTCAAGACGCTATTAAGGCTGCCTTCCTACTGTGCTATAACGACTCACTCTGAATAAATAGATCTTGGCTCCTCGCGCCTGTTGGGCACTTGTTTCTCGTTTCATTTTTCTTCCTCTGCAGTTATTTCTTCTCTTATTTTCTCTTTTCATTTCCTCCTTTCGTTTTCTTGTATCCGTCTCTTCTTCATCCTACATGTCACTCCTTGCTGGACAATGGTGATCAAGTTGCTATAGCCAAAGAACCTGTTCACTTTTTCTTCTTTCTTCTTTCTTTCTCTTTTTCTGAAAACATTTCAACTTCTTGTTGTTCACATCGTCCGCCAAACTCTATTGTTCTCTTTGTTCTTTTCTACTCCCATCTTTTATAAGTCTCTTAGACACCCGTGAACTGCTTCTTTCTTGTTCACTGTTTGCTGCCCACTGTTTCGTCTTCTACAAAAGCTGGCCCTTTTCTAGATTTTCCTATTCTCGCCTTTCTTTCTCTTTTGGCCTTGTACTCAATTTATTCTCCGGCAGACTCATCCCAGCACCTATCTACAAACGACGACACGACGAAGCACCGACAACACAATGTTTGACCTTGCTCAGAATACCAAGATGCGTGGCATCGGCTACAAGGCCCTCAATGTGCTGCGTCCATGCAATATCATTGCCCTCCTCATGATCGCCGTGGCTAGCTGGGTCATGGTCGTCATGACTGGCGTCACTGGCCAGTTCTTCTTCTTCGATGCCGTGGCCCACGTCTTCATCTCCTCCATCTCCATCTTCCTCATCCTTACTGAGGTTCAGTTCGGCCCCCTTAAGCGCTACTTTGAGCGTGCCTGGCCTGTCTTTGCCGAGCGCCACGGCTTCTTGTGGCTCGGCAGTGCCATGGTTGTTCTCGGCTGCGATATGCTCGCCAACCTCAACAAGCCCGCCTTTTCCATTGATAACCTCGGCCTGCCTCTGTGGCGTGTCATCCTGGCCGCCGGCATTCTCTCGCTTACCTTTGGGTTCTTCAACTTTGCCGCTACCCTCATCTTCCGCGACGGCCCCTCCGGTCTCACCGCCCGCATGATCCGCAACGACGGCAACCTCGCCGATGGTGGCAAGTTCGGTCCGCTCGATGGCAAGAACCCAAGCGACTACTACGCTTCGTCGTCTCTGTCGTCCCGCAATGCTGGCTTGAATCGCTACAATAGCACCAAGGAGGAGATGCTCTTTAGCGGCAACAGTGGCAACGGCAGCATGGGCGATGTTGAGAGTGCTGTCGAGCAGACTGCTCCTTCGGGTGGTATTGGCGCCCGCCTCAAGCGGGTGACCCAGGTCTTCAAGAAGAGCCCGCTGGCTGGCCACGGCAGCCCCCACGGCGGCGAAAACGGCATCGACCTCAACGGCAAGAAGATCCATATTAGCAGACCTATTCCTGTTGGAGGCTACGATGACGAGAATGCCGGTCACGGTGGCGGCGACTACTACAACATGCATGCCCACGATGCAGCAACGGCCGTCGGCAGCGACGACGACGAGCGAGGTGCCCCCAGTGCATACCACGAAGACCGCTCAAGCCCTATCATCCCCGACATCCGCCGGCCACCAACAGCCATGCACCCGGCCCTGAGCAGCAGTCACTACAGCGTGGCCAACATGGACCGGTTTTAATACTTGAGACAAAGGGCTAGTTTCCTCTGTCTCCTTCTCTAGACCTCCCTTCTGGAAGGGAACGTTATCTTCCATTTGTTATCACCATACACTCATTGCACAACAATGTGCCACTTTTTCTTATTTCTTATTTCTATCCTTACTCTTATCCCTGTCCTTTCACTATTTCATATGAAGCCGGCGTTTGCTGGCGTTAATACTCTTATCTGTTTCGTTTTGTTCACATCTTTGTTTATGTCTTTCTTCTTCTCTGTTTCATTTTATTGTCATCTTCTTTATTTTCTTTATTTATTTTCCTTTGTCAGGGAGGTGCTTCTGATACCCTAGAGGGCACACGTCTGCTTTTTATTTTTATTTTAAAAAATGCCAGGCCCAAACAGCTATTCATTCAAACTTAAACTGAAAAAAAAAAAAATCATATCTTTAACTTTAATGACATCTTGACGCAAGTGAGGCTATGTTGTCTTCTATATTTATCTTAGTGATCTGTCTAACACGGGTGCTCCCTAAGGCGCGTTAGCGCAAGTACAGTGGGAAACACCACAGTGCCCCAGTTTTGACGGCTGTGGTTACACGTGACACAGAACGTGACTGACTGTGGCAAACACACAAAATTTAGGCAAATCGTCGAAACTGGTTACTTGTTCTCCTTCCATCACTATCCCTTTGCTCCTTCCCCTTTACCTCGAACAACATCGAATCTCTCCCTTCTCTTGCGCCATTACATGGGGAAAGAGCAAAGAGCATACACGCACAGATAAGGAAAGAACAAAGGACACAATAAACTCGAATGGAAGGAGCTCAAAAAGGGGAATTCTCGTAAAGTACAAGACAGGAAGGACTGGAAAGAGCTCTCGTGGAGGGCTTCGCGCGACTGCAAAGTGACATCCTCATCCATCCCCATCCCCATCGCCATCGACTCTTCCTCTTCGCATTTCAACCTCCCATCTACTCTGACTCTCTCCAACTCCTACTATACTTGTCGCGCCCGACTACACCCCCAACGACACTTCCAGATCGCGATCTACCCCTTCGGAGAGCATCCACTCTCCCTGTCTGCTTTCTCTCTCTCTTCGTATTTGCTTCATCGACTGTTCCTCGTCTCTCCCATCTCCAATTCTCGCCGTTTGTGCAGATAGAGATTAAAGTCACTGGGACGCGTGCTGTTGCAGAGGTCAAGGACAGAGACGGCAACTTAAAAGCTTTCCGCTCTATTCTGGTACCAAAGTGACCCCGTTCTCCATCTAGCTGAAAATAGGGAGGAAACACAATCAGGATCAGAAGCAGAGGACAAGGCTGCCAGGGCTGCTAGGGCAGATCCAGAAACTAGACGAGGCCGAGGAAGAAGAAAGGGAGACAAGCGCGTTGCCAATATTAAAGGGACGCGGCTGTAGCTCTGGTCTTTTGCCCCTTTGCTCTATCTGACCATCTCTCTGGTGATACTATCGCTGGACCTGTGATTCTCCTTTTGCTGCTTCTGAGATTCAGCTTTCAGCTTCCAGCTTCCAGCTTCCAGCTCCAGACGTTAGCTTCCGCTTCCTAGCTTTGCCCGATTAAGCAGAGGCAGGTGGCAAGCAGCCTACATAAGAATACAGGCTCCAGGAGCTATCCCCCAAGATGACATACGAAGACCACTCCGAGGATGTGGCCGCGGACTTCCGTGACGCCCTCGAGGGACTCACTGGCAACAACCGCGTGGAAATTACCACCCTGACCGTCATTGCCCGCGAGAACACAGAGTATGCCCATGGCATCTCTGAAGTATTGCAAGAGCACATCAAAAAGGTACGCGTCGCCGCTGAGTCTAGACATACGTACACCTGACAGAACCTCTCGTACTAACGATCACTTCCTTACAGGTGACTCCTGCTCGAAAATTACCCGCCCTTTACCTCCTCGACTCTATTGTCAAAAATGTCGGCACTCCCTACACAATCTACTTCAGCCGCGGCTTATACGCAACTTTCATGAATGCATATGCATCAGTCGACAATGCTACGCGCCGTAAGATGGACGAGATGCTCAAGACCTGGAAGGAGCCTGTCCCCGGATCTGTTGACCCACGGCCCGTGTTCACCCTAGAGACCGTCCGTCCCATTGAGAATGCTCTTATGAAGGTCCGCAGCACCACGCTGCAGGCACAGCACGAGCATTTGCGCAGCGAGCAGCAGCTTCTCAGCCGTAGCCGGCCACAGAGCAACACCCCTTACCGTGAGACGCCGACACCTCCCGGTGGCCGGCCAGGATACCCGCCACAAGGCCCGCATGGCCAACAGCCACCCCAGCAAGCATACCCAATACATCCGGTAAGAACTTCTCCTCCAGCTCGTAAGAGCCTGCCTAGCAATTGCCAGACAAAACATGTATCTAACTGTGATTCTCACCGAAAGGGCCAGCAACAAACTACCCAGACAACACCACAACCTCCCATCCACGCAACAGCTGGCGGCCCCTTCCAACCCCCAGCACCACAGTTGCAACACAACCAGGCCCCAGGGTCTAGAGTAACCTCGGAAGCGCTGACTGAAGATGTGGAGCGTTTGATCCAAGCAACCAAGGCTGAACGTGCAGAAAAGGCGTATGATAGTAGTGTGGCTGCGAGACTGGAGGCTCTGTTGAATCTGCAAACGATCCTCAGGAGCCAGAATCTCGAGTACGACAAGCTGGTCCTTGTAAGAAAACAAATTGATGCACTTGCCGTAAACTTGCCGCCTCACCTTAGAGCCCAGGCTGGCCTTACGCCGACACCACCTGTGTCTGGCTACCCCTTCCAGCCGCCACCGCAACAGCAACGAGCATCGTCACAACAACCCCAGCAGCAACAACCCCCACAGCTTTCCGCTGCTATCATGGCCGCATTGGCAGCTGCCCAGGCCAAACAGGCTGGGCAACCGGCGGCAACGCCCACACCACCTCCGGTGGCGGCAACGCCCCAACCTCCCGCAGGAAGTCTTAATCTGGACTCTCTTCTCGGCAGGGGAGCCCTTGCATCTATCCTGGCCGCACGGCAGCAGCAACAGACCCCGCAACAACAACAGCAGCAGCAGCAGCCGCAGCTGCCGGCACAGCAATCCTACCCATCGTATCCTCCCCAACAGCAAGCCTACAATGCCCCTCCGGCACAGCCACAAGTGCCTCAGCTGCAGCAAGCTCTACTGGCAGCCTCTCGTCTTGCTGGTGGGCTATCCCCAGCCCCAGGAAATGCTAATGCCACTCCCGGTGGCCCGGCGAATCCGATGGCCCTCATGGAAATGCTGAAGAAAGCAGGCATCCTTCCACAAGGTGCGGCAGGGCAGCCCGCCCCCCAAATCCCAGTACCCCAAGCGCCGCCAGGCTTGAATATACAAGGATTGGCCGGCATTATTGCATCCATCCAGTCGCCTGCCTTTGGTGTTCGCGAACCACTGCGTGAAATTTCCAACGAGGTCACCTTCTCAGCTGCCTCTCTAAAGCAATTCCGCCCTCACTTGTTGCCACTCCTGTATGATGACCTCGGCCCCCCTTGCACGCAGTGTGGTCGCCGCTTTCGAACGGATGATGCAGGCCGCGCAGCCAAGACTGCACACATGGACTGGCACTTCCGTGTCCATCAGCGTATTGTCGAGGCCGAGAGACGTGGCCAGCACCGCAGCTGGTATGTCGATCAGGCCGACTGGGTACAGTCTCGCGAGACCGCTGACTCCGATGGATCTGGCCATGCAGGCGATGGGCACGGTAGCGGTGCTTCAGGTGTAGCTGGTGGCCGTGCCACTGGTGGCTCTGGAGCGGCTGCCGGAAGTGGTAATGGCGCTGCTGGCGCCAAGCTTCAATGGATTCCCGTCCCAACGGGCAACACCAGCACGAATCAGATCTGTCCTATTTGCCAAGAAAAGTTCGAACTGAAGTGGCTTGACGAGGCTCAGGAGTGGGTGTGGATTGATGCTATCAAGGTCGGACCGCGCGTATACCATGCCAGCTGTCACGCAGAGGCAACCCGGAGCGGCAACAATCGCGAGACCCCGGCTGCGGCTGCCATGTCAGCTATGATGTCTGGCGGCGGCGGTCATTTGCCCGGCGTGTCTGTACCAATTCCAACAGGACCAGCGGCCGACCGGAATCGTTACCAAAGCCATGGCCGCAACACGCCTGAGCCTGTCCTAGGCAAGCGTAAAGCGGAGGACAACTTCAACAACAGGGGCAACGGCGGCAAGAACGGTGCCAGAGGTGGCCACAATCATGCCGGCACCGCTGGTAACGGGGCGGCAAGTGGTACCGGTGGTGCTGCTGGTGCCGCTGGTCGGAAGAAGAAGCGTGGTGGACTCGGCGGTCCTGGTGGCATTAGGCGTCCACCTGACTTGGACCGTGTTGACCCTGACATTGGGGGTGGAGCCGGCACGGGTGACGGAGCCGGCAGTGGCCGGTCGTATGGTCGCAATGGGGGCAAGATGCGCGGCGGTGGCAACGACGACAGCGAAGATGCCAAGGTTGATCTCAACGCGCTGCCCTACTAGTGGCTATAGCCCCTTTATTTGCTCATATTTGGTTCACTTTGCATCTGGGTCTCATCTGTCCTCTGGTGGTGCTGGGCGTACTTTTACCCTCTGGCCTCGTCATGATTTGCAGCATTTGCAACGACTGGTGACCGTTTCTGTATTTTTTCTTCTTTTTTTTTCATTCTCTTGTTTGGCATATATGCATTTCCATCGCGCATGCGGGCAGAACATCATGTCTATCATCATAGACCTCATTTGTATTCACGGAAAGGAGCGCTGTCATTTTGTGTAGTTTTACTTCGATAGAGCCGATAACAGTGTCTAATTATGTATAGAGCACATGATACCAACCTCCTACCCTTTTGATCAAGTGAATAATATGTGACACCCATGATGAGAAACGTGACTTCAGAATCGAACTTTGCTCTTAGTTGCTCTTAATGTAAAGGAAATAAAACAAAACTAACGCCGGCTCATGAATAAGATATCTCCCGCAGATAAAAGAAACCAGATAAAAATAAAGAAAAACGTGTCTCCATAAGCCCTTTTCCCACCCATCATGCCTACCAGTTGCACTGATGGGTTGCATAGTAAGGAGTATGTGCAGGCCATTAGAACCACAATAGGTTCTGAATACATAGTCGTACTCTGCTAGTGGGTGCTGCCTTTAGTCTGCCGGGCAATACTGATATTGCTTTATTGGGTATGTAGGGTGAAGCGAGCGTCGAAAGTCGTAAGTAGTAAATCATTGAATGTCAATAGAAAACGTATCGTCGATATGTCATGCCAGCAGGCTTAGCTGCGGCTAGGTCCGTCGGGAGCCTGGGTCCGCGTCCGGACGCGGAACTTGTCACGGAGACGCTTGGTCAGCTTATCTCGGCTATGCTCGTCGTTACCGCCCGTTTCTGCAGAGGCGGTATCCAATGAAGCCCGCGGTTCCGCCTGGTTCTCAGCACGGTACCGTCGGAGAGCCTCGATGCGCTCCTCGACAGGGGCATGGCGAAGGCGATGCAGGTCAAACAGACGAGATGACCGGCGCCGGCCTGTAGCCTCGGCAGGCTCCGCAGCAGCAGCACTGGTTGGAGCTTCAGCCGATTCTGCTGTTTCTGTCATTGCTGTCGCTGCCGTTGCTGTTGTTGCAACCGACTCTTCTACCTCCAACGGTGGCGGCATATGCGGCTGGCCGTCAGGTGTAGTTGCGGGCTCGCCCTCTGCATTGTTTGGACGGAGGTCTAGGCGGCTACACAAGTTGATATTCGTTAGCAGGGATTCAGTTTCAGCCAAGGGATGAACATAATGCAATATAGCTCACCAAAGCGGGCATGTGCCGGACACATTCACAAGCCACGGGTCGACACAGTGCGGGTGGAATTTGTGGTCACAGGGTAGTACGCGGACATCCTCGCCTACCGAGAAGTCTTCTGTGCAGATAGAGCACCCGAGATGATCGGCATTTTCAGCCGAACTTGAGTCTCGGCTCACTGGGGCGCCGCTTGCCTCGCCGATACCAGACACAGGCTCCTTTGGAGCTGCTTCAACCTTGGCATCAGCCCCGAGGCCGTTGGCTGGGGTGTCGGGGACGTTGCGGACCTTAGATGCCGCTATAGCGTCTTCGGGTATTGTGGAAAGGTGGTGGACCTGAACTTCGGAGGGATTACGCCCCATGGCCACGTCAAGACGACTGTCGGGGGCGCTCTCAAGCTCCATGCTCGGGTCAGGCTTGGCTGGAGTGGGATCACCAAATTTGACGATAGGGAGTGTCTCGAGGACGGCACGAGCGATTCCCTTAGCACGGCTTTGGCGGGGGCGGCCGCTGACACCACTACGCGGACCATAGCGTTCGGGGTTACGGTGGGCGCGGACAGCGCCGGTGGCGATGATAACAAGGAAAAGAACGGTGACGAGTCCGGTGATGCTGTACAGGATGCTCATAGCAATGGCAGAGTTATTGACACCGCCTGGGTTGTCTGCGCCGCCCGAGTTGGCCTCTGTGGCGTTGCCAATGATCTCGGCCCGAACAACGTTCGCACTCGCCTGAGTGATGTTGACAGTCTGTGAAGCATCGCCCATATCAACCATCGTGAGGATGTTCTGGTATGGCAAACTCATAATGTTAGACAGACCGCAGCAGTTGCCGACTTCGCTGTAGAGGAGGATGGCGGCAGGTAGCTGGTCCATGAGCGCGTGAAACATGGTGTTGGCGTCGATAAACGAGTCGGTGATGTTGTCACAGCAGAGGAATGCAATCTTATTTGAGCCGGCAATGTTGACATAAGACGTTTCTGTGGCGAGGGCAAAGTCGGCCTTGATGTCGATAGTCTAAGTGACGCATTAGTAGGGTGTCACCAAGTCATCTCGTACCGTCTGCTAAACCTGCTAAACCTGCTACATCTGCTAAAATCTACAAAACTGTGACAGACTTACTGCTCGTACTTGGTCAGACTGGTAAAGACCGATATCAGTAGTTAGGGGAATCACCGAGTAACGCTGCGGCACGATATCGGCACCCGGGACCGACACTTTGAAAACAAGCTCGAACGGCATTTGCCAAGAAGGAACAGTTGCCATAGAGTATATTGACACGTCGGAGTTTGCAGCAGCAGCCGGGGCTACTGATAGAGCTGCTGCCGCAACGGCCGTGGTCCATTTCCAGGACGCCATGGAGGGAGCTGATGAGAGGTGAGGGAGGCGAAGGAGATGAGTGGAGGGGTGCGTTGGCGTCGGACGACGTCACCAGTGTTGGGGTGCTCAGCTACTTCAGTGCTCAGATGCTGCTTGTATTCATAAGATTTGGGTATGGTCTGCGATCCATGTAGTGAGAGCCAAGGCTGGTGTGACTGTTGGGACTGTTGAGATTATGTTAAGAATTATGGTCTAGATGAGAAGATCGAATGCTCAAGTCAAGTAAGGATCAAGAAGAGAAACGAGAAACAAGAAACAGAGGGCCGGTCGAGGAATTAAATGTGATTAAGAAGACGGTAGATGAAGAGATTATGAAAGAGAAAAGAAGAAAGGCGGAGCGGTGTCAGAGGAGGAGTACGTCAGATATACCACGAGCGTGAGCAAAGAGGCAGAGCAACATGGAATCAAAGGCAGATGATAGGCGAGGATAGTATGGAAAACAAACTTGACAACGAGATTACATCAACAAGAGGGCAGGGCAAAGGGAGGGGGGGGGGGGCGAACCAAGAGAGGAGACCGGGCCTGTCACATAGTCAGTCCCGATGACAATACAGTGTAGGCTGGCACCTATGATTGGGTTCCTCGATGGACTGGCCGACAAGTAGATGCGAAAGCAGTACAATGCCAAGAGAGAGATGAGAGAAGAAACGGAGGAGTGGTAACAGGCGGTCGATCGCGGAGAAAGGGTTGCGCACGGCTGTGTTTCTGTGTTGTGCGGTGGCCGAGACAAGGATCTGGAATTGGGGGGTGGCAGGGTGTAGAGTGAGGAGTTACGAGAGACGCACGAGAGATTGAGCAGTGGGAGGCTGGAGCTCAGAGGCTCGATGCTGAGATGCCGAGATGCTGAGATGCTGAGATGCTGCCAGCTGTCTATGTGGGAGGAAAGAGTGTGTGAGAAGCGAGGGAGAAAGAGGACGATGTCTGCGACAGCAGATGTTGTCAGTCGGATTCAGGACGGAGTTTGAGGGAAGGACCGAGGGCCAGTGAGGAAGGTGCGGCTTGCACGGCGATGTGGAGACGCTAGTAGCTGAATCGCAAGTAACGGATGCGCATGAGAGAATAATACTGCGTATGGAGTATGGATGATAGCTAGCACCGGATGTGCGTGCGTTGCTGAACTGCTGACAAACGGCGGCCAGGAAAATAATCGTAGAGGAAAGAGCGACCGACCATCGTTCACAAGCCATTCACAGTGCAGCGCAACCGAAGCAAGCCGAGAGGGCAGGAGCACGGAATAGTCTGGGTCTGGGTCCTGGGTCGCAACTGCCAAACGAAAAGCGGCGCAACGGTCACGCACAAACCGACCTTCTGAGATGTTCTGCATTTCCAAGTATGCGCTGAGACACCCCGTGAGAGAGTCGTATGTATAATGTACAGCAACCGAGCACAAAGTCGGTTGATGGGCGATCTGCGACACACCTGAACACCGGCCTGAGACGCAAGTCTGTTTTAGCGTCGCTGCGTTGTTAATAAAGCGGGCAGCAGTGACGCTGGCTCCAAGCAAGAGCCAAGGAAGGTGCGATGCAGCGACCCGCTCTCAGTATCGGGTTTGGACAAGCCACGCCTGGCGGCCAATCAGATGTTGAGAGGAGCAGCCCTGATAAGGAAATAAATCGAACAGCCAACAGCCCCTCGGTAGAGGCTAGATGGGTTTATCGATAAGGTGTACGGGAGTGTGGTAAGGTTATTTGCCCTTTTCCACTTCCACTGAGAAAACTTAAGATATCTTACTATTGTAGTAAGCGTGTAGAGCGCGGGGCGCAGCTGCCGAAGCTGGTAGAGGTTAGTGGGGGTGGGGTGCTGATTCCACGCCCGAACTCCCAAACTCCCAAGGATGAGGAATCTTTCGAGGGCAGGTGCCAACCACGCACGTCACGCAACGAACGCACCGCTTTCCGCCCCATCCGTCTGGGCCGCTCTATTCAGACGGAGCCGTTGGATGCATACGTAAGCCGTCGAGAAGTTGAATAATCCAGAATACCAAGAAACACCAAGGAACGACGACGAACATAGATCAATCACCACCACACCACCACAAACCGGACTGTGGCTGTGTGCTAGACTATTGCACGGCTCCAGAGATGCCGTCTACCATTTACATTCATCGGGTTCCTCGGACTTGGTTTCTTCTATTTTCTCTGGCCACGGGATCGGACTATAACGCGGGGGCGGAGCAAGGTCTCCCCGATTGCCGACTACGCGATACCAGATGCTGATAATGGGCTTTGGGCATTGATGCGCGAGAAGGGGAATACAGTATAGCCAGCTGGCAATTCCACATGCTGTCGCATCACGGGCATTTCCTGTGGTGTGTGGTAAGAGGCTGTGCATAGTTGGAGATGGCGATGCGTCTCTCGGTGAGAATTTGCAGATGCACGGCGTTCGGGCACATTCGCAATTCGCAAGTAGACGTGCAGTCAAGTGTACTACCGGACGGAGATCAGCCACGGCAGTGCCTATGCACCGTATAAACATATCGCGAAAGACAGACACGGGGTCATCCTAAGCACATGCGCCTATACAAACAAACATGTTTGTGTACGTGCCACCCTGTACGACTGTTTGTTTATTGTTTATTGTTTATTATTTCTTTCGTTCTTCTTTTCATTTGTGTTCAGCATATCTACACAAGGCATGCATGCGTTGTGGTTTTGTACATACGTATTTATTTGCTTGTTTTCATTGCGTCTCCGACAATGGGTATGCCTGCATCATTAGGTGAGTCGGCAGGGGCAGGCTTCTGATTGAGCATCGTCATCGACGTGTACCTATTCCAGTCGAGGCCCGGTCTAGACGGCACACTAATCATTTGTAGATAAGAGCGGGATGCTGGGCTTCCGTGCTTGGCGTTGCTGCTCACTGCGTGGAAGATCGCTGGCAGCGACTAGCAAAGAAGCAAATAATAAGGCGTCAAGTGATTGCCAGTCAAAGAGAGGTAGCGACAGGGAGAATCGCGAAGAAGAGGATGCTATGGTCTAGGCGGTGCAACCAGAAACACTGGAAACATACAGGGCCAGGGGGTGTGCATGGATGTTCACGGTTTCAGATCCTAAACCTCCGGCGACAAGGGCCATGCGGTGAGGACTGCTATGGAGGGCTAGATGTATTTTAATTTTAAGAGTGTTATACTAAAAGTGCTATAGTAGAAACAGTACCGTTCGTCTAGTCCCAGTCACATCGCGGATAGGTATATAGGGACGTAGAAATACGAAAGTCAAAGACAAGGAAGAGGCATATCGGGGTGGTCTGTACGGTGTTGTCGGCGAACATCAAGACTGATAATGTAGAAAGAAGAAACGTTGATCAAAGTTAAGGCAACGGCAGCAAGCAATAACTAAACCGATCTACCGGACTGGTGCGTCGTCAACCTGGTACGCGGTGGAGAATGTCGCTTCTCGTGCACTAAGCTTTGCATGCAAGGGCGTGTTCTAGACGGCGATGAAGAGCCGATGATTTGCAGGCCTTCCATAGTAGCTACAGGATGTTTCTCATCTTATACGCAGAATGCGGTTGTGAAGGCTGATCGAACGTCTCGGCAGTGCAATAGGTGGGCTCCGAGGGGGGGGTTGTCCCATTGCATTTAATTGTTTTTTTTTATTATCTTGTAAAATCGTATATCATGCCACAAGGTGTTGGTCAAGGTCCTCTAGCTGCATCTAGATCTCCTCCATATCCTCCAGGTCGTCCAGCGGGCCAAACTCATCGCCAGCTTCCACCCGCTCCGGCCGCACAAAGACACCCTTTTTGAGGATGGAGCTTGCTGCCTGACCGGGTGCCGGGTCCTCGCCCCAGTACCGGGTGCCGCCAATGCTGCCGTCGTTCTTGCCGCCCACGGGCTCGTCTAGCTCGACACCCACCCATGTACCGGCAGCACCCTGGGCCGCCTGTGCATTCACGCTGGCAGCACCAATCTCGGGCACCTCGCCCACATACTTGACAACACCGCGCCGGGTGTCGTCGTTACCGACACGGCACCGCTTGCCGGCGACGATACCCCGGGCCTCGGCCTCGGCTGCAAATGCTGAAATGCGGGCGCGCATGTGCTCATCTGCATTGGGGTCGAAGCGGCCCAGCTTCTGGGCTTTTTTCCAAGCTAGAACGGAGTCGGTCTTGGCAGCATACTCCTCCTCGGGCAGCACAAACTTATCGACGGCCGAGGTGTCGTTTAGGTTGAGGCGTGCACTGGGTGGTCGGGTATCGACGACGTGCAGCTCAGCATAGGGCGAGAGGTTGAACTGGGCAATCTGCGTGGCATCCTCGTCCGCGGCAGTGATGGCAACCTTCTGGGCCGAGGGCGCGGCCGAGGGAGCAGCTGCCGTACCGCTTGAAGCAGGCGGCGCAAGGTACAGGGCCTGGGACGACGGCGGAACACCAGTGATGTGCTCGAGCTTGGACCTGAGCGTGCTGATGGACCAGGCTGGTGTAATGCGTCTCTCCGAGAAAGCGTTGTCGGAGATGACAATCATGGGAACGTCGGCCAGAGTCGCCATGGTGAGTGCTGTCTATTTTAGACTATTAATGGGGTATTTAGCTTAACAGGTGTGCTTCGAGTGAATAAAATAAACCCAAAGAAGTGAGACATTCGTGAAATAGTCTGTATTTGCGTTGATGTCGTGGTTAGGCTGAGATGAGGCTTCGTACTTTTTGACATGTCGTCTAGGCAGACAGGCTAGTTTAGTCAGGGGAAGGGAAAAGGGGGGCCTATACTGGCACCTGATTGGCCAGATTGCACACCACCAAGCTTTGGGTCAAGAACCAACACAGCCTTGCAAACGACGTCGATGCACTAGGTGACGACCGCACATGATGTGTATTGGGCATGAGCTCGGACAAGCCGCTCATCTAGCAGTATGCTGGCATGATGAGCTTGGTTCTGTAGCTGCAATGGCAATTTAGACGAAGAGCGAGAAGGTAATAAGAGAAAAAGGGAAAAGTCACAAGAGTGATTGCTTCGTTTACGGTGTAATAAGATCTAGAGTTACAACTAACAACTGAAGCTGCCCGATACGCAAGAATACACCGAAAAGCATGTTATTGTAAGATATATATAAACCATGGAATAGCTATTAGCCCTACATATATTAACGCTACACTACGACGAGATCCGGCGTCAACATGTAATATGGCACCACCAGTGTTCTCTCAAAAGTTACATGCAATAGAAGTAGATGGAGGGTAGCATGGGACTATAGAAAGAGGGACTGCTTGGGAAACACAAACTAGTTTTCCTCATTTGCTGATGTGTGTCTTGTGCGCCCTATACTCGGGAACGGAAGTTGGTGACGTGGTCCGGAGACAAGGTGCGTCCAGAATGGCTATTGAGTAAAATTGAGATTCGTTCCTTTCTTTGCTTCTCTGCTTCTCTGTTTCTGTTCTCTGTTTCTTTGGCGTGTTCGTGTCAGCCCCTCTTGTTGATTAGACCCTCCTGGAAGATGCACGGCACGGCGGCTACCCGGGTGGTGCGTTTGAGAGCAGAGATGTACGTGAGTCGCCATTGGAGAACGATAGGGGAGGGGTTGGCCGAAGCAAGTCCAGCATAGGCCGGCTGTATGTGCTGTAACGACAGGAGAGGTAGCACCTGGCTGGTTTCTCGCTCTTAAGACACAAGCATGCGTTGGTGCGGTTGTACAAAGAAGCAGTACGACCCGCAGCACGACCTGCAGCACGACCCGCAGCACGATACATCTGTTCTAAGCCCATAAACAATATTATATCGTCCAGCCTGAACGCTATCTCGACGCCAATGCCGATGGACCAAACAAGATGCAGCGGGCCTGCTCAGCCTTCATAGCACACGGGAGGTGTTGGTCTAGTTCTAGAGGTGGGCATACAGCATACCTGATTCCCGTTTACGTAGCCGGGAGCACTTGGAAAGGGATCTGTTGATTGATATCAATATCCATAGGACCAGCTCTCATTGTTCCTACAAGCCTGTACTTACACAAACGAGAATGTTCCCTCCATCTTTCGGGAGAGAAATGCCGTCACACTGCGCGTTTTCTTGCAGGGATCGCCATGGTTTCACCAGCGGTAGAAAAGATAAATAGACCAATGCGAAGACATTGATCACAGATATTGATGGAGGTTATCAAAGCTGATAGAGCAGATACATGGCTGGCGACTACACCGGGTAGCAGAACAACGCAATGCAACACGGCCAGCACAGGCGACTCGTTCGATCTGTACCTGTACAAAGTTTGCCTCCGGTGGCCTCCCCTTCCCGTGTTCTTTGAATAATGTGTATCATCCCGATGACCTGTTGGTGTATAGTGCCACGAAGTGGACTGCAATCGGTATGATCCAAACACAGAAAACAAGGCAGGATACCCAGATAGCCGACAAGGTGAGCACCCTATCACATCGTTCTCGCGCATGCAATGGAGGCCTCAGGTCGGCAGTAGCACGCCGTGTCCTGCCAGGACTGATACACACGGCAGCAAGAAAAGCCTTGGCCATTGCACTCCTGCAGCATTCCGTGTGAAGATAGGCCTACGGTGTTTGATAAGGCGCAAGGCTCATAGCGTCTCTTACGTGTCGCTGTGAGTCTTACACTGCCATCTAACACCAAGACACGGCCTGGGCAGCCCAACCACTGCAACGGTCTCGCGATGTGCCTTCATGGCATTCATACACACTTGCACTTATGTATCGTCTCAGCTCCTGACTCGCTTGCTGTGTGTTTTTCGGCGGGCAAGGGCCCGTGGCAGCTGAGAGGCATCACCTGTTTGGAACAGAACGGAACTGTACTCGATATACGAGTACCCCCTTCCGGCAGCACGCATATAAGCAGCCTTAAGCATCAAACTATCACCTCGCACAGACTAGTGCTCTTGTTCGGCTTATTCGTCCACAGAGATGGTATCTTACCGTGCGGCCCCTGCGTATGTGGCATTCCGACAATTGTCTTTGTTTCCTGGCCGTTTGCATCTCGTCCGCATTTCCGCGCAGTGCTGGGCTTGACTGGCCACCATAAACATAAATTATTCTGAGCATTGCTTTACGCCCAGGTATTATCTCCTCTAGTGCCCCCTGATTTCTGTTAGCAATGCCCCGAAGAATCATCCATAATACGTATTCCAGCCCCCCGTTGGCTGCGGCTGTTTGCATGCATTTAATGAGCTCAACAGTCTCGAGATGGGAGACCAAAAGCATACTGTGTTTGTCATCTCACGGCTACTGGCCTGCGGCAGTAAAGCCCTAGCCGTTGTCAAGACCGACATGTCAGACAAGGCGGCTAAAACAGACACGACAAATGAGACAGGAACAGGAATAACTTATGACGACAAAACGGGGCTTGAGATGGCAGTCGAGACACGAGATAGCGAAACAGTTTGCACAGAGACATTGCGACGGTATATCAAAGCATGCAGCATGGGGGATGTAGTTACTGTGTTTGCCATGTTTCAAATAGCGTCTGAATATTGAACTGTTTGGCTGTGTTCCTTTCCCAACCTGACAGCCAAGCCTCATCGTCATCCCACGGGTGTTACCCAGCACCTTCGTGTGATTGTCTGATGCCCGACCGTGGTTAGCCCTGGGCCTGATGATGATTGGCTGACTAGGATAGAATATGTGAATAGGATGCCGCCTTACTGCGGCCCTGAATTCAAAAGTTGATAGGTCATTTGCGCCCTATTCTGAGAAGCACTAGCTCGTGAGTGTGTAGGGAATCCCGTGCGTGGGTGCAAGTGCATACATACGCTGTCCCTCATATGACTTGACAAGTGGGGGAGGTTTGTCTAAATAAATCAAGTACAAGAACAACCAGCGCAAACTAATCCTCTGGGCTGTATTCTTAAGGGGGCTGTACTGGAGCTTGATCGTGGCAGGTACACGTGGAGAGCAGAGAACCACCATGATCGTTGGGCGTCAACGAAAATAACTGACAATGGAAACAGGCACGCGTTGTAAATACCTTGCTGAGATGGCTTCAAACTAGCGGCAACGTCGTTTGAACACTTCCGCATTACTTGCTGTTTGCTTCTCTTGGACAATGCCATGTTATACAAACACCAGTGTCGGGCCTGCTTGCTTTCAGCTTGCTGCTTCCCGGTTTGTCATACCATGTATCCCCTTGTTTAGTACTGCAAAAACTTCTGCCTCACCTCACTCAGCCAAGCCACACTTTGGCACACTAAACAAAGAATATTGACCACTAGTTCTATGCCCAAGATTTGTGATGGTTGTCCCTGTGCCCCGTTCCTAACAACAGCGCTGGCTGGAGGAGACTTGTTCATGCCTGTGTTGGCATACGGCGTGCTTTTGGCAGGCCACGGCCGCCCGTCTGTGGCATGGTCTTGGTCAAGATGGCAAGCTTCAACCAGGACAATCGTCACCGAAAAGGGTCGCACCAGAAATTAATATTTTCCGAAAAGTCAAAGGGTGCACAAAGTATACTGCGTCTCCGGTGTGTTTGACGCTTGTCCCGGCGGTGGTCAGTGGCGAGCGTTTGGAGATCTGACGGGCAGTCTGTCGATACGGCTAAAGGGCAGCTGTGAGGGCATCTGCAAAAAAAATAAAAAAAATGGAGGGGTGTATTGTAGAAAACCTTGTTTGCCACACTCCTGTAATAGAAGCAAGCTCCGAAACGGCCATAGAGCTCGTATTCATGACTGGGTAACAAGGTGTTGCAGTGAGAGAATCAATCCAAGCAGGATGAGAAAAGCCAGAAACAGCTCGTCTGATGATCACAAAAACCCTGCAAAAGAGCAACAACTGGTGTGCTAGGCTACCAAAGTCGGATAACGGCTTGTCCCGGACAGGTAGAAGAACGAAAAAGAGCAAAGCTTAGGCACTTGCTAGCTAAAGTATGCTGAGCAAAAATTAGGGCCTGGCCAGGTGACAAAATAAACAAAAAAGAAGCATATGCTGAGGGCAAGGGCCAGGATAGAGACATATTAAAAAGAAACAAAAATCGTAAGAACAGCAAACAAACAATGTAGTGCTGCCTGCGTATGTGTATGCGTTTCTTGTGTAGTGGCAATGCAGCTTCTTGCATTGCTGACGATATGTTTCTGATTTGACACCAAAGTGACGACGGATGCAAGACACTGACCGCTAGTTTGTCAAGAACACCCACCATCTTCCGAACCCGTCTATCGCTTCTCTCATCTCCCGAGAAAAGACTGTACGATTGGGTGGGGAAGGATGGGGCATGCGTGATGGTATGCGTAGTGGCCTGCGTGTAAGTGACAACACGACAATCTGTGTTTCATTGCTGCACGACTTGTCTTGGTTGTGAATCGATCCCCGGTCTCCGTCTCTAACGGTGGCTGATCCTGAAAGAGCTGCAATATGGACACTCCTGACAGGAAGCCAAGATGATACCCGAAGAGAATCTAGAAACATAGACAGACGCCAGAAAAGGGCCCGCGTGCCATCTAGAAACGGCGAGACTAACAACAAAAAAGTCAGGGTCAAACCAGAAACACAGGATGATCAACCATAGCGTTTGATATAATAATCTGATTCTGGTGATGACTGGATGGTGTCTCCATGAGATTCTTTTCGTGTATGTAGCTATCGTTTCTTGAGTGTTTTTGGTCGAGCCTCGGCCCTGAACATTGTCGCATATTGGGTATACGCGTACCGATTGTTTCTGTGTTTTTTTTTAGTTGCTCCAAGCTGCTGCATTTGCCACCATTGTTTCGACAATAGTTGAGTTTAGTGCAGGAGAATCTCGTGAGAAGCGAGGAGCTGTAAGCTGGGCACGTCAGTATAGGTGGCTTATTAATTATTACAGCCGTGCCAAAAGTGCCGGGGGAGACAACGCACAGACCTTTTTTGCCTCGGCTGACGGACCCTGTTCGATCAACAAGCGCCTGGAGCAGTTCGCGGCGTTCATCAATCCCAGCGTGTAGCATCGTACACCACTAGGATGACCAGGAGGCAGGGACAGGGCAGCCAAACACTATGCGGTCCGCCGAGCTGTTGGGCATAGAGCACACCATAAATACACACTAGCAAATCTACATGCGTACGTTCTGTGCGATATGATGTGTTCGTTTAAGGCCCCTCTCGATGCAGACGTTTGATGCCCTACTTCCTGGCTCTGGCTCTGGCTCCTGGCACATGGTGTCTGGCCGTTGGCGTTTGGCATCTAACATTTAGACAATGCTAGTTCTTGCCTGCTCGGGATATGACTTGGGCAGCCAATGGTGAGTACCAACACTGGTGGGTCGTACACCGTCTGTTCATGGGCCGTGATCGAGCTGTTCATGTTGGCAGATGAATATGCTGAAATTCGAAACATGCGGAGGCGGTGTATTCCCATCTTCGCCTGCCAGCAGTTAGCGGTGACGACTTCGCAGGCCGTGATCAGCACGTGGAAGCGTCTAAGCTGGCTCCAAGTGAAATGAGCTCTTTTTGGGGCATAGCCCTGTACTCCTTGGAAGACAGAAAAGAGGGGAGGTGATGAAGCTTGCAGAAAAAAAAGGTACCATACATGAATGGCAGCAAGCAAGCCCGTTTTACCGCTCGAACTTGCGGTGGCAGGCCCACTCAGCACACCCACATCACCGTTGTCCTGTCCTGGCCATCGTTGCTGTCCACAGTCGAGACTGAGGCGAGGCCGACATCTGACAGGGGTGTTGTCTGCGCATGGCGGCATCAACGTCAGTCCATCAGAGCAAGTCAGCAATCGGCACGGCTATGCTAGGTCGGCGAGTCGCCTGGTCAGGCAGGGAGGAAATGCGGCAACACATGTGCCTCCAAAACGATTCGAACAGAGCGGACGAAAACTTGATGGGTGGTGAGATCGTGATCGGACGCAGGCATTGAGAAAGGATTGGAGATACGGATCCAGGAGCAAGACGAGGAGAAAGCGAGGCGGTCACGAGGTAGAAGGCGGTGACTCGGCACGATGAAGGACCAAAAAAGGGGTAGAACAAGATAGTGTAAACGAGGAAGGAAGGGGGGGAAAGGAAGGGATGGAAAGGAGCTGAGGTTCGCATGGATTCGCCCCGTATCGGATGGACGGCAGGGGAAGGTGCGCAAAGAAGGGGTGAGAGGTAGGAGCGATGGGACAAACAGCGCAAGAACAATTTAAGAGGACAACTGAGACAAAGAGCCCAAGGCAGGACGTAGGAGAAGCCATGACGACGGCGGGGACGAAGACGAGATGAAAAGGAAGGAACTACGGAGCCCGGGGGACGGAAGGTGCAGCCCACGAACGCAGAGGGCAGGTATAACCCGCCGTAAGCCGGGAGCCGGGCGAGCCATGGAGAAGGTGCGACTAGCGAAAGTGCATTATTTGTTACGAAAGGGGAAGCTGCAAAGCATCGCGTCCATCGTCGCTTCCACTTCCATGCGACAAGATTACGACACGATGATGCATTGAAGTGTGAAATTAATGATGTCAGTAACAAAATGAGACACTAAAAACATCAATGCTTCGAGGAAGATCAGATATGTGCACTCCTGTGTATGTACCTTGTACTTATGGACTCGTGCTAGCTGATGACTGGCATTTCACGTGGAGGGCTGTTCGTGTCTTAGCCTAGAAAGCGCAAATGACGGCCAGAGGCTCCTGCCGCATGGGTCTCACTTACCACATGGGACTAACACGCAGACGGGAAACCGCATCGCGTCAAGTGACAAGCGCTCCTTCCTTATTTTTGGCTTTACACATGCCAATCGTCAACTCTGTAATACTCCGTACTCCGTACGTCGTCGCTGTAGATAATAGAAGGCCGACTTATATGGCAAGTGCGATCGACTTCTCCACCTTTCAAGTACACACCCTCCCAAATTTGCTACAGCAGTACATTTGACAGGACCGACTCGCCTTTTCATCTCTCTTGCCCTCTTGCCTCTTCGTGGTTTTGTTTCCCCCCCTTTCTTATTTACTTTTTTTGCACTCTCCCTTGACATCCATCTTGTTTCTTATTATCTCCATTTCCCGCCGTCGACAGCTTCATCTCTCCCCATCCACTCCATCCGAATACCGACAGTATCCATCACGACTGCACCTGTAGATGTCTGTCATCAACAAAGCCCGGTGATACTCATTATCTGGTTCCTTCTTCCCTTTCCGGCATTTTTGCACGTCTCATCCACTTTTGCTGCACATCTGCGAGCCGACCTCAAGCACCACGACGAAACCGGACAGCCGTGCACGATGTATCACAGCTTGCAGTTTCCCGGTCACCAGTCACCTATCTTGTCTTCTGTCATCCTGCGCCCTATTCGCTCTGTTGTTCTATTTGACTCCTCGCCTTGGCCGAAATGGCAATCTCTGGCCGTCTCGTCTTTCAACAACCGGCAGCCTTCCGTGAGGTCAGTGCTCTTTTCAGATATGTCATTGTCTGCTGATGTTAGCATGTTGACAGCGTACCTCGTGTCCTGCCTCCCATCATCTGCCATTCGGCTCCCTTTCGCGGCGCTATTTAGTGCGCATCGTCTCATTTGCGATTGTCCCGTACAGCTCTTATCCTATCTAGGCGAGCTTGCTGCAAGTACTTGGCACTATCTCGACGACTAAAGTCGTCACATCGCCGGCCCCTCGTCCTCCAGCTCCACCCCCTAGCTCCCTACTTTGCGAATTGTCCGACTGGCTACAACAGAGGCACACACATCCATGCCTAGACCCCGGCATCTAAGCATATGAATTCATGTTCTTTGGCCTGGCTTGTTTGGTCCTCATTGTACCCCAGTCTTCGTTGTCATTCGGGCTAGCAAACAACCACTCGCCAGCATCTACTCGACACGCCATCCGCCCGTTCTTAAGCCCTTTTGCTGTTGGTGGGGATGCTGGGGATGTTCAGCACGGGCCCTTTCTCTTTTAGATCAGTCCCGTCTACGGTCTAGCCATTGCTCTTGGGTGTTGCGTGTTGGCAGCTCAAGCTTGGTCTGGGGTGTTGTTCGGAGATTATCATATTTTTCTGTTCTAGTCTTGTGGTCTAACACTGTCCACTTGGTTCATGCCTTGTGCATTCATCCTATTCTGTCTGGCTTCCCTCTTTAGCCCTTAGTCTGGCTTCACGTTTGGTTCCTTTCTCCTTTCATTATTTCATCTCTTGTCCGCATGCATCGGTGGGCTCGTGGGCTCAAAGCGCTGCGACTCAACTCTGCAACATCGCTCGCTTTCCAGGTATGTCGTAACTCACACTGGTCCCATGCTCGCCCGGTTCTTGTCCACTTCCATCTCGTCTATGCCCGTCTGGTTTTTCTTCTTTGAACCCCCTCCAGACTCTGCGTTGCATTTTCCCACATTTAATTCCCTTCACATTCACGGAGTATTCTTTGACTGCAGTTTCAGCTTTGTTCTTTTATTTTCCTTTTTTAGTTCGCCTTTATTTTCCTTTATTCCTGTCTTCCCGTTCGAATCTTCATTCTCCTACTGTACCCGGTTCTCCTGAACCCCTGAACCCTGCTACCGTCCGTGTATCTTTATCGTCATTGCCGTCTCGTCCTCACCCGTCCTCATATCGTTTATGTTTTTACGTGCATGTATCATCTTGGTATATTTCATTTGAGACCCATTGACTAAGTAGACAAACCGGACCATTTCGCAATGCATACGCCGCATGTACAGAGTATGAACGGACCCGGCACCAATGGCAGTATAGAGTTTGCAGCACATTTGATTGTTCTTCATGTAGTCCTTTGCGCTCTACGCTGGCGTCGGGCCTCATGTAATGCAAGCCACGACACGGCAGCTTCCTCTGCTCGCACTTGCTTACTTCTTCCCACCCGTCCTATCACCAGACCTTTCACACTTTCACAAACCGCGCAAAGCTATCGCAAGTCTGTTCTCATGGCTTCTACTGCATTCACAACCACTGGAAGCCCTGGTCCTCCGATCGTCGCCCTGCCCCAACATTCATGTCCATTTATCCACTCACACCCATCATCCTAATGCTGCATAGACACCGCTACACTTGACCTTTGCCAACCAGCTTAAGTCTGGTGCAGTGACAGGAACTAAAACAACACTAGCACAATAGACTCCGTCTGTGCAAGTCAGTAAGTCCCTCTTTTGGTCTCTCATCCACCACACCTATGCCGGCACGGCCTCACGATTTAGTCCTGCTATTTGATCTTGTTGGATATGCCTATTCCCTCCGTTTTAATCACTTCAACACTGTCACTCGGCATCGAGTCTACGAGGCCAGGCCAGGCCGTCAGCAGTGTAACTATAGCCAAGCTTTCTCAACCCATGCTTGCTCTACATCCGTATAGTATCTCCATAGATCCCGGTTTGGCCACATCTCCCCTAACCTTGAAAAACAAGGGTTTATGCGTTCTGTATGTCTGGCAGATTGAGGTCGGATAGCCTTGATTCGAAGGTAAATGGAAACTGGTGGTCTTCAGATGCGATCGTTCTCACGTCATCATCGACATCCCTAGACATGAACTGGCCTTGTTGAACGCATGGCTCTGTTTCAGCTGATACACTAGGTTGTGAGAGCCGGACTGCACGAACAAAAGGACTAGTCGAAGGAGACGATGGAAAGAGGCTACCAGAAACTGCAGTGTTTGGTACAGCTCTCGAGCGGCGTGCGTATGCATTAGCGGTCTTGAGCAGAGTTCCAAGTGCCCTCGATGAGCAGAACCTCCGCACAGCTTGGCCGATTCTCTATTTGGTTTATTGTATTATTCCTATTCTATTCCTTTTTCCATTTGAGGAGTTCCTGGCAGTTCCTGCGGTTGTTTGGCTGTTTCCCTTCACTTTGTTGGCATGAGCATGGGTGTCAAAGCCCCTCCCACCCTGGTCATGTTCTTCTTTTTATCTCCATTTATCTTTTTCGTGTTGATTTATGTTCTTGTTGGTCCCATCTTCTCGTCTCGGTATATTTTTACACATGCTTGTGGCCGCCACCCCCATCGCTTCTGGTCAGGGTTGTCGGAGAGAAATTTTGACATCGTCATATCCTCCGCTACCTCATCCCTCCCGCCCTTCGACTCTGTTGGCCAGAGTAGCTCTATTTCCTACACCTGGTCTCGCAGATACTGTGCTCTCTCGTGAGCTCTCTCTCGTGAGCTGTGGCGAAGAAGCATGCCCGTTCAGTCCTAGTACCGAGAATGACAGCTGCAAACAAACGCTTCGGCACGGTACTTCTCGTTCGTCGTTGTGCGTGCCTCTTGAATTCTGCACACCACACACACACAAACACCTCAAGTACAGCATGTCTCCCCTCCTTCCATGAGCTAAGATACATATACCCCATGTACACGCAGAATCCGGGTATATGTGCAAGTATACATACAACTAGGTACGTATATGAGTCGACTGTCTCTGGCGTGGCCATGTCTTATATCCTCCTCCCCCTCCGCTTGCGGGTCAGCCATATAGCCCTTTTATTATAGGTACACCATTGCCAGGGCTACTTCAATCGAAACGAAGGAACCTTATTTCAGGCCCAATATATATTGCACACCGCACAAACTGCCCCTCAAACAGCAGCTTTTTCCTATTCTCTCTGCTGTTCCAGGTAGGCAGCCCCAGCTTGTTGTCCTAGATGGGCTCCAGATGCGGTTGTCAACCACTGGTCAGATGATTCTCTTTTCGAGGCATATGACACTTAGGCATACAGCTACACATATGTCAATCATATCTTAGCTTGGACATGCTCAACCGATGTTCATATCCCTACGAGCTTCTTCTCGCCAATGTCCCTTATCATTTTACTTTAGTCCTCTCATGTCAGCCCAACTACGATCACAACACAACACGAACACCTTCATCTATCTTTTTTCATCTCTGCATACACTCGAACCTTCTTTTCAGTGCTGGGAGATCGTCTGGCTAGCCAAGTTGCTACTCCCACCCCTTGACAACTCTCCCCTCTGGAGTTCTTATACCCCCCCTCCCCCCTCCCCTTGTCTGGGAACTACGGGATACAAATATTAATCCCATCTTCGCAAACCTCCTAACTTTATTTCTTGCTCCTTTGAGCTTAAGCTCTTATTTCCTTGAGCCAGCGTTCCTCTTCGTGTGTCTCTTCTCTCCGATTTATTACACTTGTTCTCATCGCCTCTCTCGAGCCTCTACAAAGCAAGACATTTCTTTAGTTCTCTACAAACGCTACTTTGTGTTCTTTTTCACTTCCCATTTTTGTCTTCTCTTTTATCTCATACATCTAACTTCAGTTCAGTCAACAAAAACTCTGCAGCTATCAGGACAAAATCTCTTTCACAAAGAACATCAAGGTTTCACTTTAGCTCTCGATGTGAGCTTGTTCTGCAAAGGGTATATCTGTTGCACCTCATTCTTCTCTCATTATCAACGAACTTGTTCACTGTTATACTCAGTCTATTGGCCACGGAAAACTCGCATCGACACCAATCAAGAGGCTGTATGACTAGTATTTTATCTCAACCCCAAAGAGCACAGCTTTCTTACCGACTTGACTGGACATACGCCTTTGAACCACCCCTGGAAGCACTTGCTACTTACTTCTTTGTTTCCCTGACATCTGATACCTATATCTGAAAGAGTCCCTCCACCTTCACATACACTGGTTTGGGCACACCACTCAGTCTCGCAATCACGCAGCTTTTAACATCAACTTTTCTCGGCTTTGTGCGGCTCTTTCACGCGCAGCTACATAATAAGCACGCAAAGGCCCTCTACACTTCCTAGACCCTGATACATACAACAAGGGCCAGCAGTCGGCCATCAATATCTACAGATAAACGAGTGCTTCTTCAGAGGGAATTTTCGGCTGAAGAGCACGCACATCGAAGCACGAAGCAGCCACCTTCAGAAACAACTACGGCAGGCCGCCAAGTTGGCGCTCACCATTTCATCTCGGATAGACGACGTTTACGGTGCTTCAGAATATCCACCGTTATCTCAACAGCAAGTTCAGTCGCACCAGCAACAGCTGCCTGATTATTGGTTCAAGTTAGCCAGAGCTGAGGCCAACAACGACAGAAGTATACGAGGGCCAGCGCATTTCAGCAATTCGGCTATTGCAAATCACCAGAGGACGCCTTCGGGATATGAGGAGACTTCCACGCACAAGTGCCTCTCTCCTTTGAGTCAGCAGGAAGGCGGTGGGCGTCCTCCACCGCCTCAGCAAAAGGGCGTTTCCAATAAGCCATTTAACGGCAGTAGACAGCCAGAGACAGCAAACGTGGATATCGCAGCACTTCTCAAGCGTTCCGGCTCAGATGAGTCCGTCTCATCCTCACCCTTACCGCCGCCCATACCGACATCCCAGCCTGAGATCCAAGCGCAACGAGTAGCCGCACTGCCAACGGTCCAACCCCTTTTTACCCCGTCCAACCGGGAGCATTTTCGATCTTCCTCCCTTCCACCAGTTCAGCCACTACAAGCAACACTTGCAACAGCATCATCAACACCATCTCCCCCTTCTGCTCCTGGAGCGCATCTTTTTCCATATCCATCAGCAGCGGTGACATTGTCCCCGGTGCCACCGTTAATAGCTTCAGCTCAGCCGTACGCAGAGATACCAGCAGTATTACCGACACATTCTTCACTGCTCTTACCGTCTCAGACACTACCACCACACCCGATTTCGGTCCCTACATCGAGTGGCTTTCCGGAAATAATCTCGAGGGGGGGCGTTGGTCAGCCTGTGGCCACAGTGGCAAAGCGAAGTATGCCGCCGTACACAGTAGACAGTCCAGCCAAGAAGCAGAGCAAGTGGTCAGCGGAAGAAGATGCTTTGATAATTGAGCTCCGGGGCGGAGGCATGAAATGGGAGGACATCTCAAAACGGCTACCAGGACGCAGCGCTATCAGTTGCAGGCTGCACTACCAGAATTACCTGGAACGGCGCAGCGAGTGGGATGAAGAGAGGAAAAACAAGCTAGCGAGGCTTTACGAAAGGTCAGCCATCACGACTGAAAGAAAGAACAACACCCGTATTTGATGTTTTATGCTAATTTGCTATTTATAGATTCAAGCCGGAGATGTGGGCAAAGGTTGCGGAAGAGATGCACGTTCCTTGGCGGGCGGCCGAAGCCATGCACTGGCAACTTGGAGAGGCCGATATGGCCCAGCGAGCAGGAGTCACGCCCTTTTCATTAACAGCCACAGCAATCGAAACCTCGTCCTCTAGCCATTATCACCACCGCTCTCCAACCCACACGCCGTACCAGCATCAGCACCAACACCAGCAGCACCAGCACCAGCAATTACACTCGCATCACCAGTCACAAGGGGGGATGCGTGGAGATACCGGAAGCGTTGGCGGTGGCATCAGCAGTGGTGCACCATCACCAAGATACGGGCGTGGTGGGAACCCTTCAATCGCTCTTCCGCCACCACCGCCGTCATCTATGATTGGTGACAGGCTGGTCCCAGGGCTTGGGCAACGCACGTTTGGTGGGCCTGGCGGGCGGCATGAGCATGGTGGGACACCAGGGCGTGGAACAGGTGCAGGCGGCCCTTCAGATCCGTCGAACAACATGTACCACTATCAACAACATCCCCAACAGCAGTACCAGCACGTCGGCCCCGGCCTTCCACCCATCCAGACAGGTGGCCCACCTCCACCACTTCAACATGAGCGGGTAGGTGGTAGTACACTCCCTAGCTTAGCGGAGATCACAACAGGTGTTACGCCCTATAGCACCCCGGCGTATTCCCTCGGAGCTAGCTCCGCGGCGAGTACCACCGAAAGCTCGATGCCGGGTTCTGGACATACAATGTACTCAGGCGGGTATGGGGGTCCTGTTGGAGGCCCGGACCCATCAGGAGCATCTGGAATGGCTGGAAAGCGACGTGCCAGCCCGAATTTTGAGCCGCGAGAACAACGACGACGATACATACAGTCTCCCCAGTACGGTGACGGCCGGGGCGGCTACCATAGATGATGAGATATGAGTTTGACGCGCGCATTGGCTGGGATCTAGAACATGGGTCTGCTTCATTGTTTTTTTATTGTTTACCTCTTTATTTGCATGGGCCGTGAGCGGGAGCTAAAGAGTGGGAAAGATATCTGGGAGATATCACTGCAGCGGTGGGGAAACGACGGTGCCTGCGATTCGGTGTTGGATCCCGAATAGCTGCAGCTTAGCACACACCCCGATTCGCATCTCTCATTTTGGTGTGTTAATAACCTTTTATTTCCTTTGTATTTTTCACTGTTATTTTGTCTATTTATCTTGTTTGTGGCAGGTTCTTACACGACGGCTTGCCTGTTCTAGTCTATGCCGTTGCTTTGTTTGTTGTTGGGTTAAAAAGGGAGCTGCATTGCATTGGGTCTTTGGCGATATCTGGCTCGGGAACCAACCTTATTATATATGTCTACTGTTTATTTGAGTGTCGTTTCTGATTGATTTTTTCTTGTTCTATGACTGTTCGTGGAGTCCTTGAGAGTTGGTCGTCTAGTCGTCTGCATGTGACTTTGTTTACACCCCTATTCTGTGCGGCAAGGATCGTACATACGCACCGCTCAGCTCCGAATCTATTCCGCCCTCGTACTCGCCACCTATCACCATTCACGGTACATATGTGCAGTTCTTTATTTCCCTCTAGAAACAAGCCTAGGCTGCAAAGCCCCTCTTTCGTTCTTTTTTTTGCGTTTGTTGTGTATATATATTTGTCCTTTTCTTGTTATCTGGCTAGACATGATACTTCAGGTCGTTAAGTACAAAGGTCGGATGCTCACGCACACCCACACGGTAGGGATCAAATCCGTGTTTGCCTTGCAGAACACCAAAGCTAGATCCATCTGGGGGCAGACATGGGATAATAGGTCAGATGACAGCAGTAAAAGGCTAGCAGCCCTGTCATCTGCGTCAAAAGGCCATGCGTTGTATTATATAGTGTTTCTGCCAAGGCTGTGGCAATGGCATTGTGCAATGATGGATGCAGACAGAAGGAATTCGTGTTTACACTTTGTCTGCTAGCAAAACTCAACATGGAGATAGAGGACAGAGAAATTAAAAAAAGTATATCTCAAATTAATGGCCATACTAAACAGCATCAGCCACAACCCACCAGTTGTCCCTTTCGTATCCGCTAGCCACGACACGACCCCCTGCAGCTGCCACATCATCCTCCAGCTCTCCCTCACGATACAGGTGATAGTAGCGGTGGAAAGTTGGGGGCACAAAGGGCTCTTGCTTGGGCTGTTTGTCCTCTGCCGGTCCTGGGGCTGTTTCTGGGGGCGGTGGATCTAGGGTCGGTGACTCCAGCGGCTGTTGCGGCTGTTGCGGTTCCTGCGGTTCTTGTGGTTCTTGTGGTTGCTGCGGCTGCTCCTCGCCAGCCTGCTTTTGCTTCCTTTGCTTCTTCTTGGGCACGCCCCTTGCATTACGGCCCTTTGGCTCCGACTTTGTCTTTTCTTTTGGCTTGTCTTTCATTGTCTTGACCCATGGCACCAACAGATCCTGGTCACCGCCCGCTGCCCAGCCCCGTCGGCTGGATGCCTGTTCGAGCGCCCACACGTAGACAAGGACGCTGCCAGACAATGACGGAGATGATGCTATTGTGCTTATGTCTGTACTTGTGGTTACCGTCTCGGTGGAAGCTTCGGCTGGAATGCTTCTGGCTTCATTTATTGCTGCAGCCTCTTTCCTTGGACGAACGCATCGAAGGAGTTCTTTGACGGCTTCTTGCCGCCGCTCCCGTGTCGACAGATGATGCACTACTGCAATGCAAATGATAAAGTCGGCACAGCGATCACGAAAAGGAAGCGCCAGTGAGTCGGCTAGCAACACATCCGCGCCCAGCCTGCGCTGTGCATGCTTTGCATGTGCCAACCTTGCAAGGCCAGAGCTTCTATCGCTGCCGAGAATGAACAGGTTCGGGGTCGCATCCGGGTTGCCAGTAGACCCGCTCAGGTACTTTCCATTGCCGCAGCCGACATCAAGGCCGATGGAACCGGCGGGCTGTGCCTCCAGGAAGCGAGCAACGAGCGGCCATGGCGAGTAGCGCGTGGCTGAAAAATGGTCTGCAATCGACTCGTAGACAGAGTGAACATGTGTTTCCTCGTAGATAGAGGGGTCTTCGATGGCAGACGTTTCGCTGGCTTTATGGTCTGTCTTTTCTTGGCCGATGGATAGGCTCTGTAGCCGGCTTGCAGCTGATTCAGTGTCGTTTTGATGCATTTGTGGCGAGTGTCCGGATTTGAAATATAGCAGCGCTTCTTTCCCTTGCATGCTCCTCCTTTGGTGCCTGGCTGTTGTTCACCGTGAGGATGGGCTGTTGTATATGCGCGTGGCCGTGTACCGATTGGGATGGAAATATATAAAAGGCGCGGTGCACAGTAGCTAATTTCAGGTTCGTTATGTGAGCTGGTCCTGCCATAAATAATAGATCAATGTGTCGTGTGTAGTATGAGCTTGTCGTGATGTCGTGATGTCGTGACGTCGTCGTTGGCTTCATAAAAATTCCATACACGATAAAAAGTGGGTCGTCGTGGGTGTGGGTCCGCCTTTTCTCCAGGTCAAACCCCTCCGTCGCTCAGCTCTCAACCTAGTCTTGATACGCCACGGCTACACTTGATATGTAGATGCTGTCACATGATATCAAGCCCCTGCTACGAGATTCTGTAGGCTCTAACATTTCTTCATTGAGGTATCTAGTCTAATATCGGAACAACTTGGCTTATCTAGGCGTTGCCTGTGTTGAGCGGGCTGTTCTTGTCGTAGACATCCGTCGTGATGAGCTCTGGATACACAATGCCGCCCTGCTTCAGCGCTGAGTCCATAGTCTCCATGATCACAAGACTCTCGGACAGCGGAAGCGTAGCGCTCTCCTTCTTTCCATCGCGCAGGCAGCGGGCAACCTCGTCGGCCTCCCAGAACATGCCGTGGCCCACCTTGTTGCTGTCGGCTGGAATCTTGACGCTAATCCAGGGGACCGAGGCGCTGTCGTTCTTATCCTCCGTCTTGAGCACACGGTACTGGGTGGGCTGGTACGCAGGCCCCCGCACCTGGATCTCACCAGCGGATCCCTGGATAAGGATTGCCGGCACACTCTTCTGGTCGTCATTGACGCCAGTGCCGACGCGCATAGACGTCGTCGCAATGCCCTGGCTGCGGTGCTTGGGGAAGTTCAGGACAACGGTCGTGGACTCGTCGGCACCCGTGCGGTCGTACTTGTTGATGGCAGCAAGCACCTGAGGGGCCTCCTTCTGGCCCTCAGCCTCCGGCTGTAGGTGGTAAAGGATCTGGAAGAGCCAAGTGAGCGAGTAGATGCCCAGGTCGAGCAGCGCACCACCGGCCAAATCGGGGTTGACCATACGGTTGCTGTCGGGGAAGTCGATGAGAGAATTGGGGGTATGGTCGATGTTCCTGTTGAGCGAGTTGTCGGCAGTGACACGGTACACGGTACCAATGCCGCCCGAGGATACAATGTCGCGGATCTGGACACTCAGGGGGAAGTAGCGCGTCCACACAGCCTCCATCAGGAACAGGTTCTTGGCGCGAGCCGTCGCAACGAGCTTGTGTGCCTGGGCTGCTGTGACAGTGAAGGCCTTCTCGCACAGCACGTTCTTGTTGCCGACCTCAAGCGCGAGCATGACGTTCTGGAAGTGGTGGCTGTGGGGCGTAGCAACGTAGATAACATCGACATTCGGGTCGGCGACAAGTTCAGCATACGACCCATAGGCCTTGGCGTCGGGGCCAGCACCGACCTCCTTCAGAAACTTCTCAGCGCGGTCCTTGGAGGACGACGACGCAGCTGCAACGACCTCGTGGCGGACATCGGTGGTGCCGCGGATGGATGCGTCTGTGAGTAGGTCCTTGGAGAAAGCTAGACAGAAGCAAAGGGCGTCAGTCCTGGGTCGTACAAAGTGAGGCTCCGATGTTCGTCGTGATACTTACTTGTAGCGATGCCGCCCGTGGCCAGAATGCCCCACTTCAGAGTGAAGGGTGCCATGATGAATGAAAGAAGCTTTTGGTTGGGGTGGAAGTGGAACAAGATCACCGGAAGATGGGAAAGAAGAAGGGTGGGGTTTGGGAGGAGGGAGAACAGTTGTCTTGGCGGGTTTGCGACGGCTGATGCCCGGTATTTATTGATTCTCGGAAGTCGTCATTCATGATTACATAAACGGAACTAAAGCTACCCAGAAGACGGCCATGGACTACAGGCTAAATAGCGCAGTTTCCCAAAAGAGAGCTTCCGGCAGCCGCTCCTGCTGTGAATAGCTCCAAGTCAGTATGGAGACGGTAGCTCCTTCTTCATTCAGTAGCACGTTGCATGTGCCCCGCGATCCGTTGGTGTACAGTGGAAGGTGGATCGCGAGACTGACATCATGCGCTAGCCTACGAGCATTTGCTACTCCTCTGCTCGTACGGACAAGATAGGAGAAATGCCCGCAAAATAAGAGGATTACCCAGCCGACAGCAAAGACGACTGAAATGGGAGAGCGGGCGACGTGCAGTGACTCGGAATCAGGAAGCCGGAGCCACCTCAACGGATCTGCTCCGGGCAGGTGCGACTGGCTGACAGTCGACAATTGAGCGAGCTCGGACAATTACTCGCTCACAAACGGAAGCAACGACCGTGTGGCTCTTCCTCCACAGTCTATGCATGCAACAACCTGTATGACTAATAGCTAAATTTACTGCACTCGCTTGCACTTCCCCAGATTGTCCTTTTTGATCGCCAATACTCCGGACAGTCACGCTCCGGGCTCTCTACCCCCGTACCCCCAATCTCTCTCATCTCCTCTCATTTACTCTCTTCTCTTTCGCCCTCCCACCAATGGTTAGCTACGTCACTACCAGGGGTAGCCGCACGCGCATACCCCGCCTCATCTACGGGACTGCCTGGAAGACAGACCGTACGGCCGACCTCGTGTACCAGGCACTGCAGGCTGGATTCCGCGCAATCGACACTGCTGCGCAGCCGCGCCACTATCGCGAGGACCTCGTGGCCGAGGGTGTGCGGCGCGCACTGGCCGACGGAGTCGTCGCCTCTCGCAGTGACCTGTATCTCCAGACCAAGTTCACGCCGCCCGGGGGGCAGGACCTTGAAGGCCCAAACGCGCCACCATATGACCCGTCAGCTCCCGTTGCGGAGCAGATCCGGTCGTCGATCGAGTCGTCACTCCGAAACTTTACGTTCAAGTCGAAAGATGCAGGCAAGGACGAGTCGGTGTCATACCTCGACTGTCTGGTGCTGCACTCAGCACTGCCTCGGCGCGAAGATACAGTGGCCGCATGGCAGGTCTTGAAGACCTATGTGCCGCACCGCATTCGCACACTGGGCATCAGCAACGTGTACCTGGAGGACCTGGAGGAAGTGTTTGATGTGGCCCAGGAGGTCGAAAAGGCCGAACCTGCTGTCGGCGCGGCAAGCTTATGTCCTGTGGTGGTTCAGAATCGGTTCCACCGCCATCGCCACCACCCGGACCCCTACGATGTGGCACTGCGGCGGTTTTGCGCACATCCAGATCGGCGTGTCGTCTATCAGTCGTTCTGGACACTGACAGCCAATCCAGACCATCTAAAGTCGGCTAGCGTCCAGGCTGTTGCACAGGGTGCGCAAGTTGGACGTGAGGTGGCGCTATACGGCATGGTAGCCCTAGGACTAGGCGGGCTCGACGACAACAACAGCGGCGGCAGTGCATCTCCAGAGACTTACGCCGGCAAATCAGGTCCCGTCGTCGTCCTAGATGGCACAACGACAGCAGCGCATATGGCCGACGACATCGCCGGGATTGAAAAGGTCAAGCTGTGGGCAGAGTCGAGCGTGGAGGCTCGCGCCACATGGGATGCAGCCGTGCTCGAGTTCCGACAGCGGATCAGAGATATCTAGCGGCCAGGGTAACGTGTGTCCCAGTGCTAACCATATTCCACGATATGAACAAAGCGGTCACTCTCGGGGAAACGAGATTAGAAGGGCACAATAAGGAAGCATATACACTCCTCGGTCAAGGCACAAAGAAAAGGTTGAAAGCAACTGTTCATTCACTTCCCTCGGCTTTGTTAAAGTGCCGGCATCACACAAAGCATTATCATGAGTGCCGATTCGAAAATGTAATAAAAATATGACTTCAGCCAGTTAATTGTCTTTATTCTGGCTCAACAATATATCCGTGTTCTTATTGTTTCCCCTTCTCATTTCTTTGTTAATTGAAGTATTCCAATTAAATAGGCTCCCTCTGCTCGCTTCTCCATGCTGAGATGCATCAAATACAAAGCCCGTACAGCCATCGATAAAGGGAGACCAGAAAAGAGCGAGGGCGGTGTTTGCGTAGTGCAATCGCATTTTCAAGAGAGAGACGCACAACGCCCAGTTCACGTTTTTATTCGCGTTTCCCACGTCTCCCTTTCAGCAATCGCTATTTCGTACTTTGGACGTTTGCATACGGCCAAGGCTAGGCGTTGATAGTTTCCCATAGCTCGTCAAGGGATGCTCTTTGTTTGTTTACTGCTTCTCCCTTCTTCCTCGCCCTTTCCCCTCCACAGACGGACGCGTGTCTCTCTCGTCATGTAATGATTACTTGTATTGTCAATAGCAAAACACTCGTAATGAAATTAAATACTTCAAGTGTGGTCGATTCCTCAGAGCTTGTAGACAGACCGGGCCTCCGTAGATTGCCATCCATACTGCTGTTGTAGACCTACCTACCCCGGTCCAATCTAACAACAGCCGAAATGTAATTACGATTGCGTATGTCAGTGTAAAAAGATACTGTTCAACCTCACTCTTCGCCAATGCAGATAATCCTGTGTTGTAGTTGCTGGTTTTGAGACTTTATATTTATGATTTTTTTTGTTTTGTTATATGGTGTATATTTATATTTGTTCATGATTCCTTTATAACCCAGTTTTGTTCAGACACAAAAAGACAATCCAAGATCCCCAAAGAAAAAGAAAGAAGATTGGCAACGGCCAGACTTTCAAAAGGCCGAAAGATCGGAGCCGAGCCAAGAAGAAGCTCTAAAATGTATATACAAGAAATGAAAAATGGCTATCCAGGGATGAGCCAAAAAGAAAAGGGGTCCAAAATCTCAAGAGCAAAAGGATGGCATAGAGACAGTGAAAAAGAAAAGTAGTGGATTCAAAAAGAGAACAAATGAAAAGGAAAAAGAAAAAAGATATAAAAAATATCAAAGTATAGAAGAAGATCCAGTTCCCCAAATTTGAATACAGCGAATGGAAGCAAGGGTATCAAATATAAGTCTCATTCCCAGGGCAAATTTGCTCGTCGACCTGCGTCCGTCCCAAACTATGCCGAAACCCGAAATTGTGTGAATTGGGGTTGCGTATAGCTTAGTAGTAAGCAAAGGTCTCGCCGTAGGTGCTGAGCGAGGTGGAGCTGGTCAGCAGAGAGCCGGTGGCAGCCATGAAGTACGAGTAGCGCTCGACGTAGGAGTAGGTATCGCTGTCCAGGGCAGTCATGACGGTCTCGAGGAAGGATGCGATGTCGCTGTCAGAGCCGCTGATGGGAGCAAACTCGGTAATCCAGACAGGCTTGCCGCAGGCAGCGTGGACGTTGGAGACGTGCTCGAGGAACTCCTCGGCGTCGGGAGCGTTGTACCAGTGCAGGGGGCAGAAGTCGATGGCACACTGGCCGTCGCAGGCAGAGATGAAGCTGGTGAGCCAGCTGATACCCTCGCCAGCGTTGCCGCTGTTCGTGATAGCAGGGGCACCGATCTTGGCCTTGCCGCTGTAGGGGTTCATGTAGGTGATGTGAGCGGCAGCAGCGCTGGCAGCATCCAGGTTGCACTGGCCAGAGTTGTCGCACTCGTTGAAGGACAGCAGGGCAGTGGTACCGCTGGAGATGGCGGCGTTGGCGGACTCAGTCCAGGTGGACGAGTGGTCAGGGCTCCAGAGCATGGGGATGAACTCAACATCGGAGGAGGCGTCCGAGGCAGCAGTCTGGCCCCAGTTGTAGGACCAGCTGCACTTGGAGCCGGAGTTCAGGAAAGGAGACAGCAGGCTGCCGTCGTTGTAGGCCAGACCACGCTTGCCGCTGCCGCCGGAAGACGAGCTAGCGGTAGTGGTGGCAGCAGCAGCAGCAGAGCTGGTAGTGGTGGCCGGGGCACCCACAGCCGAGGTGACGACAGCAACAACCGAGGACACGACAGCACCGGCGGCCGAGGTGAAGCTGTCGAAGGCGTTGACTGTGCTGGTGGTGCTGGTGCTGGAAGCGTCAGCGCCATAGAAGACAGCGTCGGCGTGGACATCAGCAGAAGAGGTGGTAGCGGCAGGGTAGCTGCTGGGAACCTTGGTGGACGTGGCCAGGGTGGTGGGTGTGTAGATGGAGGTAGACGACGAGGTCGTGTACAGCGACGACGAAGTGGACGAAGAGGAAGAGAAAGAAGACGACGTCGCGGTGGACGAGGTAGAGTTGGCCGAGGACGAGAAGCCAGTGGATGCGGTGTGGGTGCCCTTGTAGATCTTCTTGGGGGCAGAGGTGGAAGCCGGGGCGCCGTCGTCGTAGACGGTGACGGTGGTCCAGTCGGTGACGGTCACGACATCGTTGACGTAGACGACAGCACGCTTACCGTGGAAGTCGTTGTGGGCGTGGCGGTGGGCGTTGAGGGCAACGGCCTCCTGGGCCATGAGGGCAGCCACGAAGGCGATGAGCTTGGTAGAGAACATTTGGAGGTGATTTTGGGTAGACAAAAAATCTGGTGATAATATGCAATGATGTTGTTGACGGGATTCTTGCTATTTATGCAAAACAAGGTGATTGTCTGGGTGTCTGGGTGTTCTTTGAGAAAGTGCCGAGATCTTGAAAGAGTTGCAGATTGGGGGACAAAGGCAGTTCTGAATCCTGATTGTTGATTGAGAGAAAGAGCAGGAAGAAAGGACGATTGTCAGAGGTGAACCAGTCGTTGACAAGATGAAACTGAAAGGAGCGGTAGCAAAGATGCAATGAACGGAACAGAGAAACGCAGTCTATCAAAGACGCAGAAAGAATGATGCGTGCTTGGTGCTTGTCGACGGGTAGTCTCTTGGAAGTGAGTGTGGTGTCAAGTTGACGCGGAGCTGGCCTGAGGATAAGGTGAGGAAGAAGAGGGAGAAGAAAAGAGGACGGAGAGAACAAGAAGGGAGGGCGAAGGATATATAAGAACAAGAACAAGATCGAGACTGGCGATCGAGAAGGGGGGGTCTGTGAAGAAGAGAGTGGAACGGCTTGCGAAACCTGGATAAGAGAAAGAAACAAGAAAAACGACGCGCCGGGGCGTGTGAGAATGAAGATGGACAAAAAGGGAGTGCGAAGAGGGTGTAGTGTGAAGAGAAGAGGAAAAAGAAGAGAGAAGGAAGAGAGAGGGAAGAGAAGAAGGAGGAAATCCTAAGATGCAGGGAAAGCGTGATATATGAGCGGGAGAGGGATGTACATAGGCCAGCGTTTGACGTACGGAGTACTTGTAGTCAGCATTGTGCGGCGTAGGCAGGTACGAGGGGGGTATTAGGGAGCCGTTGTCTTACAAGTCAAGTGTAAATATATTAAAGAGGAAAGAGGAAAGAGGAAAGAGGAAAGAGCGTGCAAGTGGTGATGGGCTAAAGTGGGTCTTTTCGGCGGGTCTGTACAAATGGATGTACACATGTACATGTCAGCGGTACAGTTGTGATCGCGGTCTAGAGTGATTGCAGGAGTGAAGCGAGTGTTTGCTGTGGCCATTCGTGCTGCTCGGTCCTCTGGACCGCCCCTGTGCCCGCGGAATAGGAGTGCAGCAAAGGCAGCACGCGTGTGTCTCTGGACGAAGCAGTACTTTGAGATAGCGCCAGGGGCAGGGACAGAGCGACGCAGGTACCACTGGCAAGTGGGTCTGGTGGACCCTGTCGGCCATCTCTTTCCCTTTTCTGTCTGGTCCAGCTGTCGTCTGTTGTCTTTTTGCCCGCGCTGGCAGTCTGGCTCCTGCCTCACTTGTCTGGCTCGTGCCCGTGCCCGCGCTCTGCCCTGCCTCGCCTGCCACCCACCCTGCCACCTGAACACCCGCCTGGGCATTACGGAACCTCCCCTGTCTCTTATCCACGTATCCCCTGTCTGGCGCATGTCCGGCGCATGAGGGGCACGCCACTGCCCAGTGGGCCCAGCTGCCAGGACTCGGACGTGGGAGTCAGCAGTACGACGTATCTTGTATCCTACGACGTCGAGCTCAGATAACGGCAAAAGCAGCGTGCTCATGGGCCGCTCATGCCATCCTGTCCTCCATTTGCTCGTTCGTCTTTCATGCAAGAGACATGCTCTGAATTGTCCACAGTTCGTATCTTATGTTACCTGCTTGCCGATGCAAATCATGTGTGCACAAGAACAACATGAAATTAGCCGTCCGATTCTTTTCGCCCTGCCCTCCACGCTGCTCTTTGTCCTTTGGTTGCTTCGTCCATGCCCACATGCCAGACAATGGGCTCCAAGCCGTCTAGCTGGCGCACCGGAATGTGCTATTTGCTAGCGAATATTAGCCACTGTTAGCAAGTGCGGCTAAGACCCAGCAAAGAGCGACAACAAAGAAGCCGATAAAATTCTAAATAATCCAGATAAACTAATCACTCCGCAACCGAAAGGCTAGCAGCCCGATTTCGAAGAGCTGCTCCAGTTGAAAACACTTTTTTGCCTGCCCCTGAGCTGGCATGTTCCGGTGACAGCTAGCCCACGATGGTGGATATAGTGGCTGCGGTACTTGCGCGCGCACGTAAACAGTGTGCATACGCAAGTACACTTTTCCTCTTTTTGTTCGCTATCACTTGGCATTTCTTTCCTATCCGGGACTGTTCCTGACTAGCGCGCGCTGTTTGGTGTTTCAGGACAGTCCACCCACCCGCAGCCAATGACGTGTTATCCATGTATCCACTTGTGTTTTATTTAATACTGTATTAAACTCGGAATTAAAACCCGCCGTGCTTGGCCATTGCCACTTTATGTTGTCAACTCTGCAATATTACCACTTGACTCCGTACGGAACACCTCACGAGCCTCTGCCTGAAAACAGCTCACCATCGGCTCGCGACAGGGAGACTGTTTATCGTCGCCGTTTGCCAAGCCCCTAGAACACTGTCTGCCGTAGGCCACGTCGGGCACATGGTGTTTGCATATCCACCCATCGGGCAAAATCCGTTTCTGTTTCGCTATTTCTCTGTTTCTCTGTACTGTTTCTCTGCGTTTCTCCTCTCGCCGTCTGGATCTGTCTTCCGAGTCGATATTGTCGTGTGTCTGGCCGTCGTTTCTCTGCTTTTCTGATTCCCTGCTACCCATTTGCATTGTCGGCTGCAACTACTCGTGCAGGCACTATATACCGCGCGCTTTGTCGGCGGGTAGGATCCAAGGGGCCGGCCATGGCGGCAAGCACGTTGTGCACTGTTATTGGCGCTCGCCCGTTCACGCACATCTCCTAGGTATCTTATCTTATTACTGCTCGCCTCATCCTGCTTACCACCTACTGGGTAGTCATTTCCTTTGTTTTGTTTTGTTTCGTTTCGTCTCTTCTTTTTCCTTGCATCCTTATTTCCCTTGTTTTTATTTCGTCTGTTGCTATGCCCTGTTCTGCGGATGTGTATCGTTTCATCGACACTCCTTGCATTTCCCAGTGATAATACTCCGTATTGCTTGTCACACCCTAGTCGTCAACCTCGGGGTTGAATTTAAGCACACCCACGGTCCAGCCCTGGTCGTACTCTCGTAGTTAATGGTAGAGTATCTTACGTGGCCAGGCCAGACCCTACTCTGAGACGGCCAGGAGCGCCTCCACATACCCCTTGATAGTGGTTGCAGCCTAGCACACAGAAGGAATTATGAACTACTGCTCACAGTCAGTGCTCCCAGGCTCTGTAAAGGCGAATCACAACTTCGGAGAGTCACAAACGAGCAATAAGATAACAAAGCGACCGCGCAGAGGCAGACAGCTCACCGATGTGATGGCATTCGCACAAATAACACCCGACCACGTTCGCGGTCGTGGGCATGCACGGGCTGGTCGCGACAGCGAATCGGCCGACGACCGACGGCACTAAGACCGACGATACAGCCACTGTGCATATATAATAAGTTAAGATACTTGATAATGGCATGTCATCAGGTTCCTTCCTCTCTGTTTATACGGACAAGGTACCTTGGGCAACTCGTATATATGTCACCTACACATTCTCAGCACTCGAATGCGGCCGACGTCGTCAACCTCATTTTGTTTCATAATTGCACATTGGTCCATGGTCCAGCACATGCAGCATGGGCGGTCAAGCATTCGTCATCCCAGCCTCCAATATTCCACATTGCCACTATTGAGCCCATTTACGTCGTGGCTCACTATCTTTCTCGTCGTACTCCGTAGAAACGATGCTATGTCTATTAGACGATGACATTTACGTTGTAAGATCCTACCAGCCTACTTACGGAGTACTTGCTGCTTGGCATCTACGTAGGCGCCTGGGCGTTTTTACTATTTCGAGGTGGCTCGGCGAACTATCTGTACTCCGTATGCTTACTTGCTCGCTGAATTTTCACGTTTCTCTCAACGAGTCCCTGCTAACTGCTCCGCAGGGTACCCCGAAGAAGGCTTCGAAAAAATACCCCGTTAGATGCTCCGTAAGGCTTGGTGGTCCTACTGGATCAGTCCACATAATGCTCCATAGGTGCATAGGCCTGGGCCCTCAAGATGAATGTAATTGTAAATATAAGTTTAGACTCTCTTAAGAGGCTGGTGTGTCTAATGGCTGGCAATTGTTTGCATAAACGTGGATACCTCACTATGTCAACACTTGGTGCTAGGTGGCGAAGCACCACTTCCATTCTTCTGCATGCCAGTGGGCTTTTTTATTTGAGTTTTTTGGAGGGGGGTTTTCTCGGTTTGTCTATTTTTCTTACCGTTCATGTATATCTTCCGTTGTTTCCGTGCTATGGTTCGTGAGTCAGCGCGGAACATCAACAAGACATGGCCGATATGCTTGTATGGTGCAGTGTCCTCGCACAATGCTATTTGTGTCTATCACTGGATAGCTGTCACTTTTACTGGTGGGATGTGGCGTAGTCGGTGCTAACTATATTGTTTAGTCTCTAGGCATTCCATGTTGCTTTGTCATTATAGTTTTCGTGTCAGATGAAAGGGGTTTTTTTCTTTAAAAAAAAGTTTGTGGAAAATAATAAAAACTAATAAAAAAGACCCATTGACGAAATATCTTACTATGTGCATTAGAATTGAACAAAACAAATAGGTAAACCAAAACACTGCAATATAAAAATACAAAGACCACTTAACTTGCAACATGCATGACACTGAAAACAAACCGAAACAAAAACGCCTCACACATATTCACCGCAAGTGTTGACATCTAGGTGCTCTCCGAGTGGCTGGTACTAGGCATCACAGCTGCCAGCCTCTCGGGACCGCCCACGATTTTCTTCTCGAGTCTTCCACAGAGTATCTTGCGATATCAATTGCACCTTCTCAGCTTCTTTGTTAACTGCATGCCCCATAAAGATAAGTACATAACTACGGAGTTCCATTGCGCTTTGTTTTTGGCGTGCATTTGTGGCACCTTTTTGCTTATTTGCTTTTTCGACTTCACAGACGCACAAGGTGCAAGTACTCCGTACTCGTTCATCTGCACAGCGCACATCCTGCAAGTATCTTACGTGGTACGGAATAACCTGAAGTGCCCCTTGTTCCTGACCATCCGTGTTCTTGTCCCTGGTTCCTTGCATCAAAGGCCCCTGCGCATTGGCCAACTCGGCCTCTGATTGGCCAGACCAACGTCAAAGACCCATACACTATATCTCCCTACCACATGCCCCTTTCTCTGGTCCTTTCGCTCCCTGCGTTGTCGTCTCGTGCGTCTGTCCTCGCTGTTAGTATTGCAAGATATATTGCACATGATAATCTAGGTCGCTTGATGCCATTATCGCCCTCACAGCTTGCCTGCTTCGACGGTTATCTCACAGCTTCCCATCTCACGCTGAATATCTAGACGCATCTGAATATAGGATACGACGATACTCGGAGCCTAGCACAAAACTGTATGCATGGATACGTGCCTCTGCTGCAAAGATAAGATACGGAGTACGGAGTATGTGGTGCTCAAAGACAAGCCCGGGCCTGCGATTAATTTCCACTCCCCTGTTCTTCAGGCAGGCTGTTGATCCCTTCATAACAAGGAAATCGAGGAAATGTAAAATAAGATGCTTCTCGTAAGATAGATACTACGACGTAATAGTGAATCAATCCATGTAAGATATGATGCCCTTACAGCATTTGACGGCCTTCTACTTTTGTGTCATTACTACCCTAGTCAATCATACGTTGGCGCTCCAGCAGCCCCGAAGCTTCGCCCTGCGATTATTGCGTCGCAATGCTCTGCTATTCTACGCAATTCAGGACTGCAGCCCCGGATCGTGGTGCCGACTAATAAGCATACGCAGCATCCCCCAACCCCATCATCTTGTAGCCGTTTTCTGATCGTCTTGAAACCTCTACGAAATTGCTGCGCGGGCCCCCCGCTTCCCACCAAGAGCCAGGGGATGAATACATTATGTGGCTGTTGGTGGCCAGCCTTCACGTTGTCGTTCTATCGCCTGTTGGCCAAGATCCCTTGCCTTGCCAGCCCTTGCGCTCGTATTGACTCTCGTGGTCTGGCCAGCGCGGCCAGCTCTCCCTCCATTCCATTTATTTTCGCCCCCTGGTTATGACCTGTTTCTGTCTCTGCTCTGTACGAGTAATAGCTGCTCCCTCTGTACATGAATTCTGAGAATTCTTCTCTGTTTTTCTCTACTCGTATATTACACGATGAATAACATACCAGTCGAAACAATAGGCTTGGCTTCCAAAGCCCTTTTCCCAGGAATTGATCGTCTAGCACATCCCGTCCATCACTCTTTCACTCTCGGTCTCTAAAGAGATAGCTAATGGTCCAGACTCCTGGGTTCCAGCAAAGAGAGTCGGTGGCCCAGGAACCATCCAGGAACAAAACTAGGAAAACCAAGAAATACAGGAATAGCCCCGGCACACAGCCCATAGGCCCATCTTTTCCCGCCGCAGCCCAGCAGGTTTTTTGTATCTGGCTGATATTATTCATGCCGATTGTTATGTTCTGGATTTCTTGCTCTGTCACTCCTTTCCTGTATTTTTAGCGACATTTTCAGTATTCAGTTTTCGGTATTCAGTATTCAGTATCCGGATCTATTTTGAATACGATGTTGTATCTCGTAAAAGAAAGAACCGAACCAGAGGGCGCAGCACTGCCCTCTGGATCTGGTGGGATCAAGGAACATCGCGCGAATGTATCTGTTTTGTTTACAAGCCTGGACTGATCTTGTTCAGAGGATATTACTTAAGTTAGCTTACCAAACAAAGATGGCAAGGGAAGAAAAGAGAAAAGGAAGAAGGGATAAAAATCTCAACCCGAAACACTGGCTTATGCATGTTTATACTAATGCACGCGAGAGGAGTCAAGAGGCAAACCACAACAGAAAGAAGCAAACAAGCAAAACAAATGGAAGAAACCCTAAACCCAAAAATCTCTCAGCTCAGACTCCATATATCCACAATGCAGTGATCGATTAAGAGACTTCAAGCCACTGAGACAACCTGGCGGGCTGAAAGAACAAGTCGAGACACTGATCGGAAGGTGAAGAGAAAGAGGAAGGCGTAAGATACATCAAAGGCTGAGAGTGAGATATGGCTTGCAAAAAAAGGACATAAAACTACGGCGGCCGTTCAGCCCGCCAGCCCTCCAGCCCGCCACAGTTTGGGCCTCCTTGCATCACCCCTATCTCATAGGCCAGAGAGCATCGGCGACAACGCATCGAGCCTGTTCGCCGACCGTACTTTGCATTGCATTTATTCACTCGCGTCACGACAGCGATGGCGTATCGTGAAAGAGACTCACAGTCTCAAATAGATTAAGCTGCATCGTATCCTGCATCAAAAGTACACATGTACGCCCTGCCCTCCATGTTATCTGTTCTCTTTTATCTGTTCTGTCTGTGCTGCCGTGCAATCCGGATACGATGCCTGGATGGAACACATCGATAATGAACATTCGATGTGGTATTCGGTACGAACTCGAGGACAAGTGCACATAGAGTAGTATGTTGGCATGGCACTGCCGCGTATGCAGTGGGGAGCCCAGGAGGCTGTCTTCATACCAGATGCAGTATAAATAGACTGTGCCTATTTCGAGGCGTTGTTGACGTTAGCAGGATTGATAAGGTCACTAAACCAAGATATGCCCGCATCAACAAGATGAAGACCAAGACTTGGACGAATGTAACTAAAAATGCTAGGTAACACAGAAGCAACTGTAACACGAATCTATTATTGTCGTCCTCATTTTGTCAGAGGACACGGATGACAACCGCCTGCAGATGATGCTTGCGGAGGATGAGTCCGTCACAGGATAAGCTTGGTATTGAGAGTTTCCGTGCAAAGAACTGACAGGAACAAGTCGCCTAGCATGTTCATCTTAGATCAGACACAGTCATATCTACTAGACAAAGGAACAAGATGCCTTGAGACATCGTTACGATGGAAATAGGAACGTGAGGAATGTCGAAAAAGAAACGAGGCGGGAGCCGTTGGCATCGCCCCGAGACGAGACTTCGAGACTACACGACTGTGAGGAATGTGTGACCGATACATTGCGTTCGTAATAACGATAAACGATAAATTGTCTCGCTGTGCCGCTGTCTGAGTACTGTCTGAGCATCAAGACTTGGCAAGAACTGGTTTCTCATCACCCGTTCCCCGTTGCCATGTTTTGAGCGACGATGTCTGACAATACTTCCGACCCAGACTGGTATTCGGAAAGCACATTGTCCGAACCGGCATTTCTTGTTGTTCTTTGCCTCGCCGTGCATCTCACTCAGCACCAAGGAAACACCAAGAAACACCAAGAAACTCGGCACGCAAGAGCACTGCACTCCCAGCCTCGTGCAGGAACGGGTTCTCACGAACGCATGCGGCGAGAGTATGTTAATACAAGCGATATGAAGCCGGATAGAAACTGCAGCAAGCTAACGAATCTAGAACCTTGGGGGGCGTTGATGAAGACTGCATCGCGTGGAAGAGAAGATGATCCATTTTCAGAAGCTGTGCTCTCGCCATATCAGCCAGTGGCTGGCTTAAAGTCTTGTGACCGGCAATGCGTGGTCATAGTCGGCCCGGAATGGGATACTGTTACGTGGCATCGTATCAGGCCGAGGACTTTCGACAATACTCTCGAGAATGGCGGCCAACGTTGGTCAAGTGTCTAGAACGGGTGGCTGTCTGCTCGGCACCTTGCACACTCGCTACCATCACTGATGGAGAGAGAGAGAAGCTATTCGCAGACCAAGTGAGATGCTTTAAGGTGCTCCGAGTATAGGTGCAGCATATGCAGTATTCGGAAGTTCACGAGACTGGCTGTTACGCAGTTGAGATACATGAGATACACACGCAAGTCTTTTGTTGCTTGCTTGATTTACTTTGGTACGTCCTATAATAGCGAATTAGCTGGTTACGAGCACGTACACAGGCGCAACGATACGATACCTCGATATAATCGTGTATCAGCGATCGATTTGGTTTCTCAAGATGGCACTTAGAGACGGCAGGTAGTGCACTCGTCATCAATTAATGCACGCGTTCTTGTTTGTTCTGGTTGACTACCACAGTAGTGGCAGCTATCCCGCGACGCGGCATCAACTCGGAGCACATCTATTGGCACTTGAAGCATCTTTGAAGTATCAGACGCTCGCCGAGTGGCGGGCCTTAATCAGCTTCACGGGTGTAGCAGGTGTTGGAGCTCTCACCTGGGAAGTTCTTGGGCGGCTTGATATGAAGCTTGCAACTATGAAGGCCAACTCTAACCTCATCTGATTCCTTGTTCACTTGCAAGACATCGGATTATCGGAGCGCTGCCTTTACACCAAGGAGCTCACCATACGCAAACTCTAAAAGATTGCCGACGACATCCACACCATGGCCACAAGTGTTGATCGATTATGCTTCTGTCAAGTGTGTATAATGTCGAGGCACGTCATGTGCTTGGTGGCGGACGGCCGAAGGCCATCTCCCCGTCTCTTACTCTGCTAAACAATGTAATTACGGGTTCAGCCCTACACCTTTCATACTGGGCTCTGCTAGCAGCATATAATTACCCTTTCACTGTCCCTCGTGGCGCTGCAATCTTCATTACTCTAGTAGTCTACTGGAGGGGGGCTGCCACGCATCATCCAGGTTGCCAGTCACGTACCAGAAGGACAACCTCTTACCCCTCGGTGTGCCAAGCCTCGTGTACAAAAAAGATCGACAGAAGAGATGGTGAGATGACTGTGAGTAAGATGGAGACATATTCCTCCTTGCGCAATGTCTTGCATGGGTGTTCTCAGCTTTGGAAGTGAGGCAGTCCACATATCTTGAGAAGCTGTTTGATAAAGAGATACAAGTAGTCCAACAAGGCAGAAGACTGGATCCAAATGCTGAAGAACTATGAGTACATTTTGTAGGCGGCGATATACGTCCTGGTTGGACAGCAGAGACATATCGGTGGTTAGTATATACGACAGTCGATGAGCAAGTGTCCCTTGAAGGTCTGTTCATTGTTGTAAAGGGAATTCGAGCCTCAGTATATGCAGCTTCATCTTTAGCCAACCTCAATTCTGCTAACGGCTCGTTGGCATTATATCAGGCCGTGGGCTTACCAGGCGGCAAGGCCGCTGGCAAGTCCAAGGCATTACATCAGGTAGCCTGTCATGGTTAGGCTCGCTCCAAATACAACTGCTGCATGTCTATAGAAGTGGAATATACACAGAATAGGATACCAGTGCGAGCAACGACCACTTAAATGCTGAACAGAAGGATGAAGGGGGTTTGCAACCTCAGATAATCAGAGTGGACAAGTAGCCAGGCACCCGTATTCTTACCAGTTAGATGCAGCAGAGAAATACTAGTGCCTGGCATCTCCGCAGTCTTTATGTCGACGGTTGGATGACGAGACAAAGCTCACTACGTTGATCAACGGCGCAACCAGGTATTTAGCTTCGCTGCCAAGACGTTTTCTGCGGAGTATTTGGGATAGATACCGCTTATTTGCACATCTGGTACAGTGTAATATATCCTAGTCGAAACCAACAGGACGTACAGCCGACACCTCCCCTATTCAAAATTGAAACAGACGTGAGATCAGACATGATAAGTCAGTTGGGGATACAAAGGTCAGAGTCAGCTGGTGTTACACTTGTATACCGAGAGTCTATTGGCTTTGAGAATGCAGTTCTTCTTGTTGGATAGACAATGCCCTTTTCGTTTACCATCTTTTTCCTTGTGTGTCATCTTTCTCTTGTTTTTTTTTCTTTTTATGTCTGCGTGGCTGTGGCATTGCGTGTGAGGATGGTTCCGCGGTAAGCTAATACTACCGCATGTATATGGAAGTTCGAGCCGAAAGGTAAGCAGTCGTGACAATCAATTGACTCGAGACGTATCAAGACGCAAAACTACTCATACGGGTGATCAGCAAGCCGGTGGAGATCAAGCGAAAGAGGCAAACGAGGCATCAGGTAGACGCATAGGGCAAGACGAAACATAGCAGATCAGACAGGATAAGCCGTCTTCTAGACCCCGACTAGTTCTGTTTCGTTGTCCATTTTTATTCTTCGAGTTTCTTTCGTTTCTTTCTTTCTTTTCTTCTGGGCTATATTCTTCGTTTCTGCTTATTTGTCCGAGACTCGGACGATGGCTCCATTTCTGGCATCCTGTACCTCGAGCAAATGTAGACTGCCTCTCTGAACGCATCTCTCGTCTCACCTCTCATGTATTATTTTCTTGGCTACGCTGCCGTTGTCTTTGAATAGAGAACGTCCACTTATTAAGCACACGGTTTGCAACGCTGCCTGACCCACTACGGGTAATAACGCCGACCCCCGCCAATCAGTAGTTAGTCGCCCTTTCCTCCCTTCCCCAGGGACCTCCTTCCCCGTATTCGAGCTGCCCTAGGCTGAGCTGACCTGGCCCATGAGGGAAGGGGCGACTCAAGCGAAACTTGAAAGAAACAACAGCTAGGAAGTAAAGAAACGGAAGGAAGTACGAAGCTGCGCATGGTAGACACGTGTCGCCAGATATGACAGAGCAGCACACAAGTCCATATCATAGCATAGAAAGCGAGGCTGAGCAGGACAACGTAGAGCTTGTGTTTCCGAAAACTGTCACCGAGCGGTCGGCGGCAAGGGAATATGCAACGCGACGTAAGGCACGCTTTGACTCGAGTAAGGCGGGCATATTAGGTCTTTAAGAGAAGAAAAAAAAATAGAATAAAGAAAAGAAGAGAGAAAAGAAGAAGAAAAAGAAGAAGAAGAAGAGAAACAAAAAAGACAAGGAGATTATAAAGAAAGCATCGTAGTAAAAACAATAATGAGTATAAATAAATATATATAAAGGATAAGAATGGAATGTACCAGGGTGAGAAGTTATGGTTGCAAAGAGTAAGCAAAGACAGATAGAAAACAAAGGCTTGGCCTGGGCATCGCGCCGCAGGGCTTTTTCTTTTCTATTTCATTCTGAGCCATGCCGCGCCCTGAGTTCGACTGATCATTCCCAAAACAGTTTACCCTGTTTCTTTCTTATTTCTTCCGTCTCTCCTTATTTCAAAAGACGTGTTCCTCATTATTCTTTCACTTCTTCCTATCCATTTTTCATTCCACTTTTGGTCATCGTAACTCTTCGCCCAAACCTTAATTCAACGCCATCTGCGCCCTCTGCGCCATTTGCGCCAAATACGCCAAAGCACCAGGGCCTCTCTTCTACTCGTGTACTTTTACCATCCAGCTCCGATTCGTGTATGATAGATATGGATTACGGGCAGCTCATGTTTGACGAGCCGGAAGCCGGCGCCGAGACTCTTCCGCCTCCCGACTTTGACTTTTACGGCGCGTTTATGCAGCCGCAAAATGATATCATCGGCGGCGGTGTCATGACACACCCGTCGCACCAGCATCTACAGCAACAGCACCAACACCAGATCCACCACCAGCAACCGAGAACCGGACACCAAAACGCACCGACCGCCACCACTGCAACACCTAGCGCCACGGTCCCGTCCATAGTGACAGAAACCGGCCAGGAGCCGTTTGCGCATCATCAGTCGGCCTACCAGTTGTCATCGCATACAACTGGCAATACTGCTGGGATGCTTGGAGGCGGGGGCGGGGCCGCGGTGAATCTGCGAGACATGTCGAGCTCGGGCAGTTTGTCGCCACTTCCGCCATCGGTGGCCACATCCACCCAATTTATGCGCACTTTGTCCTCGTCGCCGGCCGATGCTTCCTCTCTCGGACACAACATCACACCTGGAAGCTTGGCAGTGACTACACCCAGCAGCACTGGCACGATACCGAGTAGTTCGCTTGTCCTGGCAAGCAATGGCAGCAGCACCAACAAGGGCAGAAACAGCGCTCTCGATAGCCATGCCAGCAGCGCTAGCAACAGGCGTCTTGAGCGCCGGGGGCACACAAAGTCACGGCGCGGCTGCTTCAACTGCAAGCGGCGGCGCATCAAGTGCCAGGAGACTAGGCCGGCTTGTGGACACTGCCAAAAGACAGGCCTACAGTGCGAGTATCCCATGGCGCCTTTGGTCAACCACCAGCCGCAACACCAAATTCCACTGTTCAGCATGCAAGACATGCGCTTCTTTCAGCACTTTTTAATGCACTGCAGCCCTCACCACCCTCTAGGCAATGAGTCTCTCTGGACGCACGAGATTCCTTGCCTCTCACACAATGTAGGTGTATCTTTTCAGCCTATTTGTGTACGTGCACTAACTTTCTCAGTATGACTACCTGATGCATGCTCTTCTGGGAATGGCTGCGTCGGACTTGATGCAGCAAGATTCCAGCCTCGTGACAGCGGCCATGGAGCACCGGCTCAAAGCAATCCGAGCCATCAAGCGTACTCTGGCAGCTGTCCCCAAGTGGCCAAATGCAGGCCAACAAGATCGCAGCAACTCGGGTTCTGTCTCGCCTCCGGCTAGCAGCGGAGAAAAGAGAAGCAACAGGCGCCGCCGCTCTGGCTCAAGCGAACAAGCCTCGCCCCAGCAGCAGTCGTGGGACACGAGTGGTAGCTCGAGTGCACCTGGGACGCCAATGTTTGAAGAGGGAAATGCCCTGATGGCGACGTGCTTTGCGCTGACGTTCCAGTCGGTAGCCCTCGACGATGGCATGGCCGAGTATATGACTTTTATCCGCGGCATTATTGTCGTCGCCATCCAGATGTACCTCAAGGGCGCACGCATCATGTTCCGCAATCTCCTCGGCAACGAAGAAACGGAACTGCTGCGCCCGGTGATCGAGCCCATGACAGCCATCGACCGCCAGTGGAGTGAAACAGCACTGGAAGCAGTCAAAAACCTGGCGCCCCTGTGTGTGGGTGACGAAATGGCGACAGAATACCATGCACTGGTTTTGCAGATGGCCGAGGCGCTTTTGGTCTCGCCAATGGAAGCGTACACGGCCATGACACGGCACTATGCATGGTGGATGCAACTGCCGCAGGAGCAGTTCCGGCAGGTGATTGACCTGGACAAGCAGGTGTTTGTGCTGCTAGCAACGCACTGGATTGCCCTGAAGCAGATCATGACGCGGATCACGTCCAAGTCAGACCAGGTTTCCATGGCAATGTCGGGCGTGTCTTCAGTCGATGGCGATACTAGCGAGCTGTCGTCGGTCAAGAGCAGAGACGCTCCCAGCAACAATGACGACGGCAGCATGGACCCAGGCATTATCCGCTGGCTCAAGCACCTTAACAAGCAAGTCGAGCCGGCGTACCGCGCGCATAATAAATGGCCAATGTGGGTTGAGACGGAGCTGGACAGTGACTTGAAAGTATTCTACCGGGAGTAGGACTGGCATTTTAATGAAACGGTCAACAGGTGACTGTGACCAGAAAACGAAATACGACGACACGGAACGATACCCCAAGGGCAATAAGTGACTGGACAAGAGCTCCGAGACAGCAAGTGATTAAAGAAAAGCTTTGAAATTTATATCTTCTTTGATTCCTTATATCGGGATTTCTTGTTTATTTTATTTTTCCGTGGGTGAACCTCGCCATGAGACTTCGCTTCTACATTGATACTGAGACAGCCTAAATCCGCCTTCCACGATACTTTATCCGTACGTAGCAGCAGACTGAAATATTGTGGTATGTTATTGAGATGCCGAAGAAGTTCTTAGTGACAGATTAAGACTCAAATAAAAAGGTTAAGGTTGAGGCTGTGATGCGCAGCTTCAGTAGTATTTGTCCGGCGTGAAATGTGCTTGGGTAGTATCAAGCGTACAAAACGCAACGGCTTGGAATATACATAATATGAGATGGCAGATAGAATCACAAGTGCAAGAAAACAACCGAAAATGATTAAGAAACAAGAATAACAATAAGAAAATCAACTGCTTACAAAGACTGACGTCGTGTCCGTCGCGCCTTCCATATGCCAGCACGGCTAGGTTGGTTCTTTCTCCGTCTTACTACCAAGTAAATGGGACCCACTTTCTCGAATGCGAAATACGATCATCCCATCTCACGGTCGACCAATCATGGGGTGATAATGCATATAAAGTGGACCACGTGGCAGTGCGGACAAGGCTGAGTGGGGTAGCGCTGTGTAATTCCCATTGAGGAAGTCGCCTGAGTTAAATAAGCGGGGCATTCTTGTAGGCTTGGGCACTTCGACTGACGGATGACACAAAACATCAAGCCCAAGCAGACGGAGCGCTACGTAATACCTAAAGAGGAAAGGTGAATATTGGCTGACACCCTGGTGCATCTTGTATCTATTTGGAAAAGGGCGTTGAGCATGGCTCTGGCAGAGAAGGCATCCGCCATCTGTATCTGTATATAAGAAGCCAGCAAATGCTCCTCTCGATTGCTAGCATCGCTTTAGATTCTGAATTACCACCACAGCATCACAACACACTTCAAGCTCTTCATAGTTCACAGCCAGAAACAGCCTTGTTATTCAATATCATATCAAACCATCTCGACCACTGAATTACCACTCACTACCCACACAATGCAAGCTTACGAGTTCTCGAGACAGCCCGTGGCGGCCCACACAGACACCAGCCCTCACACAGAGGAATGGAGCACATCTCGGTCTATGAACGGAACCACCAGTGCATTCTCACTGTTCCGTCGGCACCGAAGCAGAAGCCAGAATGGAGACAATGCCACGAGTGGTGCCAAGTACAGCTACGGTGATGGCCACGGCAGTACCACAGAAGACAGGGATGACGATGATAGCAGCAGCGTTGCGAGCGCTTCCTCTGCCGCCGCTGCATCTATCACAACCCAGACCACAAACACTACCGCTCAGACGGCGCCTCCAGCATACGATGCCTTGTATGCACCTGCCTCTGGTGCCGTCTCGTCGTCGTCACCAGACAAATTCCATCCCACGCTGCATCTCCAGATTGACGCTGTAGGACGCGGTGCATGTATGACGTCTGCCCTTTTTACCCCGGGGCAGGAAGCCACTTCTGTCTACGTCGTCGACGAACATGCGGCCGCGGCCTCGGCCGCAAATTCCACTCAGGGCAGCACTAGCCCTCAGACCTCATACTATAACTCGGCCCCTGCCTTTATCTCACTGCGCAAGTCGCGCGGCTCAAGCTCGTGCTCGCTGGTAGCTGGTGCTGGCTACTCTCTCCTGAGAGACAATGGCGTAGCTGGCGCCTCGCAACCCGACAACGCTGCCGCTGCCGGAGCGCTGCGCACTGTGAGCACGACTACGTATCGCTTTGGCCCCGGCCGTCCACCCCGGATCGATGTCGGAGGCGACTTGTCTGCTACCTCCTCGAGCGACACGCCTACTCCTTGGGACTCGTTTGAGGTGAAAAACAAAGCTATCTGGTCGCGCAGACAGCAGATCCAGACACGCCTAGGCACGTTTGAATGGCGGTACGCTAGCAGTTCCGAGCGCAAGGACCTGTCCAAGGAGCTTCTGTGGCAGGTCGGTGCCGGCAAGGAGGACAATGCCATGCTGACCGCCTTGGACAAGAAGGAGAAGAAGAGAAAGGAAAAGGAAGAGAAGGCAATGCGCAAGCATCACGATGTCAAAAGCCTGCTTGTTCTCGACCATATTACGCAAGTCTACGGATCGACAGATGCCGCTGGTCCGTCGTCATCGTCATCTGGTGGCCCGCGCGAGATTCGCCGACCTGTGGCTCGCTTTATCCGCAACGCAGAACTGCGGACGCCTGGAAGCTCACGCAACTCAGCCGGCAATGGTGGGCGTCTGCAGATTGACCTGCGGGAATGGGAGGCAGTTGAGAAGCTGGCCCTTGGCGAGAAGAAGCTGGCTTCCGATAGCATCAGCGATGACCATGACCGCGAGATGATGATCACCATGACGGTGTCATCGGCCCTCTGCATGCTCAAGAAAGAGATCGACCGTCGCCAGGGCCAGGAGGCTGCTGCCATCGCCTCTGCAGTGTCGTGATATGTTTGGAGATCTTGCGTAAGTCTTGTACGAGTGTTGTACAAGTATGTGTGGAACAGAATGCTATAAACGCTCGCATTGGTTTATTTCTTCTTTACAAGTTTTGTTATTATATACTACCTAGATAGATATCCTTTGGCAATGACTAAAACGGTTTGCAAAATTATAGTTCGTTCCTCGTGATCGTCTTTACTCGATAAATATTGCCCCATGTTTCTGGCCTTGGGATAGCACATTCACATCCAGATTGGGCTGTCGGCCAATCTCTTCGTCAGGGCGGCCAGCGGCATTGCCCTGTGCGTTTTCCTCCTCCTGCGCCTGCTCCAGTGCCCGTCTCAGCCGCTTCTGACTGCATCGTGCCGTGTAACCACACGCTCCGCGAGTCTCAAAGAGCGCGTCGCCAATGCATGACTGTCCGTAGATCTCAACCACGAGAACCCACGTAATGAGGCCCGTTGCAATCGACATGAGCTGCATCGATGTCAGCCCCTGAGCGGCTGGGAGAGCACAAAACACTGCCGCGACTGCGCACCGGTTGGCCAGACGTGCAGCCTTGGACAGGCGCGCTGTGGGCGCCGTCTTATGCTGGTGGCATAGCGCAATTGCCGTCAGCGCAAACAGCGATATGCCAAGACCCGTGCTGTAGTACAGCCGGAGACCCAGCGACACCGTCGGCGACGATCTTTCTTGATACATCTCAGTGAGCTGGTCCACCTCCGCGTTGGCGCAGTCAGTTGCGGCGACGAGGCGTGTCAGCGCTGCCGAGGACAGAATAAAGGACAGCGTAAAGATGAGATGCGCATACTGCCATATGTAGGACGACTCAGCACGCCAACGGATCGCATGCACGTGGATGTTGTACGCATCGATATCAAAGTAGATCCAGTTGAAGATAAACGCCTGGACGAGACCCAGCACGGCCTTGCCCAGGAACGCGTTCAGCCCATACCCGTGGGAGTTTTGGTAGAGCACACCGACGACAGAGTAGCCTAGCACGAGAGCAATAAAGGCGTTGGTGCGCTCCACCTTGTGCTCGATGTTGATGGCAGGGTAAAAGTCAAACAGGCTGTTCATCAGATAGCGCGCAAAGCGGTTCTTCTCCGAGTGACTCCGTGCGAATCGGAACAGACCGACGACCACGCTTCCACCAAAAAGATCGAATGCAAGCGCAACAAAAACGCACGCGAGCCGCACCGGCATAGAGAGATGGATGCTGGCAATCCACAGCGCAGCGCCAATGGTGATAATGGCGGTCTGGAAATACATGGTTCCCTGCACCAGAGGCACCAGCAGGCCCGTCACGAAACAGTAAAGAGCCATGAACAGGCGCGCCGTAACATAGTATGCCGCCAGAGCAGGGTATGTGTCTTTTAGGAAGCTCTCGCTCTCCTCTCCTGTGCTCTCGCCGCCACCTTCCTCTGCGCGGCGGTAAAGCAGAGAGCGCACGACCATCACCACAGCTTCGGTGGTCGTGGATGCCTCCTCCCCTGTGCCGCTCTCGGTCGACCCCTCGCTATGCGATGGCCAGCCATAGAATGCCTGTACCATGTTGGCGGTCACAGCGAGGAGGCATGCGTACAGGAACAAAATCTCCACGCGCTGGAGCACGTCGTTTGTCGAGAACCAGCTGACAAGCTGGGTCACGTCGCTCCAGATCTTCCAGCTCATACAGAACGTCACAACGAAACGCAGCAGTTCGAAGCCGTCGGCCGACTCGGCAGCATGGTCGCCGTTGATTGCAATAATGCCGACGTACAGCAGGTCGAAGAACAGCTCAAAGCTCTGGACGGATGTTTCTTCGCTGGCACGCCACAGAAGACCCTTGTGGAAGTACTGCTTGACAGTGGGCCGCTTGAACAGCTGCATCGTCGTGCCACTGCCCTGGTTGTGCCATTTGGGCATACCCCCATCGCCTTCACTGCTGTCTTCGTCGTCATCGTCATCGTCGATTCCCGATGCAATGCTGCCGCGCCTACTGTTGTTCGCAGTCGTCGCGCTGCTACCGTGGCCGGTACCGTGGCCGGCGCCGTGGCCTTCATTGCCACCAAAGGTGCGCAGTGTCGCGTCATACCCAAACTTGGAAAAGTTGTGGCCCAGGCTAGCAGAATGATCGGCCAGGTTCTCGAGCTCAGTTGATACGTGATGGAAATCGGCATTCACTCGATCCCACTCCGCAAGCAGTTCAGCGCCGTGCTTGGCCTTGAGCTTTTCGCGCAGTGTTTCATGGTGGTCGCGCGACTCTTGCAGGTACTGCTGGTGCTCAGGCGAGCCGTGCACTACTACTTCGATTTGTGGGCTGTCGTTCTCGCGCAGCACGCCGGCGTACTTGTCGCGCAGTGCTGCCGCGTCCTCTGGCAGTGCGACTAAAACGCGCCGTCCGCTGGGTGTGAGAAACTCTTGAGGTTTGCGCCGGCGGCCTGGTTTCTGGGAGTGTCGCCTGGGCCGATCGGCCTTGGTCCCTGGTGTGGTTGTACCAGATGCGGGAACGGAGCTCGAAGGAGCTGCAGCTGGAGTAGCAGCAGCCCCCGAGGTGGAAGCGCCGCCATTAACTGGTTGCACGTTGTTGCTCATCGTTTGGAGTACCGCGTTCGCGTATATTAGACGGGTAGAACGAGATGGTTGGGCTGACAGAGCCTAGGGAAGAGCTGGCAGGCTTTTGTGCGCCGAGGGCTGTCTGACTTAGTTGTCGCCGTTGTCGCGTTTTGTTGTCTTTCCGGATTCAAGCTTGTGTGATGTCGCTTTTATTGCTGGAATGTGCTGTGTTAGGCAAAACTGAGATAAAAGAATGCCTTCAGCGCCGCAGAACAGCGATAATGAAGTCACAGATGGACAAACAAAACGAGCCGCAAAGATGCGCCACAGACCTGGGGGAGCCGTGATTGTTTATATACTAGAACAAATCCCCGCTGTGTTTCCCCGAGTCTCACCAGCAATTATTGGTGCTGCGAGCTGAAGCTTCCCAAGAGACGCGCCAAGCCGCACTAAGTCGGTTATCGCCCTCTCATCTGACGGGAGTCGCTGCTTGTCGGAGAAGCTTGTTCGCTCGCCAAAGATGTAAAAAGCCATCTGTAATAAATGCGTGACTGGAGTATTTAGTAAGCTTTTCCCACGGTACAGCGCTGCAGATCGTGCTCTGCCAGCGCGCGAGTGGCGTTTGGTTGGTACACGTTCTTTCAGCCGCGGCGCAAGTGGCCATGTCTGAGCTTCTTCAATCCTCTTATTAAGCGTTATAAATCGTTAGGAATCGTTCAAGCCAAGCCGGCGATTATAAGCGATAACCCTGCTGGTGCAGTACTTCTGACCAAACCAACGCCGCTAAGCAAAGGTGAGGTTCGTAACGAGAATGAAGAGAAGGCTTGATAAGCATTTTCAATACGAAATCGCCAAGAGAAGAGAAGCAAACAAACAGTGAGAGAGAAGCAGCCACAAGTTTCATGAACGTGCTGGAATGCGTAGTCGTTATATAGTAGATAAAAATACCATTTCTCTGCGCTGTAGTGATGTTTGAACTTGGGTATCGCCCAAATGGATAAAGATAAAGTAGAGTGAAAGCTGAGAGATGAAGACAAAAAAAATGAGAGAAACCCTTTATCAAACCAATGCGCCAATGAGCTGCTTTTCGCCTGCCTCTTCGGACTGATGAACCATTTGATATAACGCCAATGTCGTCCATGCCTTGAGACGGAACTAGAAGAGGACAAAAAACAAAACAGAACCCAACCCTTTGAAACTTGACAATGGTAAACATATATGGAAAAAGAATGACAGGCATATTATAAGGCTGCAGAGCTGATGCCAAAAGAAAAGAAAACAAAAAATACAGAATTATTTGAACGTGCGCCGCCGGTGTATCGTCGCTGTTTTGTGCCGCCGTGTGCTGGTCGGTTGGTCATGAAGGAGAGAGAAAGCAAAACAAAACAAATATAAAAAATGGTAGTACAGTTGATGCAAAAGATCAACCCGACACAACGAGCGAGTAGCTCATAGCGGCGGTCTTGAGGGACGCGCTCCTGTGATAGCTCAGTTGTTGCGGTCTTGTGTCTTCTGCGGCTTGTAATCGCGCACTTCGTCGAACCAGCCTTGTGGCTCGTTGTACCGGTAGGCATGGAACTCGATACCATATGGCTTGGGGTGAATAGCGAAAAGCATCCCCAAAGGAACATCTAGCTCAGCAATGTCGTTGCGCGTGAGGTCCATGAAGTAGGCCATCAACACGCGGCACACTGACCGATGGCTGATGATCAAAACATGGTCGTTAACGCGCTCGACTTCGCGCACCATGTCGCGCAGCCGGTTGATGACTTGCAAGTAACCCTCACCCCCAACGCCGGGATAGATGTACTGCAGCTTGTCATGTTGGCGCTTGTCGTACTCGCCAGGGTGCTTCAGCGCGATCTCGTCGTATGTCATGCCCTCAAAGGTACCGGCGTTGAGCTCGTTGAGCAGCTCCCAGGCCTTGACATCGTAGTCATCATCGGCCTCGAAATATTCGGCCGTCTCGACTGAACGCTTGAGCATCGATGTCCAGACGCAAAAGTTCTTCTCGTCGAGATCCTGGTTGAATTCGGGGTATGGGGGCGTGTGGTCACCGGGCTGTGGAGGGAAAGATGCCCGGGCGAGCTTGGTCTCCTGCTCCACGAGCCACTCATTCCGCTTCGCTGTTATGAAATTGTAAAGAGCCATGCCATAGTAGTGACCGCGCTCAGTCAAGTCCGAGTCACCACCAAGCTTTCCGGCGACATTATCCAAGCTCTGGCCATGTCTTGTGATCCAGATCTGTCTCGGAGAAAGATTGAAGGTTGTCAGGTAAGAGGCGATACCGCTGGACAGGAAACCCTTGAGGCGATGGTGGATGACTTTGCGGCCGACATCAACAATCTGGATGTACTGTAAATCGCGCTTCTCCTCGTACTCGCCGAGGGGTTCGTATGCGCTTTCATAGGCCTTGACACGGGCCTTGAAGTCCTTGAGGGACTTTACGGGATCCTTGTTCTTGTAGTCAGGGCCGGAGAGCTTGAGGCGCATGTTGGCTTCCAGAAGCTGTGGTAAATGTTAGTACTGTAAATATGCTATTTGCCATTTTGGGTTTTTTGGGTTATAGTGTGCTATCAACACTCACATTCTGGTCGTTGCAGATGCTCTCAATGAACAAGATGTTGAGCTTTGGCTCCCGCTCCTTGATGCGGTCTACCAGGAGCTGTCTCCGGTGGATCGTGCTGTTCGTAGCATCCAGAATACCAACTGCGCCATTCTTAAGGAGAAGGTAGTCGATTAGCTCGTCGAGGGTATCTAGCGCAACCTGTTCTCGAATCTTGGATGCTGTAGCATTTTGGGGATCGAAGAACTTGGCCGACTGGTCCAGCAGCTCGGGGTCATGATCGTGGTCGTATACGTCGGTGCCGTTCAGGTCGAGTCTCGTTGGCTCCTCGATCCGATTGTGCGACGCGCCGTTCAGCAAAATAGAAGCGACCTCCTTTGCATGTGTGTTCTGCAGCTTTCCGTTCAGCTCGGGAGTTGATGGCTGGTGTGCATTCTTCGGCTTGTCTTGTGCTGCGCTTTCCGGCGAATCGGTCGGGCCTACTCCAGCTGCAATGCGCCTCCGGTTGCCGACGTTGAAAATCCGAGTATTGTGTTGCTGCCATGAAAGGTAGCGCTGGATCTTCTTGGTGATGTACGATTTGCCACGCGCTGGCAGGCCGACCATGATGATGACGAGCTTCGCAGCCACGTCGCGGTCAGGGATTCTGCCATCAGGAGAGACCTTGGACCTGGTCATGCCTGGGATGTTCAGCGACGTTGCATGTGGCCGGACTCTGGGCGTATGATTGCCCGAGTTTTGTCTCAGTGGTGGTCTATGACGCAACTAATCAGTATATATAGGCATTATTGGCATGTTTGTCTAATAATGCTCGCCGCACTATTCACCAAACAAGCGAATGAGGTTGCGGGAAAGAAAAACGAGGCTCTTCCACTTACAGTCTTGGCGACCCAGGCGCAGTAGAGGCATTGCTTCTAGCATAGGGTGATTCGTAGTGTGGGATGTTTGGTCGCGAGGTGGGAGGCTCCATATAACCATTTGCAGCGCTGGTGGGGGGTAGCATATCGAAAGGGCCAACGTTGAGTGACCTCAGTGCGTTTACGAGAGAGCTCTGCGTTGGGAGGGAAGGGTGGCCATCATGCCCTGGCTGCGATAGCAGAGGTGGCTTGTCGCTTTGAGGTAGTTTGGGTGACGATGAGGTTGACGATGGCGAATTTGCGGTAGCGGAGACAAGATGGGTGCTCATGACGAGCTTTGCGAGCTGCGACTGTTGTGTCTGTTTTTTGCAAATATGGTCTGGAGTGTCGGGGCGGATAATAAAAATAGAGCCAGTGAGTTAGCAAGCTGATAGTTGGAGGGTGCGGGAAGCTGGAGTAGCTAAAGCTGCAGGTGCAGGCGCAAGCGGGAGGACGGTATGTCAAGTGACACTGATGAACAGTAGATAGATGTGTGTAGTGTAGTTGCAGCAACAGTTGTATGGTAGATGTGATGATTAGGGAAGAGATATAAGTTGATGTGTTGAGAGATGGTGATGGAAAATGATTGAAGAGCTGAGTTTAATGGAAAAAGGAATAGATGAAAAACCTTTGGAGAGCAAGAAGAGTGAAAGGCAGAAAAATAGAGAGACAGGAGGCGAAGACAGGAGGCAAAAAGTTTGGCAGAGGTGTCGGGCCTTTAAGAACACAGATAGCCAGGAACACACAATGCAGAAAAAACGGGCGCGACGGGGCTTGGGGAGTGGGATGGCCTGTCTGTGGTTGTGGGATAGCTTGGTTAGTACGGCTTACCTGTGTTAGTCTGGCCCGCCTGGTCAGTGACATAAGGAGCTGGAAAGGACGTGGCCGCCATGGGAGGGGTGTTGGCAATTCCCCGTGAAAGACAGCGCGGCAGGGGGATGGATTTGTGTGCCGGGATGTAGACTGTGTCGCAAACTGTGTCACAAACTGTGTCGCGCAGCAGGGAGCGACAGCCAAGGCTGAGTCACAGCCGGCAGTGGACAGAAGAGGCGGCGGAGTCGTTTGGCAGACTGCCGTCCACGACAGTCAATGTAGGACTTTGATTTGATATTGAATTCGTATTCTCTGAATCCCAACCCGGACCAAACAGTACGCGTGTACGAGTCTGACGGGGGCAGAGTGCAAGTCAGCCGCCGTGGCGGCCGGGGGAAGCGTGGGCCCTAGAGTCGTTGTGGTTGAAAGCTGGCGGTCGGCGTTTCTGGCGGAGTTTCTAGTTCGCTCTTGGTGGCTGCTGTTCTATTTGGCCGGTTCTTTATTTCCCTGGTGTGGTCGATGCTGCGTGTGTGGTGTGCCTGGATTAGCGACGCATTTAGCCTGGGCTGGGTCGCCGTTTAAGTGGCCGCAGTTACAGCGACGGTGGGAGTTCTGGGCGTGCAGGGCCCGGTGGACGCTATGCGACAGGCGAGCAACTCAGGCGATGGCAAGATGGGCACGATCCTGTCGACTTGGAGGGTGGTCGCGGTGTGGGTGGGGAGGAAGTGGTGAAAGACGAGACGGCGCGCTGTGGCAGTGGAGTCCGATCCAAGCAGGCGGCGGAAGCACTGGATGTCACAGCCAGTGGGGGCAGGCAGTTTCTAAGGATGCTGAGTGCGGCCTGTGGGTGTATGTATTAGCAATAGGTATTGGTGGTGGCAATGGTAGCGCCCATTTGCGCTGGCGGTTCGATAGGGCGAAGTCGAGGCGTGTCAAGGAAATGAGAGGAGGAAGAGAGAGGGCCAAGATGAGGTTAAAACATGAGATAAGTAGGGAGATAGGAGGGATGATGGAGTGGAAAGTGGAAAGAGGAAAGACGAGGAGGAGGAGAGTAGGGGGTGGAAAGAGCGGAGGAAAAGAAGGGGGAGGTCGAAAATGGAATGATGGAAACTGGGGAAGGTGAGTAGGACTTGACAAGGAGTGAATGGACAAAAGAGGCAGCGACGGACTGGGAGCAGGCACCGTAATAGGAAAGAACAAAACGGTTGAGGTTGAGTGAAGGAAGGAGGGTCGGCGCAAGCCAAGGCGTGCCTTCCGTTTTATTTGTTTTGGTTCGTTTGCGGTGCCCGTTGACCTGGGGCGCGGTATGCAACAGGACTTATAGTGTGAGAGCGTCGATGTAGAGACTGACGGGTCGCTGATATGCGTATTATTCGCGTGCTGGTTTCGTCGGGGCAAGAAGGTGAGGCAGTGAGGCCGTGAGGCAGTGAGGCCACGAGGTGGTGCTTGATGGAGGCTGAGAGATGGTGCAGTCGGTCTGCGGCAAGGAATTAAAGTCCGTGACGGCAACTGCGACCAGTCGCTCTTTCTCTGGTTGTTATTTGTCTCTTTCCCTCGTGCCAGAGGTTACGTGTATGCTCCGGCTGTATCGCGGGATGCTCTTTCCGTATGGGGTTTTGTTGGGGCAAGGGGGTTCGGTGTTCGTTGATGTGGCAGGAGCTACGTAGCACGGGTCGATAGCCGATCTCCAGGACTCGAGTCGGCGTCAGGATGCGCAGTCTGGCGAGAATGGTGCGGTGCTTGAAACGTGGAAGGTGCGAGGCAGAGTGTGCAGATCTAGAGTTGCAAAAGAGGAAGGGACGATCGAGGTTGGTGTTGGCCGTGAGAGGCACGAGGCATACAGATGCAGCGTTGATATTGTAAGATACTGGCAGATTAAAGAAAGACGAGATGTAAACGCGGTAGAGACCAAAAAGAAGGGCAAGCACAGTAAAGTAAAAAAGCACACATAAACTAAAACCTAGGGATTGATCCATTTACTGGGCTACCGGGCCCCTTCACCTTGGTGGTATTAAGATAACATAAGATGCATTTGAGCCTCTCTCACCTTTGCTGTGAGAGACGGCCCTGGGTGCCGCGAACGGCGGTCCTCTTTGAGGAAGGCGCGACCAATACAGTTCTGCAAAAATAGATATTATATTTGTCAATAATACCGCCGTTGATTATTCGACTCGCTTATATCCCTGGGTCGCAGCTTCCCCGCTGCAATCTACAAGTACAGCTGCAGCATCTTACTGTGCATCTTATTCTTCGAAACTGATAATATCTGTATTTACACACACAACCCTATTCTCATCGGGGCAGGAGCGCTCTTTCCTTCATGGTCCGGGGGTGTTGCGTCTCCTGCGCTGTGGTGCAGAGCATAAGATGCGGAGAATTGGAGAATTAAAAGTCGATTAATATTGAATATATTTTACTTGGTTTAAAAATTTGCACTCATACGTTATTAGTACATTGTAGAACAGTGGCGGGAGGCGAGCACCTCCAACGGGTCAATGTCCTCCGTGGTAGAAATTTTAAGGACCTGCGAAAGTCGGAGCACATTTTGCGCGTTGGGAGGGTAAAAGTACGCTAATGTGAGAGACATTCGGAGCGCGCTAAGACAAATATCAAGAAAAAATATTGTATTATGTGCGCCGTAGAAATCCCGTGGAAGCACCAAAGAAAGGAGGCTAAACGGGAACGGCAAGAGACAAAAGGCAACAAGCAAGAGCGAAGGGTGTATAAAATAAGATACGTACTCGTGGAAGCTGCGGGAAAGCGAGGGAACGGTTGCATTCTGGGAAAGAGCGACTGTATATCGGCCGTAAATAACGGCGAGGGTAATTGCCGCTTTTGGGGGAATCGTGGATCGCCGTGGGCGAGATGAGGGGCAGCACAGAGGAAGCGAGGTAGGAGCAGCACAGATAGGAAAGAGAGGGGGGAAAGAGAGAGCGAGCGCGCATTGCACACACAGCCAAGGCAAAAACTGCCAATACAGGAAGGAACACAGGCAGGCTCGGCCAAGTAGAAGATGGCAATGGGAATGGAACGAGTCGAGTCGCGACTGCCATATTCAGCATTACGTAGCGGGACAACCAAGCAGCAAAAGCGAACAACTACGTCAGTGGGCATGTGGCCAGACCAGATACGGCGTATTATCTCCCATCGTTACAAGCGAATGGAGGATGAGCCTCTATCTTCCCCTGGCGGCCTGGATATGCAAAGGGGGAGTATCTTTGACTGCCTGCAGGCTTGTTAGCGCCTTCCTGGGTGTGGCACGGAGTTTTACTCGGGGCAAGTGTAGCGAGGCCCCGAAGGCCAAGCAGGCGAGGCAGGACTATTATGAGACATACCCACACAGTGGCATTTCCTAATAGGGAAGCGACTTTATTATTAGTCGATTCTAGCACCCTACTCGATATCTCCAACGACGGCTTTGGCGGCATCTTGTGCATCGAGTGCATCAATATCACGCTACAGAACTTTCACAGACGTAGTCATGGGAATAAGCAAGATGAGATATTTGAGTAAGAGGAGGTCAGCTATCTGGTCGGATCTCCGTAAAAGTGATAAAGCGAGAAACAAGCTCAAGCCATGTGTGGGTGGGCTACGACAGTCGGACATCCAGCAGAGGAGAGACAGTCGCAATATTGGAGAGACGAGTCCTGGTGTTTTATTGTAAGATAGTATCGATATCCTTCTTGGATGGGAATTGATCCCTAAAAACATAATAAGGCGCAGAAGAGAGATGCGTCTAGGATACGGTGTATTGCGACGCTGTGCGATCGTAGCCTTGGCTTCTCCCGCTCTCCCCTCGCCGTCTCCTCACTTTGGCTGGTCCTCCCCCCTCTTCCACGGCACAATATCACCCATCCCCCACGCCGGGCCAACGACAAGTCTAAGCTATTATGGTGCTCAGCATGCAATGCTACAGCACAGATGGTGCTCTGCGATTGGTTCGTCATAGCTCTGCTCGGCGAGCTGAGGGCCGGCCTCGCGGAAGACCACCGTCATCGGACAGAATGCGGCCGGGACATGGCGATGATAAATAATGAGTACGATATCCTAAAATCATGCTAGTCAGAGCAGTAGGACGCATAAATTATCGCCCGGGTGGAATTGCTACGAACACAATGGTTGTAAGAATCAAATATTATCAAAAGTATGGAAGGCAGTGAGGTCAGAGTGTACACCCTCTCCTCTTTCTCCTCACCAGCATGCCCCCACGCCGTCATGTTGTTAAGAGATTCTTATGTTGGTATGTCAGATAACTTGAGAGTTCACATTGTATCTTATTATCTGTTCTGGTTGCCGCCTTGACTTCTGGAACAATATGCCAATGCCAAGCGCTCTGCAACACATTGCGGCAGTAGCCCCATAGCAAATCTCACAAGGCGGGACAAGATGTGCACTACCATGAGACGTATCATTATGCTCTCCGTGCTCGTTCTGAACATAATATGCGCCATGGCTAGAGGCTGTAACTCAGCAAGTGATACGGTGTAATACGGCGCATTGCTTGGCAGTATGCTATGGGGAACACAAGATACACCCGAACGCATAAGAAGTGAAACAGAATGCCGTCTGTGGATGACGGACTGCACGGTAAAATAGTGCTATTCTTAGGCAGACTCTAAGCCCTGCCAGATCGCCGTCGACAGTTCTTAAGCGGAAAAAGGGATCAAGTCCTATATTGGTAGAGTTCCACAGACAAATGAGATAGGATATCTTACAACAGGTCTCACTCCTCCATAAAGGGGAAACAGAAAAATGAAAACCAACAAAGATAACGAGATCTAACTCCGTACGCGCATGCAACTGATAACAGAACAAAGATGGTAGGTGTCTTTGATGAGAGGTGCGGGTGGATGTGCTGTCATAGCATCCAAGAGATACTCCATAGTTGCGGTCTGTCCGTGGGCTCTTCTCAGCTTGCAGCGTCGCCGAACGTGGGCATTCGGACGTCATCCATAGGCTTGTGTAGTTCCCTTCGCGGAGCTATATTTACCGCACTTGCCGATAGTGATAGCGTGACAACCGTAAAAAGGCACTTATTTCAGGGCCGGTATGTTATTAATTATTAGACTTTGATTTTCAGGCTAAAATGGCCTGCCTCTATGGCAAATCAAGTGTTTACTTTCTTCTCTCGCGTGTAGTGAGTGATACAGAAAGAAGGAAAATAATAAGTAAACATCGTCGGCGCTCAAAATGCTAAAATGAAAGAAGAAGAAAATGTGCCAAGTCCGTGTGGTATTATGTCTTACCATAATAGTCTCACGGTATGTAAATCGGTCAACCCGATAAGCATTGTGTCCGATGAACAAGAGCAGCACAAAAGACGGCAGTCTTTGGAATTGAACAAATGGAGCTTGCCCTCTGACTCAAATCCGCAGCTCGCCTCCTTTCCGTAGATCGTTCTTGGCACGATGACAGGAAAGGGACGTCCAAAGCCAAGTGATACGTTCCAGGATCGTTGTGCCAATCTTGTTCTAACTGGCTACGTGCGTCGTAATATATGCTGCGTGCTGAGATACGAATTATTGTTTCAATAAGTACGTACCTCTTGAAGGCTGAATGGCTGCTGGTGCTGGAGATCGGCCCAGAGATCTCCAGTCGAGCAAGACGCCAAGAAGAGCAGTGCAACAGAAACAAAAAAAGAAGTCATATCAGGAGAAGATAAGATATCAGACCGACGGGCCGCATATAGGCAGAAGTTGTATCTCACAGGACATACAAGACAGACCGTCTTGGCCAAGACGGGGGCTCAGTCCGGATGTCTCTCTTTGCATCTGTTCTGGAAGTTTATTTGTTCCTTTTGACTCTCCGCCGGGATTCGCATCCTAATGTTGATACTGGTCGGATTTCGCCTCGCCCGGACGCCAAGAAAGCAAGAAAGAAAGAAAGACCGCGTACTCCCTCCTTCGCCCTGGTGATAAGGATCATCGGGGAGGGTGAGTAGGATGCAGTGTGCATCAAACTGTACAAGTTAATCTTGCTGATTGGGGTTTATTCTGCTTGGTAGTTTGCCACCGCGTTGAGACTCATCTTACTGGTAGAAGCCCAAACGTCAACGATCTGGGAACTTTCTGTAAGATGTATTCACTGCACCATCCAAGTGATACCTAGTAACCCTCAGTATCGGATTGAAGAGAGCAATGTAACGATGTTGTAAATCTCAAGTCGGCCGTTGTCTGCCTCGCCATGTCGCACTGTGTAGCAAGTTGCAAATGAAGAATCCGCGCCTAGGCTACCAGATACATACAAGCAGAACAGGCAGTACCGATGTCACCTCCTTTCATGTTGACAACCCCGGCCCGATACATAGTGTTGCTCAGCCTGCTTCGCAGCCTCGTCTGCGTACGTCGTCGTAGTTATACGCTAAGAATGCTCACCAGCCTGGTCATTCTCATAGCGTGGGCTTTCGAGCATCATCGTAGGCGTCTATCAGCGTCAAACGGCTATCCGAAAGGACGACATCCTTTTTATTTAATTTGGATTTTACGGACGCTTCACTCGTGTGTTGTCGATTTTGCTGCCTGTGATCATTGTAGTGCTTGCTGAGGTAATAGCTATTCTCATATAGTAGCGAGTTGCTAAGACGTGATTGGCCCATTTAAAATTTTCGAGATTCACAAAGCTACACAAGGTGAAAAAGTCGACAAGAGAGTACGTCGTATGAGAGTGTACGATAATCCGCGCCTTCCATCTTTGTTTCTCTGCCGACCTGCACCTTCCATTTTTGACACCAAACGACCAGTCCAGACTGCACGGTCGCTCCTTCCCTAATTAACTATTCATCGGCAAAAGCGCGTCTCTGCCCCAGGAGCGATAGCCACGACGCCGCACCTTCTCAGACCAGAACTCACTTCGCACCTTCTGCCTCACGCCTTTGCGACCACCCGAGCTCCCAACAAGGAAAGAGTGTTCCCTGTGACACCTCCCTCTTTCCTTTTCCGATCTACCAGCCTCTCTTTCCCTCATTGCCAGGAGCATCGTCGCCACACCAAAGGTCAACCGTGCTCTTCGCTCCTTCTCTCTTCGCCCACTTCTGCCTGAAAGAATCCAAATGCTCCGCCAAGAGGCAACCGCCATGTTCAAGATCTAGGAATTCTTTCTCGCGGACCCCTTTCTCCTTCTCATAAAACCACGCGCTTGGCCCCTGCTTCTACGCCGACCACCGTGACGGCTGCCGTTCTCACAGTCTGGGACCGTTTGTCCTCCTCCGCCCATTTCCCACTGCGCTCCTTCTCTCTCGGTACTTCTTTGCTTCTCAAGTCACTTTAATTGTGTGCGGTAGTTGTTGTTGTTCCTTCTGTGTGAATGCTGGCCAACCAGAAGACCGAAACTCAGGGGGGGCGAGGTGACGGCACACATAAACAAAGTGACGGAGAAGACAAGAAACGGAAGCGCGAGACAAGAGTGCAAGAAGACGGCAAGCAAGAGAAACCGAGTCTGAGCTTCACCACCAAAAAGACAAAGAGTCAAGATACGTCTGTGTCGGCTCAGCAGACACGAGTCACTGAACAAAGCAACCAGCTGGCAACGCGGGCCAGCGTTTTTGCAGATACCACAAAGAAATACGAACTGTCCAAGATGGCGAGTCTCGCGAATGTGGCACGAGTTATTGAGGGCCAGGAGCCCGTCACTAAGAGCCTCGTTCCGGAGCACATTGAGCCAGGCGTGCTGATCCCGCTCAAGACGACCCTTGAGCTGCGGGATGACCATCGATGCGGCCACATGCTGATCACCCGGTCCCCGATCCGTTCGACTAGTGCAGTCATCAAGTGAGTTGGAATCTGCAGCCCCCAAAGGAAGATTCCCGTCTAACAGAGTAGCCTGCTTCGCGACATGCTGCCTGAGGAGATTGTTAAGGGCATGCCTCATCTGCGGCGGTGCGCGAAGCCTGCCGACCTTCCGGCGCACCTCAAGACGCAGTTTATGAACGAAACGGCGCAGACCAAACAGATCCACACGGGCAAGTCCAACTGGGTGTATGTGATGCTGGGCCTCGAGGCCACGCTCTCGCACAAGGAAATGAGCGAGGCGCTGTCCAAGCTCGAAGGCTTTGAGGACGGCGTCTTTCTTGCCTCGATCCCCGTCCCGCTGCTTGCACCGACATCACAGATCCAGGCGGCACTCTGGACGAGCCAGTTTTGGCCGACCATGTACCGCAAGAACAACCCGCTGGGACCCCACCCTAGCATGGTGAATCGAGCCACCGACGAAATTGCCGACGACGCGCCGATCTGGATGTCGCTGGCTCACGACATGGCTGTCAAGTCCAAGGAGTCTGGCAATGGCGAGGCCATGGGCGCTTGTATCGTCTACCGTGGCGAGGATGGGCCGAGACTAGTGGCTGTGGCCGGCGATGCGCGCTGGCGCCACCAGCCCAAGTCCTCCAAGTCTGGCAACCCAATGGCACATGCGGTGCTGCGTGCTGTCAGTATGGTGGCACAGAAGCTCGTCCGCGCCGAGAAGAGGGGCCAGCGGAAGCGTAGCGTTAGCAGCTTTGCCAGCGTCAACAGCGAGAATGAGCGTCCGGGCAGCTCCGGGAATGCCCCGACGATACCTAGCACCGACGGCAAATTAGGCGATGGCAACAAGGTTGCTATCGCAACAACAGGGGAAGCCGAAGACGGCGCTGCAAGCACCGATGGTCAGGATGAAGCGATATGTCAGGTGCATAACGAAGTCCAGGACCGGGTGCGTGACCGGCTGAGCCAGAACCGGGATCGGGGCCACGCCGGGCACCGCCAGCGGCTTGCGTTTGAAGTGTTCCAGGACAAGCCGCTTATGGAGGAGGAGGAGCGAATCTTTATGGAGGAACACCCGACCCCCGATGGCTACCTCTGCCACGGCCTCGAGCTTTACGTCACCCACGAACCGTGCGCGATGTGTTCGATGGCGATTTTGCACTCTCGTATGGGCAAAGTAATCTTCGCCAACCGCATGCCGCTGACCGGTGGGCTGAGTGCCGAGGACCGCGTTTTGGTGCCGGCATCTTCAGGCGATATGCCAAACACTGCGCCGGACCCGCTGAAAGACATTCCGAGCGGCGAGGGTATCCACGGCCTGGGCCTGTTCTGGCGCCGCGAACTCAACTGGAGCATGCTGGCGTGGGAGTGGGAGGCACACTGCTCATGCAAGCCTTTGGAGATGGATCCTACAACCCATGCATAACAGTATGGCCTCTCGTCTCTACGTGTTTTTGTTGCCCGGCTTTCCCGTCATTTTATTCTTGTCCGTTTTCTGTTCCTCTTTTTCTTTGTTTATGTTTTCCCGTTGCTCTTTTCCGCCGTCTTGTTTTCATGCGTTATCTGGAGGCGGTATTTTTGTTACTCTTCGCCGGCATAGCATCAAAGGTTAAATAGGGAGGGCACGGTGTGTGGCCCAAGGCCCATTATGAGGTCGGCGTTTGTGGGCGATGGCATTGCGTGTTGATCGTTGACGAGCACTTGGTCGACAGGGACATGTGCTGGGTTTCAAGATCCTCTATGAGGTCTTTGAGCCCAGGCTGTGTGCAGTCTGAAACTCTGCGCCGACTAGATAGGCTATTGTTAATGAAAGCACATGTGAATCACCATCGGATGCGGCCGAGAGAAAGAGCTGAGGTCTTTGATGCTCGAAGCAATCACGTGTATCATGTATGAAGTGAGGCGTGTGCTTGGTGTGAACAGCAGTCAACTGCAGTTGCAGTGTACGTGAGCATTCAGCCGTGGCGAGTTGTGTTTTCTGTCGGGATTCTTTTACTTTCTCTTATCACCACTTTCTTTCGGTTTGTGCTATGATTGTTCTATTTGTTCTTTTTCTTTTATTCTGTAAGTATAGTTATTTCTTAGTACATTCTTTCTGCTACTCATATCTAATGTCTAGTGTATTTTACTGAAATTCCATCTGTTTTCTTGCTTTATTTTTGATACGTACAAGTATAAGCTGTGTTTACTGTTTATTGTGTTTTTGCTTGTCTATTGTGCTCTATTGCTTGTCATCATGTATTTGTATAGCAGCTGCAGTTGAGTTAGCCTCCTTTTTCCTCTTCAGATACACCCACTAGAATACGAGTATATTCCAATACTACATACGAAACCCAGCCCTACTACAAGCCTTTGTCTTGTTGACTGCATTCATCCTTTAGTAACCTCACGAGTTTCTTATCCCATTCGTGCTGTTTCCATCCCGTTCCTACTATTCTACCCAGTTCCTATGTCTACCCTGTGCTTGTGTTCTTGTTATTTATCTCCCGTTGCTATATTTCTGTCCCATTGCTGTTTTAGTTGTCTCTATTCTCTCTTCTTCTATAATGTGCATAGCGCCTGGGCCAACAGCCCTCTTTTTCGTCCTGCCCCCCCCCTCTTCCTCCCTACATCCTCATCCACATCGTTTCCTTGTCTTCGTTCCCGAATTAGCACCCCCCCCTACTTTCACATACCCCCTCTTCTTCCCTCCTCTTCACATTTATTTATCTCTTCTGGCGACTCTCTCCACCCTCCCCCCTTCCCCCTCCCCTTGGCCCTTCTCCTCTTCATCGTCCACTCGCTCCCCCCTCCTCAGCTCCCCAGCTTCTTCTCACTTCCTACTTTCTCCCTCTTTATCATATCTTGGCCTCTCTCCTCCTCTCCTCTCTCCTCTCTCCTCTCTCCTTTCTCTATTTTCTCCTCTCTTTCTCCTTACTCCTCCTCTCTCCTGTCTCCTCTCTTGTCTCATCTCATTCCCGTAAAAAAAGACAGCAACGTTCACATATTCTTCTCAGACTCCCATTGCTCTTTCTCATAATCTATCTTGCATTGCATAACTCTACTCTATTTGAATTTATTTAATCTCTAGTGGGCTTCATTCACGTATTTCATTACGACGGTGGCTCACAGAAGCGACGCCAAGGCTAGCAAGGCCCCAGCTTTTCTTCCTATTCTACCTTTCCCTTCCACTACGCACGCAGCTTTACGCGTAGCCCCAGACCGTTCACAACGGCTGCCAAAAAAGAGCCACTGTATTACTCAGCCAGCACCTGCACTGAACCCCGAGCCAACGACAGTTCCACCATCTTTTCATGATCGCTTTTCTCTGCATTCCAGCACCACGACACCGACGACACAACGACAACGACGTTACGCCGACGACTACGGCCAAGACTGAAGAGTGTGCGGCTCCTCAGTTCTGTCCTGGAGCCCAAGGGGATTATTACTTCTAGAGCAACGCCGACTCCCAACGACCCCGGCGTCAGCCCTCATCTCCTCTTCTTCCCATTCGCCTTGATCTTCGCGGCCACTACGAGCAATCACGACAGCCAGGCTCATACGCTTTGCATACCTGGTTCCCGGTACTCGACACGCCTCCTCTCCTTTGACCGAGAATAGCTGCAACAATACTAGCCACGACACCTTCCCTGCTTGCAGCGATTTTTCGCCGCGGCAGACGAGCTGCTTTTCGGGGGCTACCCGCCTCGAACCTCTCTCTCTCCTTGTCCTCTTCAGTCTCAACCCTTGCCCTGAGAATACCTCTTGCCACACGCAACGGCGCACCCAAGATAACCACAAATCCCGCCAACGCGTTCCCATCCAGCTCTCGCCTCTACTCCTCCCCTTCCAACTCCCCGGCTACCTCCTCGACTCCAATCCCAGTTCCCGTATACGCCATGCCTACCACTACGACAACTACGACGACCTCTCGCAAGAGAAAGGTGGACGACAAGAATGTGCAAAAATACTATGCTGTCCGTGCTGGTGTGCGGCCCGGCATTTACCTGACCTGGAACGAATGCCAGGCCCAGATTGCTGGCTTCAAAGGCGCCCAATGTGAGCCCGGTCTTATTTCTTCTCTTCTGTTTTGCAGTTTCTTTACGTCTTCTCTGCTGCCCATGGCCTAATCAACACTAACACATATAGACAAAAGCTTTATTACTCGAGAACAAGCTGCAGCATTTGTCGCTGGTCAGAACCCCGAAGGCGGTGCAAAGGACAAGGGCGACCCTCGCTTCTACGCCGTGGCTGTTGGCAACGCACCCGGCATCTACACAGACTGGGCAGAGGCTTCCAAAGCAATTGTAGGCGCCAAGGGGCCCAAGTACAAAAAGTTCGCCACACGCGCGGAGGCTGCCGACTTTATTCGCATGTATGCTAGTGCTGCGACTCGCCAGGCCCTGAGCAGCGTGGTCGGCGGCAGCGATACGACCGCCCAAGAACAGGACGACGACGAAGACGAAGACGAAGAAGAAGAAGAAGAAGATGATGATGATGATGAGGATGCAGCTCAAATTCTGCAGCCGGCAGCCAAAAAAGCAAAGAGTGGTAGCTCCACCGCGACGACGGCTGCCCCAACGGCCAACTCTGCGTTTCTTAACATTTACACAGACGGCAGCAGTCTGGGCAACGGCAAGGTCGGCGCATCGGCCGGCATTGGCGTCTTCTTCGGTGCCGGTGACAGTCGGTTAGTATTTCGTCCTTTTCTGTCTTCTTGTCGTCTTTCATCCTTTTCCGTCTTGTCGTCTTTCGTCCCTTTTCCAGTACTAACTATGTAGGAATATCTCGGAACGTCTAAAGGGAACGCTGCAGACGAACCAGCGTGCAGAGCTCACGGCAGTCCTGCGGGCACTGCAGTCGGTGCCCACCACCCAATCAGTGCGCATATATTCGGACAGCATGTACTCCATCAACTGCGTCAGCGAATGGTACCGCAGCTGGGCCAACAACGGCTGGCGCACGCGCGGCGGCGACTCGGTCATGAACCAGGACATTATCAAGGCCGTTCGTACCTACATCGACGCCCGCGACAAGGCCGGTGCGGCGACTATGTTCTGCTGGGTCAAGGGCCACAGCTCCGACTCAGGGAATGCCGCCGCGGACCTGCTCGCGGTCCAAGGGGCGCGTCAACGCACGTGACACATTCTCTCGCCACATCTTGTGCATTTCTTGGCAGTGTCTTGACAATCTCTTGACGATCTCTTGACAATTTCTTAATATTCCCTTGGCAGGCTCTTGACAGCTGCCTGTCAGTTTTTTGACAGTGCTGGAGGTTTTCTCTTCCTTTTCTCTCCTTTTAAAAAGACTCATCGTTTGGCGTTTGGGTTGTTCGGCAAGCAGGAATCTCAGGCTTGCTCTTCTCTTGCCTGTTTAGGTTTATCTTGGTACTGTTTTCTCTTATTATTTCAATGGATGTAAGTATCTTATGACTGTTTGGACTTGTTTTTCTTATTGGTTCTCTTTTGCCTCCATAGCGTTTCACGATGATTGACGATTATTTCATGACATTTCTTTCTCGGTCAAGTTCCTTCCTCATCAGACTCTTATCGTATTACCTCGTGCACCATGCCCATCGCGCCTTACCTTTCACACCCTCGACACCTTTGTTCTTTCCTCTTGTACTTTTACAACCTCTGAGATGTCTAGTGCGCTTTGCATCTTACTAGTAGGAAGGAGCGACGGGCACAATTAGGCACCGCGACTCCCGTATATGTATCCCCCCACTTTAGTGCCTTGGCCCCGATTGATGACCGTAGAGTCCCCTGCCAAGTTGTATCTCGAGATAATTTTTCGTCATCGGCTTCAACTTGACTTCGTCTTCCTCTACGCTTTCCTCTCTGTCCACCCTACCGCCCCGAAGCGTCTTTGTCTTGAGTATCTAGAGACCCTGTAGCTCGCTGCCCAGTCCCGCTCCAGGAAACAGCCTGCTCTCCAACGCATCCTTTCTTTTCCCCGACCGTTCCCGTGAACTATCTACATCCCTCTCGTCTTCGCCACCAGCCAATCACTCCGTTGAGTACGCCTGCATCTCTTCCCGATTCTCTGCAGCCCGCCGCCTGCCTGCTGCTCTGCCGGCTTTGCTGCTACTGGTTGTTCGTTCAACCTTGTGTCTCCAGATTTCTTCCGGATATATCACCGGTTAGGCTTCTCCTGAGCATTGGGCTTCAAACGTTTTCGTTCCGCTCTCGCTTCTTGTTCTCTCAAACTCTTCTTGCTGCTTCGTCTTCAAGATACAGAGGGCCTCCTGATACGAGGCTCGCTCTGCAAGACTGGAGTTTTCTGCGGAAAACGCGCCTCGCCTCTACTACCGCCTCCATGATTCAATAACACAAGCCTTCCCCCCCGTGCCTTTTGTTGCCACGGGCGTATATCCCTTCGTGCCGACTACGCACTGCCGCCACAACCACCGCCATATCCATCGATTTTCTGTCAACGCTTCGAGTCGTGCTTCACCAGTGGCCCCCGGCCTCTCGTCGCTTCTGCTAATTCGCATGAGCAAGGACGACTCTGGAGTCACTTGACACCCGCTATTCCATCTTAATAAACAGAGCACTCTCAGCTCTTGTTCACTATCCGTATCACCATCTCATTATTCACTTCTTCATTTTCGCCATGCCGACTCTAGCGTTGACAGACTTCAATATCGTGGTCAGTGTGCTCGGGGGGTGGGTTTCATTGTTTGGGCTCGTGTCTTACCTTTGCAAGGAGACCTTTTACCTGTCTGAAGCCTGTAAGTTCCAATTGTCTACAGTCTTGTCAGCGCCGGCTTTTCTGCGATGTACTTGTACTACCTTGATCACATTCTGACTGCCAGTGATTTCCCTCTTGGCTGGCGTGGCGTTTTCGCCGTCCGCTGCCAACTTCATCAGGCCCCTCGACTACGCTGGCTCGCAGGCCAACCTTGATGCTGCTACGCTCTACTTCTCGCGCCTTGTTCTGGGCGTCCAGCTTGTCCTCGCAGGTGTCCAGCTGCCTAGCAGGTATCTGAAGCAACAATGGCGGCCTTTGACCTGGCTTCTCGGCCCCGTCATGACTACCATGTGGCTGTCCACCAGCCTGGTCATATGGGCTCTGCTGTCGCCAGGAACCTCCTTCTTGCACGCCCTCGTCATTGGGTCTTGCGTAACACCCACTGACCCGATTCTGTCCAATGTTATTGTCAAGGGCCGATTCGCAGACCAGAATGTCCCGCCGGAGCTGCAGCGCATTATCATCGCCGAATCGGGCGCCAATGATGGCCTAGGCTATCCCTTCCTTTTCTTGGCTCTCTATCTGATCCAGTACACTGGATTCCAGGGCACAGCCGAGTTTCCCGTTCCGGATGGCGGCGCAGGCAAGGCTATGGCTCTTTGGTTTGGCGAAACCTGGGGGTATACCATCATCCTAAGTATCATCTACGGCGCCATCGTGGGATACATTGCCAAGGAACTGCTGCACTGGGCTGAGGAACGCAAGTTTGTCGATCGTGAGAGCTTTCTCGTGTTTGCCATCTCGCTCGCACTTTTCATTGTCGGCACATGCGGCCTCATTGGCAGCGATGACGTCCTGGCCTGCTTCATTGCGGGCAATGTCTTTACGTGGGATGACTGGTTCCGTCTCGAGACCAAGGACGACTCGCTGCAGCCCACGATCGACATGCTGCTCAATGTGAGCATTTTCATGTGGTATGGCGCGGTCTGCCCGTGGTCCATGTTCATCCACGGGCCGGTGCCCATCTACCGACTAATCCCGCTCGGCATCCTTCTGCTCCTTCTTCGCCGGTTGCCTTGGGTTATGCTGATCCACAAGCGCATTCCACAGATTGAGGACTGGCGACAGGCCGTGTTTGTTGGCTTTTTTGGGCCCGTTGGCGTCTCGGCCATCTTTTACATGTACATCACCGTCGAGTTTCTGGACAAGCTCTCGCCCCATTCTGTGGACAGCGAGAGCATCGTGCTCCGTCCTGACGTTGCCATGCTCGGCGAAACGGTTACAGTTGTGGTGTGGTTCTTGTGCATTGTCAGTGTTGTTGTGCACGGCCTCAGTATCCCTTTGGGAAAACTAGGTCTCTATCTGCCGCGCACGCTGAGCCGTGCCTTGCCATCGGTGTCGTCGGTGTCGGTCGACGCAAGCGATGCTCATCTACCCGGGCGGCGGTCTCGCCACGCAGGAACCCTCCCGTCTTTCCTCATTGGCAGCCGGGTCACCTCTTTGTCTTTTAGCCGGGCCGGTGCTGGTGAAACTGGCACAGATCGTGCAACCAACCCCGTGGCCGTTGTCGGAAATGGCGAGGACAATAAAGATGGTGCCATCCCATCTGCTACCCCTTCCTCCAATTCTCCCAATGCGTCCGTTCTTGCTGCCAATCCCGACCAACGACCAATCTATCGTATTGGTGGCACAATCATCCCGTCATCGTCGTCGAACCAGGGTAGCTGCGCCTCCAGCTCCGGCTCGCAGTCGCCCTCGCCGCCAAACGGTCCAGGCCCAACGTCGCTCCTCCCCGGACGGACCATCCGGTTTCCGGACGACCCCCCGGCTGCTACAAACTGAAGAAGGCGCTTAACTCAGACTCATGTGCTTCTCAGCCAATCTTAAATGATAGCCCCTTTATCTGACACGTCTAAATACATTTAAAGGACGATATCGGCCAGCAGCCGTCGCACAAGGGGTCAGCAAGTTAATGACCTTTCTGGTCGTTTCCATGCATGAACAGCGACACCCCAGCTATGTTTTGATTTGCTTTCTGCTTTCTCACTTCACTGTCTTGCTTCATATTTATCTGTGTTGCATTCTCGTCGATTTGGTTTTTTTGTACACTTTTTCCAAGTAGTCCCGACAATTTAGAATGTCAATATTTCCTATTCCATACTCTAGATGCCGCTCTGTGCTTCCGTTTCATTTTCTTCCTTCTGTCCCCTGTTGCTATTTCGTGTTCCCTTCTCGGCAAGCTACCGGAGCTTTGTCTTGACATTTGCCTCGCCTTTCGTATACCGCACCGTATCATATACTCCGTGACACACACCCACACAGGAGCACACAATATTTCAAACCCACCTAATTGGTCCTTATTTAGTCAACACTTGCTGTATTGATTTAGAAAAGCCCATGCATGGCATCAAGGGCTGTATGGCATGCATGTTGGTGTAGTAGTAGTAGTAGAGGGGGTCGCAGGTTGCATGGCTTGGCCAGCCACCAGGACCTGTCCCTCTGCCAATGTATGCACCTGTCTTGTCTGTCTGCGAAATCAGTGACAAAATACTCCGGGTGCACCAAGATAACTAACTACATGATGGAGCTTTTGTGTTCGCCGAAGTTTGCCCAAAGCAACCAGAGGCTCTCTTATCACATTTTCCTCCACACCACCTCCTCGAAGTAGAGTACGCAGTCATTACGAGAATAGACACTCCCTTGACGCCGTATGCAGTCAGATAGCGGCGGTTTCAAGAAGGATTCAGCTCGGCCCAGTGCTCGCAGAAATTCAGTGTTCCTTTGCTGCGACCTCTCACGCCTCGATAGCCGTCTATACTCTATACTCAAGCCGCGGGTGCTCGCCCTACAGCCGGCCACAGCGATCCTGCGACATATCACTTTGATTTGCTGAGCTGCACAGTGAGCGAGGCGTACGGAGCAGCATGTATCTTGTATCCTGAAGGCTCATCTAGGTTGCGCTATCTCCGCCGCGCCTAGATAACGACCTGCTTACCAGGTTGTTTGTTGCATCCAATGCCCTGCTCAATGTAGCCATTACGTATGTACACGAACGACGGCACCCCCTTCTATGTCTTTGACTGTTCTCTCAACGGCTCGTCTCGTCTTGCTCAACATTGCAACGTATTGAGATGACCTCAAATGCCTTTCATACACTCCATCACCAACGTCTCTGGCCTCCCCCGGCCATCAGAGATCAGGGAATACTTGTGACCTTTCTCAGGCTCCTCCCCCAGAGCCTTGCTATCCCTTGCATCCCTCGAAGACTTTCTCCGTCAACGCCCCCACGGAACATGGTGGTCGAGACATGTCGCAGTACAAAGGGCAATATCAGCATGCAAAATGTGCATAGAGTTATGACTCAGCCCAGCGTCCTTATGAGGACACATTTCTCGGATATTTTATCCTGATGCCTGTTGAGCAGCAGGCGAGCTTGAGCCCCAAGCAATCACCCTGCCCGGATTCTGGAGATTTCCGTGGTGTGAGACATCCAACAGCCACCAAATGCCCTTTGTCGCTAGCTGTCACAATGCTGCCGCCTGGTAGTACCGTTTAAAATGAGTTGCATATATTCATGAGATACGGGATAGGTGCCCGCCGATGCTCTACAAAGTCGGTTTTATTTGATTTATTATATCGTCGTATTTGTGTCCTCCCAGCTCGGTTCGGACAGAAAGGCAGCGAATGGGTCACGTGGACTTTGCGTCGATCTACTGCTGGATGACGTCTCATCGGATAAACGAACTGATCGTTGCAGTACTTGTAGTGGAATGAGAATACATCATCGCTGTGATTATCATTTGATAAGTACTCCCCTCCGTTTGTGCAGCTTGGGCAATGCAGACCAGGTCACGTTTCCCCCCCTCGTCATGTTTCCCACTCCTTCCCAACACGGCGATGGCAATATGAATACTGGGCCGATGGATGCACGCAAAGCCTGCCCATTGGCATCGTGCCATTCTCCGTCGCTCTTTCTTATTCTGCCAAACTTGTGGAAGCCTTCCCCGCCACCGCAGACACGTTGTTTGTCGATTTCGAGCAATGAGGCAATCGCGACCATGCAGGTCAGTAGCTCCTTCTTGCCTCGTTTCTCGCGCCTCCTCTTCTCCCTCCGTGCCTGCCTCTCTTGGTAGAGTCACTCGCAGTTCAACAGCTGACTTGCCCTCTAAAAAGCGTTGGGACGGACACCAATTTATCGCAGTGCCCTAAGCCCTTTTCGGAATACTAGGTAGTAGGGCTGTCTGGTTTGTACACTTTATGGTAAGGAACACGCATTAGTCAGTAGATAATGGTGGCAGTACATAGAAGGATAGACTGAATGTGCATACTTGATGTACTCCATAGTACGGCAGTACAGGTCGTCTGGAAAGAAGTGGCCCACATTGCGAATCATTGAGACTGGCAATAGCGCGCAGTCGCTCCTGCCTTCTCCATACAGGTTGTATCAGTAGTGGCAGGACAGACTCAAACTACGTCGACTGAGCCAATCGCGGCTGCCTCTTTGTACCCATGCCGCCATGTACTTGCTGGCGGAAAATGGGACGAAAGGTACTTATATCTGGCCACTCGTGGCTTGGCCACTTGTCAATACGGGTCTTTAAGACAGGCTGGACCAATCAGAACCCGTCTGGTCTAGGCCCGACCGCCCTTTCCCAAAAGCATCTCGCTGGTCACTCGACTCTTCTTCGCCCCAGGAAGGAAGTTCAGTCGCTACTTCCAGTTGTCGGATTCCACAGCGCCCTATGCCTGCGCTGGAAAGAAGGAGCGACTGGCAAGGCGATTGCGACAACGGGCAAAAAGACCGAAAAATCAAACGACCAGCCCTGTACCATCCCCCTTCCCTATCGCCAGGCACAACGGCAGGCAAATTCCCTTCCCATCTACAAACTTCCACCACCTGTCGCGTCTCCCGTCTATTGCCTCCGCATCTACGCCGGTTTTGTCTTGGTTTTAACTGTATTTTCTTTCCACTACGAGTACTTTGATTTCCTCGAGAACTGGCAACCTGGTGCCTGAACATCCTCTCCTTTTGCTTCTCCTCAATTTTTCCTGCCATTCACCGAGAGACCCCCCTTTTTTCGCCGTATCCACCTCCTCTCAGTCCTCCACACTTCGATTTCGACTTGAATACATCTCAGTCTCAAACCCAAGCCTGCCAGGTTCATGATGACCTCTTTTCTCAATTGATCGCAGAGTACGCCTTCGCCATATCTCGACACGACGACTCACGCACATCCCAGTGCGCAGCTAACCGGAAGGCCCCTCTCGCATATCGGACTGATCGCAGGTCTAGAGGTTTCGCCACCCGGGAGACGACGAAGACGACAACATACACCGAACCGGATCAGTGTCATCCGTCGCCGACAAGTTCCCCAACGAAAACCGACCTCTGCACTCGGCTGCACATTGGACTTCAACACGTCCAGGCAACATCCGCTCGTCAAGCATCCGATCAACAGGGCTGAAGGAGCTCGGCCGGAAACGAAACCCGACCCGAACGGAGGCACAGGACGGCGACGACTGCATAGTCACTCCTGGTTCTTAATCACCTTGACCTTTTTCTATCTCATCCTTACTTTCTCCAGCCACACTCTATCCCTCTTCCGATATCTATCGTCGACCCAGGCATTTGCCTGAACCAGAGGACATGTCTGCCCAGGACACGTCCTTCGAAGCCCTCGCCGCCTCTCCCGGCGACTTCGCTATCGACTCTGAATGGATGGGTGATTCGCCGCCCGCATTGACCGTCGACTTCATCCAAAACCAGCAAAATCACATTCACCACATCCACCAACTAGAAAGGATACAGCAGCAGCAGCAACAGCAGCAGCAGGGCAGCTCATTGCACGGCTTTGAGTCCGCCGCTGCTGTCGGAGGCCCCGGTGTTGGCAAATCTCTCACCGGCAAGAACCAGCTTTTGGTCGACGACCCTTCACTATCACTGTCACATCCGCCGCCAATCGCCTCTTCTCCCGATTCTCTGTTGTCCTCATTTCAAGACTCGTCTTCCGACATCTCCTCAAAACAGACATCCATGTCTGCAATCTCCAGCTACGTTGGTGGAACATCAGTGAAAACGAGCCGCAGTCGCCCAAAAGGTTCTATGCGGTCTGTTACAGAAGCATCAAGCGCCGGGACATTACCAAAGCAGCAGCATCAGCACAGGTTGGCCCAACCCGACGACGTCATGATGACCGATGGTTCGCTTAATGCGATAGACGGTGATAATGCAAGCCAGAACTGGAGTTTCCGCGACTACCTACAGGACGACGAGCAGGAACATGACGAGGACGGTACAACCAAGACAGAAAGCGACATTCTAGGGACGATAGACCCCAAATCCATCGAGCACAATAGCGGATTCAGCGGTGCTGAAGGCAGCATCCATATCAACGCCGCGAATCTACCAGACTTGAGCCCATACAGCGGTGGCCCCTCGCCACTCGACTTTGTGAGCGCAACCAGCAGCCCAACTCCCGACGACATTACCATTCCAAACTTCTCTACGGCCCAGCTATTTTCTGGCTCTGCTGCCGGGTTCACGAATCCCATTCAGGGTGCGTCGGGCCACCAGGCCCGCCGCGGTCACAGCAAAGCGGCATCAGTAAGCTTGCCTTGTCCATTAATATCTTACAGCGCATATGACATCTAACACGTATAGCAATACTCACTGAGCCAGTCCATGAACGACCTCAAGACAAATGCATCTCGCGAGGTCTCGCCGGTCTCCAACTTTGTCTTTGGCCAAGGCCCATCACCACAAGCCTATATGCAAGCATCACAGTCGCCCATCGATACCAATGATTTTCGGTTTGGATTTTTGCAAGGGGGCTCGGCCGACCCCATGCAGATGACTTCAAACTTCCTCTTCCCTGAAGACGATGCCGCAAGCCCCACCTCAGCATGGGCAGGGAACGCTCTTCAGCAGCAGCAGCATCACCTTCAGCAGCAACAGCATCAACAACAGCAGCAACAGCATCAACAGCATCAACAACAGCAGCAGCAGATGTTGAACGGCATTGTATCACAGATTCCCATGTTCCACCATAGCCTGCCTGCTGCCACGCAGATGACGAATGCCAAGCAACAACCGCTACGCTTCTCTGTAGGCATCGACCCTCACAAATCCCGAGTAGAAACTCAAATACCAGTCACCATTCTTTTGTCTACTCTACCGCCGGGTGTGACGAAGCTGCACCTGCCCCCGCACACCATTTCGAAGCCCAAGCTCCTTGCAAAGAACCAGGTAGAGCCCTCTCCTGATATGCTGGAGCTGTACACTATGGTTGTCTGCACAAGCGCCATGCTGAACGAGGGGAACCGCCGACGAGCTTTAGATCGGGCAGCAGCAGCAACACATGCACCACGAGCTGCGCCAGTCGAGGGCGAAAATAGTGACGATAATGACGACTGCCGCCCGGCTAACGGTGGCGAGATTTGGATCTGCAAGGGCTGTATTCAAAGAGAGCGGAAGCGTGCCAACAGAAAGAAGTCGAAGAAGCCGGAGGATGACGAGGAATGGAGCCGTGAAGAGCATCGCCGTATCATCATCTTCAACACCAACGAAGTCAAAGACTGGCAGCGCCCGACACCCAACGCCAATTTTGCTCAGAGCGAAAATGCCTCGATAGTTGTGCCAATGCGGATCACTTGCTACTGTCGTCACCACGGTGAAAAAACAGGCTTCCAAGTAATCTTCACCTTGAAGGACTACCGGGGCCAAGTTATCGCCCAAAGTGTTTCCCGGTCCATCATGATCACAGACGATCACAAGACACCAACAGCCCCGTCTGCTGGAAGTGTTTCGGCAGCTGCCTCTATTGCCGACGGCGATGGTTCAGCAGGAGACGCACAGGATCCTGCCAAGTCGTCTGCAACCACTACGCCTGTATCTGCAGCCAAGGGAGCAGCCATGAAGGCAAGCAAACATGGTATGTCGCCTAATGGCGGCCCATCTGTGTCTGACCTCCCAGGGCTCAAGCGTAGCTCGGTCACCTTTTCGACACCTCAACCCTCTGAAAGAACAAGCAACAACTTAAACGGCGGTGCCTCCCAGGTTTCCGTAGCATCTGCAGCGGAAACTGCGAGGGCACATTCAAGGCCCGCATCGCCGGATGGTCTTAAGGGCCATTTTGCCAAGAAGAGGAAGTCGAGCGCAGGTGTGCCAAAGGTGCCAACCGGCTTGTCCATGACTCGCATGGAGACTTCTCCCCAACAACCCACCCCACAAAGTCTTCCAAACGCAGCACACAGACACGCCACATCCGCTTCTCCTGTTGCCCAATTCCCCAACAACAACAACATCAACAACGCCAACGGCACCTCGTTCCTGTCGCCACCGGCAGGATTTGTTCCGGATAGCATGTCGGCAGCTGTCGACATGGCACTCATGGCAGGTGGATCTGGTGACCCTGACATCGATAGCCTAGCTGGCATGGTTCCTATGAACACTGACGCGATGGTGGGCGGTCCGTTGACTCCCAACAGCCATTCCGATCAAGGCAATGTGTTTGCAAACACCAACAGCAACAATAACAACAGCAATGGCAATGGCAATAGCAATGGCAACCGGTCTGGCAGCTTTGATAACCTTGCTCTATCGCAGACGTCAATGTTCTCGGCACCAACGTCCGCTCACCCCAGCCGGGCCCCAAGTCCCAATGGTATCCGCAACTCCATGCAAATGTTCCAGCAGCAGCTCTTCCAGCAGCAACAGCAGCAGCTGCAGCAGCAGCTCAACCAGGCGCAGTTCTCGCAGCCGTTCCCAGCGAACTTGTTTACTCTACCAATGTCATTATCGCAGGCAGCCACGACTCAAACTTCGCAGCCTGTCATTCACAAGGTCATTCCTTCCGAGGGCCCCAAGTCTGGCGGCATTGAGGTGACGATTTTGGGTGGCGCGTTCTACCAGGGCCTGGACGTTATGTTTGGTGACCAGCGGGCAACAACAACGACTTTCTGGGGCGAGAGCTCTCTGGTGTGTCTGGTGCCGCCTTCTAGAATTTCCGGCCACGTCCCTGTCACTCTGCGCCAATCGAACCAGCGTGGCCAGCCATTCACTGCCCCCACGCAGCAGCGCATTACTTTCAAGTATCTTGATGACGATGAGCAACAGCTCCTTCGTGCAGCTCTTACGGTCCTGTCACGCAAGATGACAGGCAAGATCGAGGACGCGCAAGATGTAGCCAGACGGATCATCGGTAGCGAGACGTCCAACTGGGGCACGGGTGGCAGTAACAGTGGCGGTAGCAGCACCGGTAGCACGCGGAGTGTGGCAGGCAATGTTGCTAACCTGACTGCTTCGGGCGCAGGTACTAATCCCAACTTTGAGACGCATCTGCTCAAGGTCCTCGAACTTATCGATCTCGACGACTCATCGAACCAGACACGCCTCAACATGCAGCGGCGAACGACCGGCCACAGCATGCTCCACCTCGCATGTGTTCTTGGTATGCACCGGTTTGTGGCTGGTCTCCTGGCTCGCGGCGCCAACCCTGACGTCCGCGATAACGGCGGCTACACACCACTGCACCTTGCTGCACTGAACAACCAACCCGAGATTGTGCGTCGCTTGATCCATGCTGGTGCGGACCCGACAATGCGGACGCTTTCTGGCCTGACAGCATCGGAAGTGGCAGCCTCGCGTGAGGTCCTGCGCTCCATCAAGAAATTCGAGCGCCACAACAGATCGCGCAGCGGAGGCTCGTTGCACAGCCGGACCAGCAGCGCAGCATCGCTCCGTTCTCTGTGGGAGCCAATGACAATGACAGCCGTCCACAGGCGTTCTTCTGGTGCAGGTGTTGACGAGTCGGAAGAGACAGGCGACTCTGAGAACAGCAGCCGTGCCGAGGTGGACTCGTCTTCATATGCCGCTTCGGGCGATGACGAGGGCACCAGCGGTGAGCAGGACGAGGAGGGTGACGAGGACTGGCTCGATATGCGCTCAGGCTCGCATATCCTGTCTCGCAGCTCTCGCGGTATGCCCAACGCACGGCGTAGCGCTGCGCGGGACATGAGCCCAAGCACCCGGCCACTTCATGTTGTTGCTGTGGCCGGTGCTAATGGCGCAGACGTGCCTGCCGGACTTGCATCACCAGCTGCGGCAGCTGTCACAGCCTTCCGTGACCATCTCTCAGCACACTTCCAGCAACTCGTGGCCCAGATTCCGCAGATTCCCAACAACCCACTGCCAGACTACTACCAGGCGTACTTGAACTCCGGCGCATTCCAGCGCATCTCGTCCCTGGTTCCCAATATCAACATCGGTAACGCTATGGGCTCCCGTCCCAACTCATCCGGAGACAACTCTGGTAATACCAAGGACCTCGAAGGTCGCTGGTGGGATTTGTCATCGCTTATGGCGACTGGTGCGGCACCCCCGCCAGCGTACGAGGAGATTTTCCCCCAAAAGCACAAGTCTTCAACATCAAGCGACCTGGACGTCAAGCAGGCGACTGCTGCAGCAGCGGCGGCCGAGGCCGAGGCGGACACCAAGTGTGCGGCGCTCTACGACACACATACACAGCAGGCACCCGCCCAAGTCGAGAGAGACTTTGCCGAGGCCGTGGCCGACGGGCTGGTGGTGGCTGATCACGAGGGCGAGCATGCTGCTGCGTCGACAACGGTGCTGCAGATTGGACGCAAGCACCAGATCACCAAGGAGCAGCAGGACAACTTCCGACGCGTGCACCAGGAGAAGCGCAAGGGACTCGGCTCTGACACGTTCCTGTACACCGTCTGGATCCCCATCCTCCTCAGCGTGCTCCTGCTCTGGCTGTCCGGAGCTCGCGCATGGGACTTCTTCCCGTCTGTTACGTTCAACGTGCCATACGCTACGAGCCTCGGCAACCCTATCCGGCCGACTAGCACCGGAAGCACTGCCAACAAGGGCAGCATGCCCGGCAGCGAAGCCAAGCAGGTTCTCCCGCCTGCCCCGGCTGTAGCAGCAATTCCCAATGCTGCGGGCCCTGACGACATTATTGCTGCCGTCGAGGGCATTGTCGCCTAGACTGGTCAATCGTCTTCACTATGCCATCTTGCACATTTCCTTCCGTCATAAATCTACACTTTCTATCCTTCAAACTCCTTATCTTCCCATCTTTATATCCTTCGCCCTTCCATTCTTCCACGCTTAACCCCTCGGCTTTCCTATTTCGTTTTCTTCATGCAACTATCTTCATATCCGGCCTGCGGTTTCTTGTTTTCATGACCTTGTTCTTCAATGTATTGGCGGGGCAGAAATAAAAAAAAGATGAGGGTCTACAGGTTTTCATTTCTCTTCTTGTTGTTCATACATCTAATTTACTTGCACTTGTTGGAAATACCGGGCGATCTGTTTCTTACTTTGCTTCTCCTTATTTATATGGTTCTCATTTCGCATGCAGCTCCGACCGTTTGAACTGTGAGGCTTCTTCTTTATAGCTATGTCTTTCTTTGCCGGTGCTCCTTTCTTTGTACTTTTTTAACGACGTGTGTTTCACGATATAGCCCAGTTGCTTTTGTCTGCCCGTTCTCGTGCGTAATAAGATAGCCATGATACTTATACAACATATTTCGTATGTGAGCTTGTTTCTGTCGCCCGCGGTGACCCAAGGAAAGACTATAGATTATAGACCATAGACCAAACCAAAGACGTAGATCGACTCACGCTACGTGGCACGAGAGTGAGGCAATATCTACAAAATATATACTAAGAAATAGAGTGTACTGCGCACGAAGTCTACTCTGCATAGTAGCAAACAACAAACATCCACCACGAAATAGCAAAAAAAAAAAAAAGAACTTGACAAGAGTGGGATTCGAACCCACGCCTATTTCTAGACTAGCATGTTCGTTCTCTCCGAAGAGAGGCTTCCTGAAGCTAGCGCCTTAGACCGCTCGGCCATCTTGCCGTGTATGTACAGTGCTTGTGGTTTCGATGCTCAGTATGAGGAATTGTAACAGTGATGCGAAAGGCGCCAATATGAGGCTGAATCTTCCAGTTTTCCAAGATTGACTCACACCCGACTTGAATAAATATACTGTGAGACGCCATAATATTCAGCAAGCTGAGATGACAGGAGTGATCCTCGTTCGTTCGCAATAATGCATTGTTTGTTATGTACACAGTTGAGAACCAAAATATATTGCACCAAAGAACTCCAAGTTACGTCGTCGGAAACATTTCCAGACATAGATAGGGCCAGACGTAGATAGTCATTGTAGACTAGAAACTCCAAGCACGAATAAAGTGCAAATAATAACAAAATAACACCCGATATAAACTAAGCAAATGGCAGAAATAGCAAAAGCTTTGACAAAAACAAAAACAAAAACAAAAACAAAACGCCTTCATCCAGTCGTGATCATGAGCATGAACCAGCTTAATCCTCCCACACCGGAATCTCGTTCTCTGCATCCTCTCTACTGAATAGCAGGTTCTTTGCACGGCTGGCACGGGTCACCGGCTTGCTCTGGTGGCTGCTGTCCCGCTGATCCCGAAGAGGTAGCGAGTATCCATTGTCGACGACCGGGGCACTGCTCCGCTTACGCCCGTTGGCTGCAGGCGATGCCTTGACTTCCACAATCTGTGCCTGCATTGGCCGCCGCACACGCACGCGCTGCGGGTAGTGGAAACTGATAGGCGCCTGCTCACCCACAGCCGACGACGCTGCTGACACGACGGGCGTTGCCGAAGACAGCACAGGCTTGCGGGGTGCACGCCTGCTATTGCTGCTACCGCGGCTAGCTGCCGCAGGGTTGCGTGGACCTAGCGGGCGATGGTAGTGCGTTGTTGGCGGCGGGCGTAGCGCACCTTCTTGCGCCTCCTCGTCGTAGATCATCACATTGCTGACACTGCCAAAGTCGCTCGTAAAGCTTGCCTCCTGCTGCACCTGGTGCACAACAGCTGGGCCTTGTGACCGCCGTTTCTTCGGTGGCTCCTGAGTATCCTCTGGCCTGCCCACCTCGACAATCTTCACATCCACTGGGCGACGTTCCTTGTGCTTTCTAGTCACAATTTGGCGACCAGTTGTTTTGGAAATAACCACGTCTGCCTCGTAGTCCGCCGAGGGGACAGAAGGCACAGGTGCAGGCAAAGGCGGCAGCGTCTGGTGGACCTCCACATTTTGGGCGTTCTGGCTGCTGCGTGTCATTCTTGATGACATCGAACCTGCTGCACTCTGTGCTGTCGATGGCCGGCTATTGCTAGCACTCTCATTTGCTGCTACACTCCGCAAACTCTCCCCGCCAGGCAGGCGACTTGACGACTTACGCAGCTTCTTGCTGATCTTGCGGGGGGTACGGGTAGGCGACGACAGCGGCGCATCCGATGCAGCGATGATAGATACGATCTTGAATGCAGAGTCCTTAGCCTCCTGGTTGTTATTATCCACATCAGCACGGATACGCTTCGTACCACGAGGCGTTGTGGTCATTGGCGTGGACGCTGAAGAGGGGGCCGGAGAGGGGGCCACGGGCGACAACGGGGTGCCGCTTGAAAGGAAAGCCGGGCGAGGCGGCGGCGGCGGGAATCTATCGGGGCAAGATGGTGCAGGCGTGTTTACAGGCGTTGTGGCGACCACAGCAATACTGTGGTCACCAGACAGGCCTGGTCGCGTAGCCGGAATCGCGCGCTTGGTAAAGAACCCAGCCTGCATGAGCTTCTGGTAGTTGGCGAATACTTCATCTGGCGATGGGCGGTCGGAAACTTGCGGCAGCCCAGTCGGCTGCGGCGACTGCGAAGCCTCATCCTCCATCTTGGTGTCGCAGGGCTCCTCCGCCCGCGCCAAGTCGCTCTCGAGCGTGCTCCGCGCGCGTCGGTGCAGGCGCTTAGTCACACCCTCCCAAAATGGCGCCAAGAAGCTCCGAGGGCGACGCAGTGTGCCAGATGAGGTGGTTGTACTAGTGGTGGCTGTCGTGCTCGTGGTGTTCGTGGTGGAGATGGAGGACGACGTGTTTGAAGTCGTCGTGGTGCCTGAAGGAGCTGTGGAACTGTTGGCCGATGAGCCACCGCGGAAGGAAGAGAATGAAGGGCGCGCCATCTGTAGCGAGCGACGAGTAAAGTTGTATCCAAAGCCTTGCTGCTCCTCCTGGCTGTGCTGCGACGCGTGAGAATCTGCCGGGTCTGCAGGTGTGGCGCCGTTCAAGAACGAGACCGGCGGTGCGCGGCTGGAACGGTCGTTCATAGAGCCCTCGACGAACCGAGAGGTAATCGGCCGCTGGAGATGTTGTGCGTCAGAAGAGTCGCTGGTGGTGCTGACCCCTGGAAAGGAATACGGCCTGGGCCCGGAGGCCGTATCAGCCGACTTTGGGGGGGCCATGGCAGATGAGGCGTAGACGGCGCGAGGTAATATAGCAAGCAAAGGGAAAAGTCGTGGTGTTCTCTAGAACCGGTGGTGTTTGGCTCGCTTGGAAGACTAAAGCATCGTCTGAGAAGAGGGCAGTGCTGTAATAGCTGAAAAGAGATGCTAGGAAATGCTAGGAGATGCTAGGAGAGGATGCTGTAGGATCTGCGGTACAAGCAGAAGAGAAGGTGAAAGAAGGAAAGAAAGCGAAGTGAAGAAGTAGGTGAGGGCAGGTGTTGATAAGAGATCAGAAGAGGAAAGAGGAAAGAGGAAACTATTGTTTGAGGGAAGGCACGACTGTGTTGTTTATTTTGTCTCACGAAAGGGAAGGAGAGACGGTCACCAATCGCAAAATGGGAAGGAACGCAGAATGTCTGTCGGACGCAGGCTCTGCAGGCTCTGCCTTTAATGTCTCTTTGCCGTGGATTGGCCGAGACTATCGTGAAGTTGCCCTTGGAATCTGTTGGCGCACACTTCTTCGCATCAGAAAAGGGACCCATTTGTTTACATTTGTTGTCCCTGGTTGCAGGCGGCAACGGCTGTCCCGCGCCCGTGCCTGAAACAGCGAGGAAAGAGCGGCCGAAGCCATGCAATGCGGTTGGCTAGTTTAGTGCTGTGGAGTCTCCCGACGCTAAATACCAGTACCAGTCCACGTGATTCTAGCAACCTCATTTCGATTTGCCTCCTCTTCACCTTCGTTTTGGCTCCTCCATTCTCATCCTCATTCTCATCCTCATTCTCGTCCTCATTCTCGTTCTCATACCTCGCCCACCCATGCATAGACTGCGCCCTGGTGTCTTCCTGGAATGAGCTGATATTCGATGGGGCATACGCTTCATGGGGAACAGACTGCTGCATGTCGCACTGATCGGTGATTGTGTTGTCCACTTCGTTTGTTTACGTAGGCGTCTTTTACTCCGTACAGAGTAAGCATAATTCCTACGACCCTACATGCAGCTAGCTGTCTAGGCAGAATCCCGTCTATGCACATCCGCGTGCGCACATGTCAGCGGTTTTAGGTAGCCCGAAACAATTGTCGTCAAAGGCCGTGCTGTGCGTGGCGAAATGGCAACGTCCAAAGTCGCAAAGCAAGTTAAGCAGTCTACCGAATATCAGTAATGCAAGAGATAATAATAGTCAGGTAGTTAAAAGTGTATAGACTTGCAACGTATTATGTATTAGTACTATTCTATGATTATTAACAACCGATACTGGTCGCGAAACCCATGTTCTTAGTTCGACCCCGAGTCCAAGAAAGAAGCATACAAATAGCTGACACCATGCGTCTAGACTGAATTAGATATTTCAAAACACGTTTTCAAGAATTGTTTCACCCGGGCTCCCCATTGCCATGCAAGATTGATTGTAGATGTGGATGAGATTCAAGGAAAGAAAGTATCATACGGGGTGGTAGAAGTAAGAAAACATGCGGGAGAAACTAAGATGGAGAAAAGACAAATGAAATGAGATATCACACGAGTGAATAAGACACCAGAAGACAAGAATGATGAATAGCAAGCCCAAGGATCCAGCCAACGCCGTATGAGATAGGAAAAAATGGTACAGGTATGACAAATGAGACAAAAAGGCAACCACAGTCGTTTGGTATCATGGACCCAAGTTTTACGGGTCATTTGGCCTTGCGTTGAGAAAAGAAACAAAAAAAAAGAGTACAAAAGACAAAGAGTGAGAAACAAAAAGAGGTTGCGGTGCAGCGCCAGGTCGTTTCAAGTCCGTAATAATGCAGCCCGTTGTGATGAGAGGGAGAGGAAGAGAATAATGGCGCGAAGAAAAAGGGGTATAATAGTAAAGAGGAAGAGTAGATGGGGAGAGAGAGATCAGAGAGAGAGAAGTGTGTGTATGGGTCATCATTTCCGCAGGTAAAAACAAAACAGGACAAACACAAGTAGATTTACACCCGCTGCTGGGCAATCTCGCCGTGTGGTGTCCAGACGCTGCCGTCGGCACGCTTCCACCAAAGTTCGTCACACTCGCGTGGCGTTGACTCGGATTGGCGCGCGTGGTTCTTGATAGATGCGTTGGCGACGTATGCCTCGGATGACAGATCCAGGTTGTTGTACTGGCCGTATGAGCGCTTCTTCATGGCAGGCGCGCTGGGGTGCGGCAGAACCGACTGCGAGTGGGAGTGCGACTGCGGCTGCAGCAACTGGCTAATAGTTGGCACACGGTCGCTGTTGGGAGATGTCGTGCCAGGTGGTGACTGCTTGTCGCCCTTGTAGTTGATGAGCTCGCTCAGAGGCGGCAGAGTGAGTGTGTTGGACTCGGGACGGCGGACATCGTTGGCAGGCTCAATAGGAGTAGGCGGCGACACGTAGCTGTTTGACGACCGACGGTAATCAGCAGAGCTGAACGAATCGCGCTTCGGTGACGGTGCAGAGACAGAAACAGACGACGCGGGAGTGGTTGTGTAGTGCTGCGACGTCGGGCGGTCCTGGTAGTAGGCGTGTGCTGGTGTACCTGCGTGTGATGGCGAGGGAGAAGGCGCAGAGAACGAAGACGAGCTGTGGCGCTGGACGTGGTGCGCGTTTGGAGGTGGTGCCTGTTGCTGGGGAGCCTGGCCGTAGCTGTGATGTGAGTATGTAGGCGACGGCGGGACCGACGATGGCTGGATGAAGCTGTTGGGCTGATTGTTGCCACCAAAGCGCAGGTGGCTGTTAGCACCCTGGGCAGAGCTAGCGTTGAAAGCAGGCGGAATGGACGGGCCAGCACTTGGCGAGGGAGAAGGGTGGTGGTACTCGTTGACGGACGGGCGCCGCTGGGCGTGGCACGAGGGGTCAGAGGAGTATGGTGTGCGGTTGACGCTCTCGATGCTCATGGAGCGCTGGCGGTAGTCGGCAACGACCTCGGGTGTCTGTGTGCGGTGACGATGAGCAAACTCCTCCTCGGCAGAGCGGGCATCCGAAGGTCCACCGGCGGCGGCAGCAGCAGCCGACGACTTGCCCTCGCGACGGCGCATGCGAACATCACGGCGAATGCGCACACGACAGCCCTGCTCGGCAACAGTGCGGGACAGAGCAGTGCTCTCGGTCAGACCAGGGAACTTCTTGGCGCTGAAAACCATAAAGTCGTTGGACTTGACCTCCATACGCCAGTCAAAGGACTCGGCAGTGTGGGTGACATCGTGCATCTCCTTGTCGAAGTCGGCAGACTCCTTGGTCTGCTCGTAGAGGTTGAAGGTGAGGCGGTAGCGACCCTCGTGGCGCACCGAGAGATCGGGGAAGAGGAAGTAGCCAGCCTCCTTGGGGCGGTCGAGGTAGGCCATGCCGGAGACGGGCATACCAGTCAGGACGGGCGGCGTCGCAGCCGAAGGCGCCTGCACACGGCCGTGGGCGAGAACACGGGCATGCTCGAGAGTAGCAAAGAGGAAGAAGTTGGCGTTGTATGTGAAGGTGATGTCCTTGGCGTGCTCAATAGTCGGGCCCTCGAAGATGCGAAGCTCGACAACCGGGGGAGGGTCAACAGGACGACGGTCGGCGGAGGCTGGCACGTTAGCGGCTGGTTCCAGATTTCTACAGACACTCAACAAGGCAAATCTCGTCAATACTCACACTTGGGACCGGCACCGCAGGCACGGGCACGCTCAGGCTGCTGGATGACCTCAAGATGGTACCAGAGATGGCGACCACCCCGGGTCATGCGGTCGACAATGACCGGCTCAGGGTGGCCGACGGCGATAGTCGGCGAAACCATTGTGGCGAGATGGGCAGTAGAACTAGTAGATGCAGGGAGTATGCAAAGCAGAAGCGAATGCAGAAGACGGCGGCGTTGCTGTTGGTGGCAGTTATATAGTTTGAGATGCTGTCTCTTTTCGACGTTGGAAAGGACAGGAATTCGGCGTGCGGTCTGTGAGAAATGCGGATGACAGAGTCGAGGGGCCGGGCACAGGAACAAGACAGGTCGGTGCTGCAAAGTACTTGTTCAGAAGAATGCACTCTGTAAGATTGAAGTCGGCACCAAGAGACAAGAGACAATCCGTGAGAGAGCGGCAGGCTTGTCGATGTCGATGGGGTGGAGGAAGTAAGAAGGGAGAGGCAGGGAATATGTAAGAAGAGGAAAGAGCGAGAGGAAGGAGGAAGGAGGAGGTAGAAAAGAGGGAACTCGGGAAAGAAAAGAAAGAAGGAAAGAAGAAGAGAAGCAATTAAAAGGAAAGAACGACCAGCAACTGTGATGGGAGGACGTGAAAGAAAAGGAAAGGACGGGGCGTGCAGCTAGAGGGACGAGCATGCACAGTCGCTCTTTCCCTGGGAGAGACAGAACGGCCGCTGGCTCCTTCCTGCCTTGTGGCGCTATTTGCTATTATTCGACGGCGTTCTAGGGGAGCGCTCTTTCCTCTTTTCCGCTTTCCCTCCTTCCCGCATTCGCTCTGTCCCTCTTTTTCTCTTTCCCTCCTACACTCTGGCTCTTTCCTCACTTGAGGGTGTGTGGGAGTGTGGGTGCACAGAGAGCATGTGCAGGGGTGCGGGTGTGGATGGGTCCAATGGGGCGTGAATTAAGACGAGCAGCATGGGCAGGGGTGGGCTTAGGGCGTGCTCTGGAGTTATGGGCAATATGGGCACATCCGGAGTAATAGGCTCTTGCCTGGACAGTGTGGGTAAATCACTAACAAACAGTGCGTAGTGGGTCCTTTCAGACGGGCCCCGTTTTGGGGACAGGGCCAGATGGGAAGGAACGGCCTACATACGACGTAAGATACGACGTACGTCGTAATATGTCGTAGAGTGAGGAAAGAACAAAGGCTAGCGGCAGAAGTAGCGAACGGCCAGATTTGTATGGGGAGTACATGTGCTTGCATAACTTGTGCGCGCAGACGACATGGGGGCGTAATAGGCCTCTCCTGTCAGTTCCTCTGGCGATTGTATCTGACTTGCGTGTACGGGGCAGTACTGCTATCGTGTGAAATGTGTATTCGGTCTCATCATGCGGGGATAGACAGCGGGAACAAGCTAGATCCAAGCCGTGGATGAGATGGCGAGTAAGATGAGGGAGACAAAGCTAGAAATGCAGATGCAGATGACAGACGATCAGGAGGGGGTCAAAGGTGCAGGCCGCCGAAAGGCCAGAGCGAACTGCGGACGGACATGTGCACCTGCATGCGAGCGTGCAATATATTGACTGTGCACCTATTCAACGATAGCACAGCATACAGAGTTTGTAGTCTGGAAGAGGGCCCGAGATCGAACAGGAGCAAGCTGCTAATAGTATTTCTGTACGGAGTAGGAGAATGTGCAATAGCATCGCACCCATGCACATATTACTTATTAGAGAGAACCATGGTTGTGTATGGGAGATAGAAGTGCGACTGGGGTGTGGACATGGGGAGGTGACATGGGGTGCTGCAGGGGGTGGACATGGACTCAGTTCTGCAAATAAGCACCGGATGGTATATCCGTGGCAAAGAGGAGGAGGAGGGGGCAGAGTTGATGATAAGTACAGAGTACAATTGCGAGAAACACAAGGCGAGGAGAAGAGAAGAGAAATGGAGACGAGAGACGACTAACAAGGAGCGCACAGAGGAGAGGAGAGAAGGGCCGTGACAAGGGTATCGGGTACATCTCGTACCAGATTTATCGAGATAGTAGTACAAGTCGACTGGATAATGCCGTGCCCTGCTCGCGGGCTGGGGGTCGCACGATAGTCTCTGAATTTACTAACACAAAGCGAGATGGAGGACCGTATCTACGGAGGATGAGGGAGGTGAGAGGGCAAGGGGGCCAGACAAAGGCGGACCAACGAGTGGCGGCAGACAAAAGGCAGACGAGGGATGGGTTTGGCAGGCTACTGGACTCGGAGGCCCTGCAGATGGCTTTATGAGAAGGCTGCAACGATGAAGATCCAGGATGAGACGCCTGAAGCGAGCAGGGCGCAGCAGCCACTTTCGTCTGCTCGTAAGATATCTTACCTCCCGGACCATCGTATTTGGAGAAACACTCGAGACCAGGGTGTGGTGCAGGAGCGCGGGTGAGAGGGGTGAGAGTTGTTGAATAGAGCGTATCTGACGAAGACGAGTGCTTCGAGATGGGCTGGCCTGACCGGAGCGGGAGAGCACTGGCAGCCTGGCAGGTCTGTTCTAGTTGAAACGAGCCGCACGATCCCCTTCGAAGTGCAGAGCGTGTACATAAGCATACATATCTGTGTGTCTGGAGAATAGCGAATACCCCGTATCCTCCGTGTGCTATTTCCAACATCTCCAACAAGCCCATGTCCAAATGCGGTGCTGCATCGACATTACATAGGATACGGAGTAAGACATCCAGGATGGGGAGACAGCCTCAGCAGGGCTCGTGGAGGTCTGGAAGAATCGTCGCGGCAGGGATGCGTGGTACCTGTTACTTGAGTGATATCACGATGATTTATAGGTACACAGTGCGTGCCGATGAATGGTCAAAGGCACTGTGCTTTGTCGGTATTTACGCTTATCTATCTTGGAACTAGCGTGTGTCTGCTGCTGACCCTGGACGGGTCTGCCGTCTTGCCGTTGGCCAGAAGGTGCCCGTTTAGCGTGCCATGTGGGCCGCCACCCACAACAGTGCGACAACGCGTGAAAGGGACAGTGAGCACTGCACTGAACAAAAGAGGCAAGAGGCACCTAAAGCGGCACAACGTGAAATCGCCAACCTTGACCTTGAAACCTTGGTTGGCTGGCTGGATGGAAGACGCCCTACAAACAGCAGCTCGTAAAGAAACGCCCCATTGCACCCTTGCGTAGTGATATTTGATTACCAGAAACATCGCGCCGGTATTGGCGGCCAGCACAAATGCGATGTGCAGCTGTATCACCGTTGTATGACATTGGAATCATTGGCTTCGCTGAATCCTGGATCAATAGATGAACTCATGATGACTGCGTCTGTGAGCTGTGGGAGTCTGTGTCGGCGTAACTGCACGGTAGAATATACGTAAGATATTCATATGAAATGCAAAGGTACCGTGCAGACAAGTCGCAAGATACGGCACAATGATGCTGGATCGGATCCAGTACCAGAGCTGTGGAGAGGCTGACAGCAGGAGGGCATGTGTTTATCGATTTATCCTATTATTGTGTGCATTATTTTTTATTGATAAATACCATACATAGGACCATTATTAGAGCATAAGGGAAAACAGCCAACACAGTGGGTTTCTCCATGGCGGGTGATCGAGGGCGCCTGAACAAAGCGTCAGCACCCGTGCCATGGGAGAGGTCGCGTTGGGGGGGGCAAAAGGACAGGTAAGATATTAGGATGGGCCGACGGGAGAGACAAGACATGTACTCCGTACTACAGACCGTGTGCAGAGTCCGGCAGGCAGGAGGTCAGTGACCCAACAAGGCAAAGCCAACAGACAGCGGGAGGTGGAGATGGGGGGCTTTGGCCTACGACGTAAAGAAACGAAATTGGTCTGGGGGTTGAGATTATCGGGCGTCTCCTTGCGTATCCTGACGAGTCGGGCAGGACGGGACTACCGTACGGAGTAGGAAGCAGAAGATGAAGGATCGTTCCGTCAATTAAAGAGGGAGGGAAGAGTAGAAAAAGAAAGAGTCTCGTAAATAAAAAGGAAACAAAGCGAGCAATCTCGAGAATATCAGAGCATCTCGTTTGCTTTTTCTAGATAGGGACAAGGCTGCAGAAGCGAGATGAAGTATCGGCCAGGCATGGCAGGACAGTGATGAGAGGAGAAAAAGAAGTAAATAAGCCAGAGTAGAGCTAAGTTGTTTGTTGTATGACTGGTAAATGCCCGAGACTGTGTGCAGCCTTACACGACGGGACGTTGTAGGACGCTGATAGATGAATTCATCCTCTGTGGCAACGCGTCCAGCAAGAACTGCAAGTAACATGAGGCTGCTCAATGGCCGCGATTGCACCGCCTTGCCGTGATCGTCAGACTGTAACAAGAAGGTCGGTATGTGAACACGGACGTCGTTGTATGCACAGCGGACATGTTGGTACGATCCGAGGTCACAACTCCGCGTGCAACAGGAGGCTCTCGGTCACTCTTTTTGCTGGGTCCTCATTCCTCTGGTATCCTCTCCTGGAAGATCCACCACGAACCCAGATCTGTTTCTTCTGCCGAGTGGCTAGCGGATATCTCTGGATACAAGACGGGTGAGGTCAAGGTAGGTATATCGCGTACAGATGAAGTCGCAATTCTATATTCAATCCCTAATTACACGCATCTACTCCGTATCATATTCATATACAAATTCATAGTTATTCCCATACTTATTCTACAGTATTGGCTATCTACTTATTCCAGCGCCAGTCTCCCGTTAGAATGCACGTCCGAAGAAGAATCACAAAGTGGAAATAAGATTTTTTGAAAATATTTGAGAAACACAGACAGGCTAGATATAGAAAGCTCCGGATCGACTAGCGCTCCCTCTCCTGACCATCTCACGCCGGAGGATGTACAAAAGAAGAAATGGGCCTGTGGGCCAAGCGCGCGCGAGCCAGAAGAAAACGACAAGGGCGACGAGCAGGACCGAAGATGAGAGGAAGAAGAGGAAAAAGGGAGCAGCGACAGGAAAACAGCAGGGCAGAGGAAGTGCTCTACCGCGAGGGCTAGCTGGTTGTGGCTAAACCCCTTTGTCGGTGCAAGACAGATATGCGTACAAGGCGACATTGGTGGCCCAAAGTAGCAAAAACGCGAGAGCCAGGAGCCTTGCTCTCGGTATCAGACACGCTGGATAAAACTTAATGCTGATGGCCGTACAAAAGTGACAGCTCAGGTCTTGGACGCGGAGAGGGAGTGCGACGTCCAACGGTATTGTCCATCTAGGGAATAGAGGCTTTTGCATTGCATTCATATGGGATAATATGTGTTATCGTCAATGGTAGTAATGTAGAACTCAGGGCATCGGATTATGCAATAAATAAACTAGGCACGACGAGGTGCCATTCGCACACGGTCGTATTCATCGTGATTTGATTTGAGTTTGGGGGTTGAGTATTTGAATATTTGAGTGTTTGAGTATTTGAGTAATTGAATATCTGAATATCTGACTATTTGAATATTTGTGTTTGAATGTTTGAGATAGCCTTGATATTTTGTCAATTCAATGGCATTCGACTTTATTCATTTCAAGTTTTTGTTTGTTTTAGGGTTTCATTTATTTATATTTCAAATATGTATGAATTCTATGTTTGAATATTATGTTATGTTGAATTTATTTATTTATTCACACTATTAAAATCATACATTAGACTTGTTACCATATTATTCATAGTCTATGATAGTCCACAAATGCACGCAAAACAAAGTACTCGGCAGAGGACGAGACAGAGTTCCAATAGAGATGCATGTAGATCTTCCAAGATAAAAGTACAGAAACTAGAATGCCGATGCATTGTCAAAATAAGATACAGCATCCGTATTTACATCAACTATTTACATCAACGATGCATATAAGACATCGCCGACAGCGCGGGAAAAAGGACTCGAAATGGAAGGCAGGATGCATGCAAGGACGTGGAGCTGGAGAGCCAAGGAAACAAGCATCGAAGGATGGTATGGTACAATGGAATCAATAAGATATGTGAGACCCTTCCTTGCATCCACCTAACCGCGTGGTCTATTGTTGTGAGAAAGTATCAATAATGCAGGATAGCCAGATATAAAGTGATGTATGAGGACGGAGTAAAATAATAATATATATTAACAGGAAAACAAATTCAAAGAAAGAAGAAAAAGATGATGAGAAAGATGATGAGAAGATGATAAAAAAAGCAGAAGAAAAAAGAGAAAGACAAGAGATAAAAAACGAACAATACAAATGACAACCAAGATACAATGTGGCTCATCGCCATAAACTTGGTCCGTAGTGCAGCCTTTATGAAGGCCAAATCAAGTGAAGCCGCGCTTGTGTAAGAGTAAGCTTATGCAAAGCCGTGCTTTGATTTTCCCTCCACCCCTTGCTGAGCGGCCAGTGCAACTCTAGAAATACTACCCGACGTTGCCTATTGCCAGCAGCTGTGAAATATAATGCTACCTACCTGCACTCTTTGCCTGTAGTACCAAGACAGCAAGCCACACCTGAAATCCTGGCGGCGATTACTCCATCTCCCGAACAAATATAGTTTTGTGCATGTCAATGCTACCCTCCAGGGACCATGTCAGCCTGTTTACGAGCATACTGTTTGGGAGCGGAGAGGCTGTTGGGCTGAGCCGCTGTCGCAGCACCCTCAGGATTGACGAGCGAGTGTCTGGTAGACGCAAGTCGTACTCCGTACTCTGGACATACTCCGTATATTATCGGTAAAGCATTGGGGGCCGGTTTGCGAGAACTTTATTGACTTGTGTCTACTCGTACTCCGTAATTCATGGAAGCCAAGACTTTTACTGTTTCGTGCACTGCACGTTGTGGTTGTTCAAATATGAGAAGTAGATGGAAAGCAGAAATATGACCAAATATACGGAGAAGAGAGTTCAACGGCTGCGGATAATGTGTAGACGTATCTTGGGCGCAGGAAGTGACTGGTAACTTTCAAATCAACTATTTCGATACCTGTATTCTGATAGTCCGTTTTCTTCAACGGTCTCCATTCCCGCAACTAGCGATACCATCATGGGATACATATCTGAGTTACATACGCACATCATGTATATCTTGCGCCGTGACTGAAGCCTTGGCTTGCCCATCTGTAATATAGAATATCTATGAGTACCACCAGCACTGTATATGCACACGTAAAAGCACATGTAAAAGCCTCACTGCGCATGCCTCGCCATTGGCTGCTGACAGGAGTATCCTAATATATCAAGTCCAGCTCTGCCGCCCGGCTGCCTCCATCGCCAAAGGCCAGGACCCCGACCAGGCCATACGGGCCGCCACCGAACCATAGCACATCATAAAATGACGATAAGTGACGAAGCGAGATGGAAGGGGCAGTCGTAAGATTCTAGATGCATATTACGGAGTAAACACACAGTCCATAATACGAACTCCCATACACAACAGCAGTGCTCCGGATTTATCGATCCCCAAGGCTCACGCTTCCCCTTGCCACTCCCTGCCCTGACCCTGTCGCCTGTCCACTCTGCCTTTTGCCACTTTGACTGCACCCCCCTTCCCCAGCAGCCAGCTCTGGTATCTTACGGTCTCTTGGTTCCCAGGCTGCCAGACACTTGGGGCAGCAGCTGTGCACAGGCTACCCAGCAATGCGAGTGAGTTGTGCACTCTGCCCGCACAGTCCGCACTGTCCGCACGGTAGGCCCCTTCTCTCGGGTCAGACTGGCAAAGGTCCTTATGCACGAGGCAATCACGGAGTTTATTTAGTGCGCACGATCCTGATGACTTGTGACACTTGCACTATTCTCCTAGCCTCTCAGCCATGCTTCTTTCCGTCCTTTTGGTGACATTGTTTATTCTCGAATCGCACCCGAGTTTATTTCAGTGCTGATGCGATGTCTTGCTATCTGTCAAAGCAAACTCCCATCGCGATGTCTGCCAATATTAGGACGGCCATCCAATCTCTCGGTCCCCGTATTGTCTCCTTGGTGTCGTTTGGCGTTGAGCAATAAGCAATACAATACAATAACTCGTACAATGACCAATACCAAACCAATGAGATGACGACACCGCGAACCTCATGGGGTTGTGCTATATTATTCTGCAAATTATGCAATATTAATACACGTTACGCCACCCATGGTAAGATAGTAGATATATTTCCAGACGGCACAGAGTACGAAGTCGAGAGAGTGAGAGTGAGAGGAGAGCTGGGGCGCAGAATCCTTCCCAAAAGGGGAAAGATTGGTGGCCGCGAGCTCGCTTCTAGCGCCTGCGCTACAGCCAGTCGTCTGGCGTCTGGCTTGAGCACAAGGCTTCTCGTCGTCCTGGCCCCGGCCAGAGAGGGGTTTGGGTAGTATTGAGTGGCAGAGTGGGTATGCGAGCTACTCTGTTTGTCTGTATGGCACAGAGCAGAGGGCGAGGAGGGCAGGAGGGACAGAGGCAGAGACAGGCGAGACAGGCAAGAGGGACCAGAGATCCATACGGGGCAGGATAGGGGGGCCGACTCGCCGTTCCTTCCCTCCAGAGATCCAGTCGTTGTTCCATTAAACAAGTTTCAGTGGAGCATGTGCCCGTGGCCTGTCGAGTCCCCGGTAACCACATGTAGCTTTTGCGCAACCTCACACACCAAAAGTACATTGCATCGCTTGCAGTGTGGTGGGGCTGCCCGCCAAATTGGTAAGTCTCAAGTCAGAGGTGCAAAAGTACTCAAACGCCCATCCCACGGAATAAACTTTACCTGGCGTCCACGGCAGGCGGTCGGTCGCCTGTGTTTTTACACATTATGACCAAGAGCTTACTTACCTCTTACCAGAGAGCCAGACCACTACGGGTATGTCGTATCTTGGTCTGCTCCTCACACTCGCCGGAGTACTCACTAGCGTACCGTGCCGCCGTGCCTTCCCAACTGAATCCCCTCCATTTTACCGGTGCTTGCCAGTCTGCGCACGCACCTTCCCATACCTACGGGACGCCCTCGCAGCGCTGTTTTTAGCGGACGGGATGTCCATCGAGGACAGTGCCAGAGACCAGCGCACTGTGTGCACTTTCTTTGTTGGGCGCCTTCTTGCGCCGCCGACGCGCTAGGGCAGACTAGCTACTAGACAGGCGGAATATGGCCATCTTCATCGCCACATGGCCGAAAAAGGAAACTGGCCGCCAATACACCCACAGCAGCGGTCGATTCTCGTGGCTGTGCACTAACAGCTTCGCTTGTGCAGAAAGACCGTTCGGCGATGTCTGATACAAAGGGCTTGCTGATTCACTTCACGCGTGCTGCGCTGCATGGATGCTAGACGGAATTCGGGTTACGGCATCTAGACGGCGAGCTGACGCAGGGACGTCTGAGAATGAACGGCGGACAGACAGAAACCAGAGACCAGAGACCATAGACCATAGACCATAGACCAGAGATCAGAAAGGCCAGAAAGACCAACGGAGAAAAGGGAGGAATCTGGGATGGAGATCCCATGAGAAAGGACAGCCACCAGAGACACAAGACACAGGTGAACGAGAATGAGACGTCTCCCGATGCGTGCACGGCTTCTGTGAGATTGTTCTTTGCTCAGATCGGTGCATGTCCGCGCGGGAATGTGCATGCAGGAACGCTTGGTTGGCAGTCCTTGTGCGATTTGAGAGAATAGAGCGATCTGGATGCACGGTGGCGTGGCCGTCCAGCTACTCCGTACTCCGTACACCGTACACGCATTTGGTTTCATCCGTGGCTTGAATAGTGCCTATGACGAGGGTGGGTAAAAAGGCAAGGAGGCATGTCGATTATCCCAACCGAGAGCCGTCCGAACCACGAGCAGTTCGCACGCTGTCGACCGTTCCAGGGTCTTGAAGATGTAAAAACTATAAAAACCCAAAATAAGTTCACTGGAAGAGAAACGCTTGCGCTTGAGAGAAGAGACATTCTCCGGGAATAATACGTTATTACAGATAGAGCATGCTTCACGGCCCGCAACGCGTTCCAAGGGCGACCAGAAGCGAGGCGAGCGGCCACAGGCGAGAGGTGTTGGGAGCCAAAGTGGAAATTCAGACAAGCAGATCCAAGAATCAGAGAGCCTATGCAAGGGAAAATGGGAAATGTAGTTATTACTCGTAGGTGGCCGATCACACGAGATACTTTATCCAGTGCAGTGGGTGTACGAGTAAGACCAGACTGGAAGAGAGTGGCACGTCCTCGGATGTGGTTGGCGGAAGCCCTCGGTGCGCTATATTGATCTAAGGACGCGCCGTATTGATCGTGTCTGACGAAACTAATCAGCTCGAGCGGCTTGAGAAGCTAGATGCGCCTATTGAACTTATTGAACTTCTATTGCCTTTCGTGCTTCCATTTTTGGGCCCTGCACGGAGACTGTGAACGCCCCGACATGGCTGCTGGTATCCGTTCGTCTACCCTGTTTTTCTACTTGTCGCAACCCTTTTCAGCAACGCGCCGCATTCTTACAGTGACTTCCCAAAAGTATCGACTAAAAACCAAAACACCACCAAAAAAGGCACTTTTGCTACCTTTTGAAATCGCTGTAATTTAGCAACGATATTTGTCACGGCTTTGAAAATAATCTTAAAATAATATTAAATGGTCAAATATACTTATTTACGATCAATTTGTTTTATTATCATTTTTGGGCAGAAGTTTGCTTAATAATAAAGATTACTCTTTCACTATATTTTAAAATCGCTAACAAATCTGATA